>CM066911.1:32711046-33293828 GCA_033964015.1 Scolanthus callimorphus
TATTACCTGAGAATCAAACGTGCTACATCAAAACTCCGAGAAATCTGAAATCGCAATGGCGCAAAAGCAACTTGAAATGAGAGAATCTGGAATGGATGCTGGAGGGTTCAGAGTGCTGAAAGTGAAGCAAGGCAAGAAGGGAGAAGTGAAAGCGCAACTTCTACAGAAGAGCTTGTGGAAGGAGTTTGATGCGCATCAAAACGAGATGCTACTTACACGAGTGGGGAGGTACGTTGTAACTTTATTAGTCGATTATTCCTATAAACTTGTTGGTCTTGCCGCCCGTCTTGTCGATTGACTTTATATATCCTAAAAGCCGTAGCGGTTCGGCCGCCAACAAAGCAGACGCTCGAACATTTCTACTTGCGGCTTATCTCGAAAACGTTTGCCGACTTTCACAGTTACTAGAAGGGTTAATGCTGATCGCTGCGCCGTTAGTTACTGCTGTTTTCATAATTCTGCGAGCTCTACACCGACCACAACAAACCACGATTTGGCTTCCGTCAATCAAACTAGTGAACAGGGTGATTTCACGGAGGTTTTGTTGGATCTTGTGAGCTATAGGGGCTAGCTAGGCATTTTTCACCTCAGACTGTAAAAATGTAATCCAAACTCAGAAAATATGCGTGGAGTTGAGTTAAAAGGTTTGATTGACAGAAGAAAAACGCAGTGTAGTCGAGTGGGAGTTCGCAGAATTATGAAAATCACAGTAACACATCAAAACTGCTTATCAAGACGTTTGTTTCTGGGTATAATGGGCCTCACAGATTACTGCTGTTAGTATAACTCAAGTGTATATATTTCAAGCGATAAATATCTGGTCATTTCAATCTAGCCGCATAATTTATATCTTTTTCCATATTAACAAGAGTCTTAAACTCGCGCCGGTTTTTCCAAACATCGATTTCCTTTTCTGTTCTTCCAGTGTTATTCGTACTTATTCGAGCAGTGTGAGTCAATAGTAGTTCCTTGCCCTGATTCGCATTTGAGGATTTCGCACTTAGAGCAGTCGCCTCGGTTTCAAATTACATTTCTCTCACTTCCAAAACTTTCTTCACAATATACCGAATATACTACTATTTGCGTTCAACCCTGAAGTTTGACGATTTTTTCGCGTAGGTTTACGTTTCAAACTTGCAAGTTTTGAAGAGAAGTTTTCGCGTTTCTCACTCGCTGATTGGTTGCTGTTTTGACCGTTATTTTTTAGCCAATCAGAGTGCGAGAAAGGCGATTACTTCTCGACAAAACGTGCACGTTTGAAATATAAACCTACGCGAAAAAATAGTCAAGTTTCAGGATTGAACGCAAATTATAGTAATTGATGTGTTCTAAGCAGAACTCTTTCTCTTTGTTCGCAGACGCATGTTTCCAGTCCCCGAGTTCAGTCTAGAAGGCCTGGATCCCAAGTCCTACTACAGCTGTGAGTTACGTTTGGTCAGCGGTGACAGATACCGCTACAAGTTTGACACGCGCAGTGAAGTCTGGAAGGCCACCACCATCAAAGCTGACTTTGAATCCCTTCCGAGCTATGTGCACCCCCTGGGGGTGATCCTGGGGAAAGTCTGGATGAACCTCAGTGTTATGTTCAATAAGATGAAACTGACGAACAGACTACATCCTGGAAATGATAAGGTATGTCCCTTCAATCATGTCCCGCGTTAATTTAGGCTTTTTGTGCCATAATTCCAAAATCTTTCCGTTCAGCATTTTTGTAGGGAAATCGCTCGTGTGCACGGCATCATTTTCGGTAAAAAAAAACGGTTCGGATGGCGCTACTTAGCTGAAACTTTCGCTTCAGAATTTGCACAAAAGGTGATGTTTTACTAGTTTTGTTGTTACTGTCCTAACGTTGCTATGGCGCACCGCAAAATAACAAATCAAACACAGCTGAAATTTTCTATGAATCTTTAAAGATCAAATCTAAGGCTGTTTTCAATTTTTTTTCCAGATCACACTCTCGACTCTCCACAAGTACAAGCTCCAGTTGATAGTGAACAAGCTCAGCTCCCAGTGCGAGCGCTGGGTGTTTGATTTCCCGGAGACCGAGTTTATAGCCGTCACGTGTTACCAGAACCCGGCCATCACCGCTCTAAAGATACAGAACAACCCTTACGCCAAGGCATTTAGAAAAAACAGGTATGAACATTTCTGATATTGACAAATGCCGTTTTCAAAATTTTGGAAAATTACTCGCTTACGACTCTCGAACCCAGAGCTCCTCGGCTCGTTGCCTCGCAGAGGAGGCCCTAGTGACATCCATTTGAGGGCCTTCGCTGATTGGCTGAAATGGCGCGTTCATAAAAGTAGCTAAATCTCGCTTTATAAAAACGTATTTGTCAAAATAACACTGGCATTCGTTTCGTAGACGTCTTTTTAACCTATTCCTGCGACTTCAACGCTCCAAAAGTAATTATGAGGCATAAAAACACCATTTCCTTATACGCATGCGTCGGTGGCTGTCACCAGAGCCTCCCTCGCGAACTGACGAGCCGGGGAGCTCTGGGTAAGGGAATGGCTTAGGACAGGCTTACGACGCAAGCGCAGACGCGAGCAAGAAAATTGAACGTTGGGTTCCCTTGCGCTTTGCGTATATTGTAAATCAAAGCAAGCACAGGTAACGAAATGGATGTTGATTGTTAAGCTTGTGCTTACGTTGAAGTGATGTTCAATTGCCTAAACAACAACACCAATAATCAAAATCACTTTGTTGTTGAGCTTGCGTCCTGCGCTTGCGTGTAGACCGGACATTAATTTCAGAAGACTGCAAACCGGGTTAAACTTTGCACGAGAATCCCCTCGGGTGTAATGCTTGCCCGGGTAATCTGACCCCTAATGATGTGTTTCTGATAATTCAGCTTTGAGGTCGAAACGAAAGATGAATATGAATCCTCGTCACGACCCGACAAGAAACAACGCCTGATGACGTCATCCTCGGATGAATCGGCAGCCCAGTCTTCCTATGTTCACGCGAAACCGCCAAAGGAGTCCGCGAAGGCCTTGGCCCTAGCATGGTCCTGTTCCAGTAGAGATGTTGGCACTCCTTCAGATAAAGTGGAACAGCAAAGGTAAACCTCTCTCAAAATTCGCTTATGGGTCTTCTTCTGTTAAAGTTTGTTCGGCATCGACATTTTGCTTATACCTCATAAGTCATTAAAAATAGTGAAAAAATACTGGGATTCCAAATATGGTATGCAGATATTTCCATAAAAGGAAGTTGAAGAAAGTCGACACTTTTTCAAGAGAACTATCTTGATAGAGCAGATTTCAGATGACCATCGTGAAAGTAAACGCAATTGTGCAATCACTAGCCAATCAGAAACAAGAGTAATTACAACTTACTGCTGAATGGTTTCCAGCCCAGCCAATCAGGAGCCGAACCAATTAGCTAGTAATTCCTTGCTTGTAATTAGTTCGCAATTTGATTGGTTGATAGAAATAAGCAGCCAATGAGAAAGCAAACCAATTGCAAACACGACGGTCATCTGAAATCCACTCTATACAGCTGATTTGGTATGGTTTCCATGGAGATTCTGCAGTATTCTCAGACTCTTGCAGTACTTTGAGTTCGTCAAAATCAAGTTCAACGGCGCTATTCCCCTCACATTGTTCGTGATTGTTAAGTAATTATTTTGTTTACATTTTCTATTACAGAGTCTTGTCACTAGTTTCAACCAAGAGATTGCACCACTACTCTGTCTACCAGCAAAGGTCAGTACAATATACACTAAACATTTATCACTGGCTGTGCAAATCAATTTTGTGCTATGGGTCACACGAAAAGAATGAATTCATAACAAGTTTGGCTCTCCATCTATATGGCCTGGAATTTTGTTAAGATTTTGTTTTATCCTTAGAGGTAGTGTGCTTATCCTATCGCCCTTGGTCGAGGTTACGTAAAAGGAGTGAGTGAACGAATGACACTGTTACCCCTCAAGATTACTCGTTTCTATGCTTCACATATTTCACGAGTTAAAAATGAGATTATTCAATAAACCGAAAGCTCTCCTTCGAAAGGCAAGCGCAACCACAACTAGCCTCAGTCACGACAAAAGGAAATAACTTCTCTCTTGGAGTCGAGTACATTTTCAGACAGGTTTTAGATCGTCGTTTCTGCTGTTGTTGTATCACGAAACTTCGTCGTTTAGTACTGAACAACAAGGATGGCCAAATACCCGCTCTTACAGCATGCGCAAAACGCAAAAAAGCGCGCGTTTTCACGCAAATAAGCTCAAGAGTTTAACCTCTCATTTTGTCCTCTTGTATTCAACAGGTCTTGCTGTGGCGACGAGCTCACGCATTCTCACGAGCCGCAACCAACTTACAGGTACAGAGCTAACTTCTCACCATTTTCAACTCTGATCCAATTGTACATATTAACGTGCGCTTTTGAAATCAGTGTCAGCCAAATTCATTGTTTCGCGGTGCTGCGCATGCTCAAAACTTCGTCGCTACGGAAACCATTCGACTGTCCTTGGCAAATCAGCAAAGGCGGGTATAAGGGGACCCAGGGGACCGTGGCCCCCACCCGCTATCATATCATATCCATTCAGTTTTAATATCATTAGTCGGCATCATCCGAGCTGATTGTTGTTCAACTGCTTGCTGCAAACCTCTGAAAACCAACAAATCTTTATATTTTGTAGGTACATCCCTGTCATGGGAGACCCATTTTCGTACCAACATTCTACACCGGTGACGTCATATACTATGCCAATCAACGGGCGCTTTCGCGTCGAGATCTCCGGCGTGTTCGGTAACAACGAGGAGGCAGCCAATCACAGCAGAGCTGTACCAGAACTGACCAACCAGATGCCTTTCTGGTCCTCCACTCCTAGCGACCTCGAAATGACCAATCAGGACCCGTTCTTGACAAATCCCGCTCATCCTGCCTCAGCCAATCAAATGCTTCAATGGTCTCCGATGTCTGTCACGCACGAGCAGGATTCAGCCAATCACAGTGCTTCAAGGTCGACGACGTATTCTCCCGAGTCGGCCAATCACAGCTTCTCATCGTCAATGACGTCATTCTATCCAGAGTTACTGGGCAACAGAGAAGTGTGTTCGTGGAAGTCGGTGTCGATGTGTGCAAGTGGGGACGGCTATGACACTTGCATTCGCCGCAGCTACACAAGTTTTGACGGCTCGTTCCTCAGAGAGAACTGAGAGACATTATTAGCTTTATTATTAGTGACACGTGATGTCTGTCACGCAATACGTGAGTGTCACAGACACGTGAGTGTCACTTTATGAATCGCTTCTAGTTTTATATGGTTTTGTCAGGACAACAATAGCTGGACAATCAAGCAAATTATTTCTTAAATGTCCGAACGCAAAAAGGCATTTTTTTTGACGCCGTTCGTGTAGTGTTTTTCTTGCACCAATACATAATGCTAGACAGAAAAAATGACATCAGTTATTTTGTGCATGTTTTTTTTTGGTAATATTAGTGGAGCATCAGAACCTCTTCTACAGTTTTATAAGTATTTTACAGAAAAAATAATGTTCACAAAAAATGTTGCTGTGTAGTCTAGAAAATATTTAAGATGTTTTCATGTTTTGCATAATGTACATATGAAAATGATATTTGTGAAGTAGAAAGTTGCAATAAAAAAAATAAATGTTTGAAGTGACACTTGTTTTTTGTTTGTAGTTTGGCAAATGTAGTATTTTTTAATTTTTTTTTACATCGAACTGGCGGTTACTTTTAATCTAATATGTATGCTCTTTTCGTTGCGCTTTGAAGGACCAATCATTACTATTGATTTCTGATGTGTTATAGAGGCTTAGAGCGTGAATTTTTCCCGCCAATTTTGACGCTGCGCGGTCACACAACATAAACATTTGTTTGTGGCAAAATGGTGACTGAAACCCTTCTTTCTTATTGGAAAAAATATTCTCACCGCATAACAGAGGTATAAAAAAATATTGCACTGACAAAAAAGCCCTCCCTCCTCCCCTCAAAAGTTAAATGGCTGGCCCTTTAGGTGCGGGAGTATCGTGGAAGCATCGAAACTAGAGCAAGGCTGGAAAACGAGCCTATCTTTTAATCGTTTTTGCTCTTTTATCGTTATTTTTTTCTCACGTTTTTACCCGTCGTTTCTCTCTGCTTCTTTGTACTCTCACCGCCTGCCTCGCGGGCTAGATATACTATTTGCAGGCGGCGTGTCATCTTTGTATCATTTAAAGAAGAGATAATATAAAGTTGAGTTGAGTCGACAACTCGTCACGTATGGCGTATTTTGACTCAGATCTCGGCTCAGATCAGATCTCGGCTCAGATCTCGATCTTAGGTGCCGAGTTAAATGTGGCCAGATAAACTTAAATTTGCATCTTATTTGAATGCTTCACTATAAATTGCTTTCTGTGCTATAACAGATCTGGATCAAAATACGTCGTCAGTATGATTGTATGTTTGGCTTGCGCGCGCAGACACCGACTATGCTTCTCTCTTTCGGCGAGCGCTAAGTGGTATCGGTCTTCGGCAGGCTAGGCCTACATGAAGCGAAGTTTTAAGCTACGGCTAAACTAGGACACATGAAGCGCGCAACATTTGTGTCCTGCATGTCTTTCAAAGTGACTAAAACTATGAAACATCCGACACATGTGTCTCGGACACATACAATGTACTTTCTTGTCTTGAGAACATATTTCTTTGTGTCCCGGCTACAAAATTTGTTGCGCGCAATAACGTTTCTCGCATGGCTAAACTGGGAAACGCGCAGGAAACGTGTGTCCGGCTAAAGTGTTGCGCGCTACATGTGTCCTAGATTAGCCAGGGCTTTAGTCTTGATCGATCACCATAAGTCCAATTTCTGGTGAAAAGTACGAGTACCCCTCCCTTCGCTCTATTAAGTCACTGATTATGATCACGTGACTGGTGTTGTAAATCTCACACGTTCCAAGGCTCGGGTTGTGACTACGACCGGCATGCATTGCACGCGATGCAGATCTGTAGACACCTCATATGGTCTGCTACCTCAACCTCATCTATCACGTGACCTTGGGGAACAATGGACAGCTGTGGTTGCTTCACAAACAGACGGTCATCTTAAAGTTTGTCTGAAATTAGTTTAAGGAAATTTAAAGTGATTCTTGTACTACCTATAATTTTTTTAAACTTGGTACAATTGATGCACATGCATAGGAAATTGGTCGGTGATTATGACACTGAAAGGACTGGAGTGCGTGCACGAGTTTGTTTGTCTAAAAACTTTATGCACTTGAGAAGTGATACTAAAACAATTAGTCGCCTTAGACTCTGAATAGCGAATATTCGCCGATAATCACGTCGCCTTCGGCGACTAATTTTTAAATAGTGATGGTTCCCATAAACGTCAGACTATTAGTGTCTATTTTTACGAACACATTTGCATTGTTTTCTTTGTGCACAGGGATTTTCTGTAGAAACCAAACAATGGGAAAAGCTGAATTCCCCAAGACACACACATCCCGGAGTGTTCAGAATTCACATGGATAGCCAGGAAATCCGAACACACACTTCCCATTCTCACCATGGGAAATTCAGCTTTTCCCATGGTTGTGTTTCTGCAGAGGTTCCCTGTTGTGTTTGGTTGGTTGGTTTGCTACACGCTAGCAGAAGACCATCAAAAATAGAACTACAAGCAACTGTTTGCTGCATTTCACTATGACTGCATTTCACTATTCACTATGGATGTATATCATTTTCATGACCCTGACAAGGAAGGATAAGATATGGGAGATTCTTAATCTTGAGTAGTTAAACTCTCATATGCACTCATGTCGTCTCTGCATGCCTATTTTTCACCGTGCAACTATGTATTTGCACACCGCATGTTATGTCACGTGACATCGCTCGCGCAAGCCACATGCAACCTCGTTCCCAGGGTCTTCTGGGTAATTTTCAAGACAAGATGGTGGTTAGCTCGGGAGAAGACCCTGGGGAAGCTGAGTCACATGATCATCTCGAAACAAAGGACAAACCTCGTTCCCATGTTTTCAAACAGTGGTCATGCGTGGTCATGTGACTCAGCCTCCCCCAGGGTCTTCTTCCGAGTGACCGGCCATCTTGAAAATTACCCAGGAGACCCTAGGAACGAGGTTGAGCCACAGGTGCATAGTTCTGCCCGCCGTCTGTCTGTCTGTCTGCAAACATTTCAATTCACTCACCGATTTCCTTCTCCACGCAGTATCGGCCGTTCCAAGAAGAATTAAGTGTTGCCAACATGTAGACAAAATGCGAGATGCAGCAAGACATAAACCAACACGTTGTAACGACAGCAATTATCGTTGCTATGGAAACATGTGGTTCGAGCTACCACGCCTTCGTCGACTGTTGGGTGCTCTCCATTCATCCAGCCAGAGGCTTCAGCTCCGCATCGATTTTCAGAAACACAGGACGTCGCTAACCGGTAATAACCGGTTTGACCGGTGAAGACATCGTTCAGAGTAGCACGTTCCGTCGTTTGGTACGATGAAAGTCTTGTTTCATCCCGAAGAGTTTTGTGCTTGACGCAGATTTCAAACTTTCCTTTATAGAGGACGAAAGGAAAACAAGACAACGACACATTATTGCCCTATTTCACCAGATTACATGTTTGTTTGTTTGTTTTTACTTACTTTTGACTTCCACATGGAAAGTTTTAGCGTCCACCCCGATGTGATTACTCGCCACACAGCGCCAGCTGCCACTCATGTTCAGCGGTATTCTCTCATTTCTATATGCGCTGTCAGTATTGTTCTGGATCACTGACCGTTATGTAACCAGGCAATATGGATGACCGGGTCACCAGTGGCCTGGCACTGGAGTGTGACAGCCTCGTTTTCGTACAGTTCTATATCCGGGACATCAGGATAGATGACTGGAGTGCCAAAGAAACCTTTGAAGAACACGATTAATACTATCAAAATAGGTATACATCCTTAACGTATCCTTACAATCTACATCTACAAAAGGGGGGCCTTGCAAAGGGGATACCCATCATGGCAAGACCTTATTGGGGGAGTTGACAAGCTGGGGGATAGAGCAAAAAAAAAATAGAGTTAGACTTTGGTAAAGTCACGTAGATTTTCATTCGAGCCGTTTACTACGGATCTCACTGAACTGTTGCACTGCCTTGAAAATCCACGTCGCTGTGTCACGCCCACAAACGTCTGCGGCGCCGCCTACATTCGTCCGTTTGTCTAGATTTTGTACCGCTTCTTTCTGCCGTCGTTTTTTGGCCGGAATTTACAATGAATGAAAAACCATAAACAAGAATATTTTAGGCAATAATCTTAGTAATTTGTACTTAAGTATACTTTGAGGGATGATTGTTTGCATTTCCAGCTAATTTAGACGTTGCTTTAAGCGTTTCAAGAAAATCCTGTGAAATCGGCAGACCGTTGAAATTCACGTGAGCAAAGGAATGTAGGCAAACTTGTAGATGTTTGTGGGCGTGGTAGCAGCATGAATTTCAAACACAACGCGACAGTTCGGTGAGATCGGTAGTGTATGTGTTGCAAATGTCTATCACGTGACTACTAAAAAAGTTTTCTATATTATTTCCTTTTCCTTAACGATAAAAAAAACGTCGTTTAAAATAATTGTCCGGATAAAATCAGTGTAAACATGTGAAAAAAAATAAAACAAATTAATAAAACAACAAAAAGAATTAACTGTACAGCGGTTTCTTGTTTGGCTACCAGTCTCCTCCGGGACCATACTCAGTATTTTGGTCAGCGGCTTGTAGCGTCGCACACAACTGGGATTTGGCGATTGGGACTGGGATTTGGCGAAAAATTACACTGGGAAATGGGATTAAGATAGGAGGAGAAATACAGACCTTATAGATATGGTACATGATTTTTTTCTAATCAGAAGTTTTGCAAGAACGGCGACAGGACACTTTTGGACGATCTTTTCTTGATAGCGTAAGAATTTCGGGTATATGATAAACAGTATTCATAACTTTGCGCTCTTTTAGCTTCGCACGTGTCCGTGTCTTTTTTCGCTTGATCCCTCCCTTTACAGAAGTCTAGCGTTATTCAATGACCATTTCGCAGCTCAGACAATAGATGTGACAGATGTTTGTACCTTTGTGGGGATCTTTTCTTGCAGATATGCGAGCCCGTGGAAACATTTGAGCACTGGATGTCCAGGATGTAATAACCCAAGGGCCAGATGCCGACACAGTTTTCTTCTCTTCCACTATTAGTCTCGTAATTGTACCAGGGCAGTTGCCATGAGGGCACAGTGCCGTCTAGCCACCTCCACACTGTTTCCTCATCTTCATCGTTTAGACCTATTTTAATTTCTCCTTCAGCTCTGAAACGAATGCATTATGGCAGCTGAATATGAAGAAACATATCATTATTCAGCCATGCCGCTATCTCGATTCTGATTGGCCGCAAGCAGCAAAATCTTGTTGGCACGCAGTTCGTGACGTCATACTGCAGACATTAGAATTGATGCACTGTAATGACGTCATAACGCAAGCAAATAGGTTTGGTCGCCATCTTGGAACCTTTTCATTTCGGAAGCGAAAGCCAATTTTGTCAATATTCTCCTTGAATCGGTTATGATTTTTGACGGGAGATCATATCAACTATGGCCATATGCGGGCTATTTGAATCGAATACGAAGAGGACAATACCAATGGACCGCGTACGCTGGAGTTGGAAAACTTCATCGTCGACTTCGTTTAGCTACGATGGTAAGAATTGTTGGTTGCTAAATAATGAAACAATAATTGAATTCGGTTTTTGCATGATAGTGAGATTTGTAACGCCTCGAGTTAGTGTTATCCGCGATCTCACCATCGTGCTCAACCTCATCCAATAAATTGTTAATTATACTGACTGCGGACACAGCGCGGGTGTTTTAGGAGTGCTTTAGCATAAAACAAGTCCTTCAAGTGTCAGACTCGCTCGCTGTATCTAGTTCCAAAAACGGGCAGCCTGCACAAACAGCGTTTTTCCAAAAAATCTGCAAATTTTGACGAACGTAAATAACAGTACGAAATAAGCTAGGAAAACTTCGACTGAAATTCCAAATGTGGCAAGTAGAAACTTCCATGGGACAGAAAAGGATGTCATATCGTTGAGTTGGAAAACCGACTCCTCAGAACTTGCAGCTCGTAAGCTGCAGTCCCAACGGCGCCACTGGCAGCCAAGCGGTCATAAGCACATATACTGAGGGTGGTCACCGCCAGAGGGTTTATTACGTCCCAGTGGTTCTTTAACGCCCCTTTGAAACTGATAGTATGTAGAAGAAAGGCGAGACGGGACCTCGGTTTTTGTCTCATTCGAAAGACGTGAAACACAGTAGAACAACGTTCAACTCTTAATATGAGCCAATTTCGACCGAGACAAATTTCCTCTGTCCCGGCCAGGAGTCGAACCCGGACCACACCGGTGAAAGACCCAGCGCCGTAACACTGAGCCAACCGTGCTTCCCGTTTTGATCATCACCTCATGTAACATGTCTACGGGTTCCCTGTGGTTCTAACCTGTTGTCAATGTGTCTGCTGATGAACTCGAACTCCTGGTCATCCTTGATGTCGGTTAGGTAACCACCCCTTCCTTGGCAGTCCGCGCGGGCCTGGTAAGCGCTTAGTTTTGCTGTGTTGTTGACGTAAAAATAGTAACAATGGTCGCGGAATGGGATCCAGCCTTTCTGGCAATGAATCGCTAAAAATATCAATAAATCGAGAGTAATGGAGGCAACAAGAGTTATTATATAGCTCGTGTTTATTCGATCAAAGCGCACGCTCTGATTGGTTCTATCATGGTCACGTGGTAACGTACAAGCTCAAATGGGAAAGTTGTTTGTTATTCAGTTGTATTTTCTTTTTGCTATATAATAAAACACTTAATGACTGCACCATCGGGAATCAGCGAGTTTAAGAAAGACTCGCTTTTTCCCTCGGGAGCAGTCATTAAGAGCATATTATAACATATGAATAAATAAATATCATTTTCCTTTGTCCACGCGCCGCCATCTTGAACATGAAAACGAGGCCAACATGGAGGAGCTCCCATGTTTGGCTCTCACGCTTGTAATGGACCAGTTTCGATAAACTATAAAAGTTTTACCAGTTTACTTGAGCCCGATACCCCGAGGAATAAAAAAAACACGCGTCGTGTGACAACGGAGGGTCGATAAGAATAACCGGTCCCGAATACATATCAAGAATCCGGGTGGGCTGCCTGTGGTATTGTATTGTATTGATATGGACGGTTTCTTTTCGGGCACTAATTTTCTTCACGTGCTCCAAACGTTCCAGGTTTTGTTTTATGCTTTATACAAAGGAACAATTTACATTGGAATCTGTTCGTTCTAGTGGCTTATAGCTAGCTGCTGCCATATATACGTGAGCCAATAGGCATTTTCCCTATGGGTGGGGATGGGTGAGTCACATCTTGCGCAAGCCGGCAAATAACATCACACGCCAGGCCCTCAACTGGAATCCCCAAGGCAAGAGGAGGCGAGCACGCCCTCGAAACAGCTGGCGAGGGAGCGCGGAAAGCTAGCTGAAGGAAAGTGGAATTGCGTGGGTGGAGATGGGAAGGGCCCAGAATCTTGTCAGATGGAGGAGCCTTGTTGATGGCCTCTGCTCCGCAGGGTAGTTTTCAACTATCGCCATCCAAATAGCGTAGGGAGCGTAGGGAATGTAGGCATGTAGAAGCCCTAAATGTAATAACTGGCCCTAAGTGTAATAAAGGCCCCAAGTGTAATAAAAATTGGCCCTAAGATAATAAAGGCCCCAAATGTAATAAAAATTGACCCTAAGTGTAATAAAGGCCCAAGTGTAATACAAAGTGGCCCTAAGTGTGATAATGGCAATAACCATACAACGTCCTAGTTGGAATAAGTCAACGTTGTTATATCAATATATTACAGTGATACCTCAATTAAGCGGCCATCCTCTATTGAGCAGCCACTTTGTAAAGTCCAAAAATACCGTATTTGTCACTCCAGCTAGGACGGATATTTGTACCGCATGTAAACGGGGTCTAATATGAAGCAAACGCCGCGGGCTTTGTAATATTAAGTACCGGCTTCAGGGTACTTATGGAACCTCTAGCGGCCACCCCCTATTGAGCTGCCACTTATTGCCGTCCCAAAATACCGTATTTGTCACTAAAGTACTGCATTTTAATACATCTATTCAGCGGCCAACCTCTCTAAAGCGGCCACTTGGCTCGGTTCCGAGGGTGGCAGCTTAATAGAAGTACCACTGTATTTCGAATGAGCGCCGGGAGCCGGCCATAGCTGAATTCATGCTTGAAAAAAAAAATAGAAAAAAACACTGTTGAAATTGCGTGCGTCCAAATTTAGGGGGATTTCGATAGTCACAATTTTGAAACAAATTAATAATGCCAATTTACTCATGGTTTTTTCCAAAATAATTATATGTTTTCGCTCTCGATGGATGGTCATTGCCATTATTACACTTAGGGCCACTTTGTATTACATTTGGGGCCTTTATTACACTTAGGGCCACTTTTTATTACACTTAGGGCCTTTATTACATTTAAGGCAAATTTTTATTACACTTGGGGCCTTTATTACACTTAGGGCCAGTTATTACATTTAGGGCTTCTACAACCCCGACCAAATGAGATTCTCTATATAACCCGGACTGAATTATTACCTATCACAGACCTTTCTTCAGAGCTAAAAAGGCATGCCTGTCTGAATGAAAAAAGAATCTTCTTTTAATCCTGTTGCTATCTACCCTGAGTACTAGAGTCTCCGGCCAAGCTTCACTCGTCTGACACGGCACGCAAAGTCAAGACGCCGCGAATTAAGTTATGCGTCATTTATTTTTTCAGCGGTTCGGTATCCATCAAATTGGCTCGCGATCGGTCCGGAATCCTACGATCTGGACCCGGTCCGGATCAATCGCGCGCCCACTAATTTCTAATATATAGATTCAGCCACAGGCTAAAAGCGGAGCTCCTGGTTATAAACTTTTCTATGTGAATGAAAGAGATTCCTATGCGTACATGGTTTATATGGTTGCTTTACAGTCTTCCCTTCACGAGATATTAATTTTTCAAGCATAGATGACGTCATCGATGACATCATGTCACGTGACCACTTCATTTCGCTCATCTGGTGGCCTAGACTACACTACCCAAGTTTGGTTCTTTTAGAGTCTTCCCTTCACGTGATATTCATTTTTTAAGCATAGATGACGTCATCGATGACGTCATATCACGTGACCACTTCATTTCGCTCACCTGGTGGCCTAGACTACACTACCCAAGTTTGATTCTTTCAGTCTTCCTTTCACGAGATATTAATTTTTCAAGCATAGATGACGTCATCGATGACGTCATATCACGTGCCCACTTCATTTCGCTCATCTGGTGGTCTAGGTTTGGTCTTTCGTTGTTTTAGAGTCTTCCCTTCACGTGATGTTCATTTTTTAAGCATAGATGACGTCATCGATGACGTCATATCACATGACCACTTCATTTCGCTCATCTGGTGGTCTAGACTATACTACCTAAGTTTGGTTGTTTTAGAGTCTTCCCTTCACGAGATATTGATTTTTCAAGCATAGATGACGTCATCGATGACGTCACATCACGTGACCACTTCATTTCGCTCATCTGGTGACCTAGACTACACTTCCCAAGTTTGGTTGTTTTAGAGTCTTCCTTTCATTAGATATTCATTTTTGAAGCATAGATGACGTCATATCACGTGACCACTTCATTTCGCTCATCTGGTGACCTAGACTACACTTCCCAAGTTTGGTTGTTTTAGAGTCTTCCTTTCATTAGATATTCATTTTTGAAGCATAGATGACGTCATATCACGTGACCACTTCATTTCGCTCACCTGGTGACCTTTGGTGACCTAGACTACACTACGCAAGTTTGGTTGTCTCAGAGTCTTCCCTTCACGAGATATTCATTTTTCAATCACTGATGACGTCATCGATGACGTCACATCACGTGTCCGGGTTACAGCACCCCCCTTGTGGCATAGACAAAATATCCCAAGTATGGTTGTCTTAGCGTGTTCCCTTGAGGAGATATAATTTTTTCTTTGCATACCACAGGGTTCCCATGTGTACACGGACGGACGGACGGACGGACGGACGGACGACGGACGGACGGACGGCGGGCGTACGCTATAGGTTTAATATATAGACTTAGCCACTGGCTAAAAGCGGAGCTCCCGGTTACAAATTTTTTTAACAAGACAAAAAGGTTGCCATTGTACGTGAATAGAGCAGATTTCGTATGACTGTGAAAAGTACCGCGAAAGAGTTGTACCGCGCCGCGACCGTGACCTTACCGCGACTACGCGGTTTCGTTCGGTATCTACAGCAGGCCAGGTTCCGTACCGCCACCGCGACAGTACCGCGCCGTGTCACGGTACTTTTCACAGTCATACGAAATCTGCTCTAGATAGCCTTGCACCGTTATACCACGTTACTAAGCACTTGTTCACCCTAGTGTGGTTATCTAAGGTTCATCCCTTAAACGATGTAAACCTTTTCACGTTTGATGACGTCATCAATTAAGTCATACCACGTAACCATGCAGTTACACCCACCTTGTCACTAGATAACTTCACCCAAGTTTGGTTGTCTGAAGTTCATCCCTTCTTGAGATATATCATTTTTCTCCTATGATGACGTCATCAATGACGTCATACCTCGTGACCATGCTGTTGCACCCCCTTGCCACTTAGATAACTTCACCCAAGTTTGGTTGTCTGAGGTTCATCCCTTCTTGAGGTATATCATTTTTCTCCTATGATGACGTCATCAATGACGTCATACCACGTGATCACGCAGTTGCACCCCCCTTGCCACTTAGATAACTTCACCCAAGTTTGGTTGTCTGAGGTTCATCCCTTCTTGAGATATATCATTTTTCTCCTATGATGACGTCATCAATGACGTCATACCACGTGACTATGCAGTTGCACCCTCCTTGCCACTTAGATAACTTCATCCAAGTTTGGTTGTCTGAGGTTCATCCCTTCTTGAGATATATCATTTTTCTCCTATGATGACGTCATCAATGACGTCATACCACGTGACCATGCAGTTGCACCCCCTTGCCACTTAGATAACTTCACCCAAGTTTTTTGTCTGAGGTTCATCCCTTCTTGAGATATATCATTTTTCTCCTATGATGACGTCATCGATGACGTCATACGACGTGACCATGCAGTTGCACCCTTCTTGCCACTTAGATAACTTCATCCAAGTTTGGTTGTCTGAGGTTCGTCCCTTCTTGAGATATATCATTTTTCTCCTATGATGACGTCATCAATGACGTCATACCACGTGACCATGCAGTTGCACCCCCCTTGCCACTTAGATACCTTCACCCAAGTTTGGTTGTCTGAGGTTCATCCCTTCTTGAGATATATCAATTTTCTCCTATGATGACGTCATCGATGACGTCATACCACGTGACCATTTAGTTGCACCCCCCTTGCCACTTAGATAACTTCATCCAAGTTTGGTTGTCTAAGGTCCATCCCTTCCCGAGATTTTTTAATTTTCTTAGTATACCACAGGGTTCCCATAAGTTTCCGCGTACGGCGGACGGACGGACGCACGGACGGACGGACGTACGCTATACCTTTAATATATAGATTTAGCCACTAGCTAAAAGCGGAGCTCCCGGTTACAAATTTTTTTAACAAGACAAAAAGGTTGCCATTGTACGTGAATAGATAGCCTTGCACCGATATACCACGTTACTAAGCACTTGTTCACCCTAGTGTGGTTATCTAAGGTTCATCCCTTAAACGATGTAAACCTTTTCACGTTTGATGACGTCATCAATTAAGTCATACCACGTAACCATGCAGTTACACCCACCTGGCCACTTAGATAACTTCACCCAAGTTTGGTTGTCTGAAGTTCATCCCTTCTTGAGAAAGATCATTTTTCTCCTATGATGACGTCATCAATGACGTCATACCTCGTGACCATGCTGTTGCACCCCCCTTGCCACTTAGATAACTTCACCCAAGTTTGGTTGTCTGAGGCTCATCCCTTCTTGAGATATATCATTTTTCTCCTATGATGACGTCATCGATGACGTCATACCACGTGACCATGCAGTTGCACCCCCCTTGCCACTTAGATAACTTCACCCAAGTTTGGTTGTCTGAGGTTCATCCCTTCTTGAGATATATCACTTTTCTCCTATGATGACGTCATCAATGACGTCATACCACGTGACCATGCAGTTGCACCCTCCTTGCCACTTAGATAACTTCATCCAAGTTTGGTTGTCTGAGGTTCATCCCTTCTTGAGATATATCATTTTTCTCCTATGATGACGTCACCAATGACGTCATACCACGTGACCATGCAGTTGCACCCTCCTTGCCACTTAGAAAACCGTTCATCCAAGTTTGGTTGTCTGAGGTTCATCCCTTCTTGAGATATATCATTTTTCTCCTATAATGACGTCATCAATGACGTCATACCACGTGACCATGCAGTTGCACCCCCCTTGCCACATAGATACCTTCACCCAAGTTTGGTTGTCTGAGGTTCATCCCTTCTTGAGATATATCATTTTTCTCCTATGGTGACGTCATCGATGACGTCATACCACGTGACCATGCAGTTGCACCCCCCTTGCCACTTAGATAACTTCATCCAAGTTTGGTTGTCTAAGGTCCATCCCTTCCCGAGATTTTTTAATTTTCTTAGTATACCACAGGGTTCCCATGAGTTTCCGCGTACGGCGGACGGACGGACGGACGTACGCTATACCTTTAATACCAGGAAGAAGCAAAAAAATTCATATCTCAAGAAGAGAACAACCTATGGCAACCAAACTTGGACACATTAATCTTTTGGGCCATACCATTTCAACGCCCTAATCATTTGACTTGGCGCCGTCAATAACGTAAGCAAAATGAGCAAGAAAGCCCGTGACGTTTGAAAATCAACTCCATAGTTATGCGAGACGTTATTTTCTTAGGTATGGTGCTCCGCTTGCGCGGGCCTTCGGCCCGCGCAGGAGCTCCGCTAATACCAGAAAAATAAAGAAAAATCATATCTCCCGAAGGGTAGCTTCTATAGAAGCCAAACTTGGACAAACTTTCAAAGACCATAAGAGGAACTCTATATCAAAGTCACGTGCCCTTACGTCATCAATGACGTCATCAAAAAGATCCATAATGCCCGTGACGTTCAAAAATCAACTCGATAAGACCAAATCGTAAAGGCGTGGTGGCTTAGCAAATTAGTACACCAAAGCGAGGCTTATTATGTAAACAGCTGGAAGGAAGGCATAGGAAAGTACCGCAAATTGAGTTTCCTCGTGTATTTTGTCTTTTTTAGAGAGTTTTAGGAAACTCTCTTTCGTATTAGCTGAATTTCAGTTTGCTACGTGTATAAGGAAGTAGCCAAGAAGACGAATTTTAGAATTAACGGTGAAGGAACACCAAAAATGCGCTTTCATCGATATTGAGTTTCACGAAATCATGTCGGGTGAAAATGGCGCCTCGATCTACAAAGCTTATTTCTCAAAATTCCCTGGAACAGAAGTCAAACTTGATAAACTAACATAATACAATATAGAAAAATGTTGCCGTGTTGGAAAAGAACTAAAAGGACAACAGCAATGGGCTGCAAGTTTGTCAATCTAACGGTGATATCACGAGATTATGAGAATGGTAAGTTGATTTTGGAAATTGTATTAAAAGTACTTTCATCATCCATGAAAATTCTAAGCTTTTATAAAGATCTTGTGTTCAATTCATTAGTTAAATTTACAGTGTATTTCAGCTATTGAATTGTATTTTTGTTGAAAATATCGAAACCTCTAGATCAACATATTCCATTTCAAAGTTTCAGTCAGTAGTCTTAGAAAAGCAAAATGAATATCAGTAACTACCTCAGATGACAGAGCGGAAATGACCTGTTTAGATCACTAAATTTCAAATAATAAGGTCAGGTTAACTTAGAAAAGCTTGATTTTTTGCATACAGACTCCTTGTCTTATTAGAAACAAAATATCAAAAATGACTTTTTTCTAATGGATCCGTCTTTGAGATATTAGGCTTTAACTTTGGTTTCTGTGCCATTTTATGGAGAATTGGTACTTTGATCAGGAATTCTGCAAACTTTGTTCAATCATATCTAAAATTCATATTCTTCAAATTTCTTGAAAATTTGGAATTATGCTTTTGGTCATAGAAACTCTTTGTATACAGAATCTTGAGCTTATATATTTAAATATGGCGAAGTTAGATATTTCATTTTTGGTCATTTCCGCTCTGTCACCTCAGATACCTTTGCTATAAGTTTCAGATAGGGATTCCACGCCTGTTTGACACTCAATGAAGTGTTCTATATGTTTGGTACCCAAGAAGGGGATTCTGGAATGCTTGGGACCCCCTGGATACACCACTGTGGGCACACCACAATTTTAGTTTTCTTTTGTTTTATAGGTGATTATTGGAGGTGTGCTGTCAAGTGTTATTAGTGGCCTGCCCTATGTTTACCATCATGGAACTGAAAACATTTTAGCACTCTGGAAAGATGCATAAAATGAGAGAGCAGAAAAAATGTTTGATAATTATATTGGCAATATCAGTGGCGGATGAAGACCCATAAGAAGGGGGGCGGCTAATACAAAGGATATACTACAGAGTTCAGACCAGGAGGGTGGCTAATCTTAAGGTTTTTACAAGAAATATGAGAACAAGGGGGGTGGCTAGCCACCCTAATCACCCCCCTAGATCGGCCCTTGACAATATGTCATCATGTTGCAAACAAAGGCAATCTATTAATTGTGTGGTTCCTACCTGCTACGCGCCTCGTTAACTATATATTGACCCATAGAAAACTCGAACTCAAATCAAAACAAATTCCTGAACTATTGTCATGTGCATACATACCATAATATGACTGTGCTGTTATCTAGACTATGTAGCTGTTCTGTTCGTCGAAGAAAGGGGCTTTGAGTATGTGTGAGAGGGGGGGATTAAAGGCATGACTGTCGGAAATCTGGAATACAGCTGACTCTTGCCTCACAGCCAGCTTGCACATGGGAGCACCCCAAGGGGGAGTAAGGGTCCAACAGAGCTTTTTTTTGCCAACCCAAAAAATTAACAGGCCCAAAATTTCATACACAAAAACATTCCTGGATAAAGATTTTGTACCAAAAAAATCTGATACATAGTTCCATTGTCATTAGTTTTTGAATGAAATGGACTGTCTTATTTGTGTTTAAGCCAAAAGATTATAATCTGTTGGACCCCCACCCCCACCCCTGGGATAAAAGGATATCATGTAAAAGCCTGCCATCATGGAAAAGGTAATCAAGAAACCTTTATTTGACAACATAGAATGTATAAACAATGTGAAAAGTTAGTCCAGATCAGTTTCCAAAAGAAATACATCTGATGAATATTTAGTTCATATCAGAAAGGAAATTGATGAAGAAGACTGGTTATCCACACAGTGTAATAGAGAAAGTTTTGAAATTTCACATGTAGGTGGTGGAGGGGTGAATACAACTCCATAAAAAATTCCATAAAGGGGATGGATGGGGTCCTAAGGAAATCCCCCTTCACCCTGTGCTGATTGTATGAATGATTTCTTGAATTACACAATTTGGCAATTTACTCCCCCCCCCTCTTTGCCTGCAGTTTCAAAATAGGTGGTGATTTCTGTGAGTCAGCGGTAGCATGAAGCATGTACATGCTGATAAATGTGACATGTCAGTTTTACTATTAGTTAGTTTTACCATGTCTGGTTGTAAATACCATCAACTGATGATTGGGTTGTTCTCCAGATGCCAGAAGTAGTATGATATCTTCATAATATTTTTCAATAATTTTTGGCATGACACAGTGAACAATGTGGGAGATTTCTCTAAAATACTAGACTGTCCATTTTCTCTAAAATACTGTCCATTTGACTACCTAAACCTTTTTTTCAAACACACTAACTTTGGCATCTTGATTTGCTCAAATCTTAGCAATCCTTCACATCCGAATCCCATGAAATTTTCCAAACTGCTTCCTTTAAACTAACTTTCCAAATTTCAATTTGGCATTTTGTGACAATAATTACTTTCGTGCTTTCTAGGTGACCATGTCCTTTTAAGCAGAAAAATGTCAGTAGAAAATTCAACACTCTTCACTTCAGATTCTATACATTGGGACTTAAGCTTATACGAGAAATTAATTTGCATTACGATTGCAGGGCCACTGTAGCAAGAAATATTAAAGAATTCGACTGTTAAACTCATCGTCTCAGATAAGTTGGGGTAGGTACTGGAGCGCTTGCAAGGTACACCCTCCAAGCAAGCGCTACCCGAGAAACCATGGCAACCGGGCCACAGCTCCCCGCCCACACAGGAATACCCGTCACACTGAGAAGTGACTCAGTGGAAGTATACTTACCTAGACCCACTCTAGCGGCGGGTGGGAGGGAAAACAACTTTCTGGAGGCAAGCACGAGTTTCTAGCTGAACTGGAAGTGCAACCAGGCCAAAGGCACCCGAAGTGATGGGGGGTCCCAACGCGCCCAGCAGGGGCAGATTCCCAGGAGCGCACGCTCGACTTGGTTTAACTCCGATAAAATTATTCCCATTTTATCTGCATTTAAACTCATCGTCTCAGATAAGTTGGGGTAGGTACTGGAGCGCTTGCAAGGTACACCCTCCAAGCAAGCGCTACCCGAGAAACCATGGCAACCGGGCCACAGCTCCCCGCCAAACGGTGCTTGAAAAGGAGGGACTGTGGGCCGATTACCATGGGACCTCCACCCCAACCAACCAACAAGCACCACGAGAACATAAGACATGAACTCCACTTTATTAAGCTAACCGGGCCGAAGCTGCTGCTAAACTGATACAAGGGTGCGAATGTAACCCCTGTTGGCATTACTTGACCAACGCCCCCGAGACTGGACCATGTAGTCGGCGATGCCGTTCGAGGCTGCGACCGTCGCGGCGCCGATGCGAAGAAATTCCCCGGAACATTGGCGGCCGCCAATACTTCCCGCAACCACGAAATTAGTCACGCGCGTCATAAGGGGGCGCCCCGACTGAAGTAGGAACAAGGGGTCTGCCTGTCCCCATGAATGGGTAACTAGTCCAACATTGCCTCTACCGCGCATAGCGGCGACCTTGCACGGCCGATGAAAATGAAAGTACCTTTCCGAAAGGGGTCCGCCTTAGACGCTTTAATCCAAACGCGAAGGCAGTTCGGCTCCGAAACCGAGTCCAGGGTAATGTCCTTCGGCTTCAACTTCAACTTCAACTTATTATATCTTTTTTTTAAATATTACAAAGACAGCACACTGCCTGCAAATACAGCATAGCTAGTCGAGGCAGGCGGTGAGAGGACAAAGAAGCAGAGAGAGACGAAGGGTAAAAACGTGAAAAAAAATAAAACCCGTTGAAAACTGGATATGTCTTGCCGAAGAAAACTGGGCTAAACTATCCACCGTAAACTCTGCAGAACGGAGAAAACCGAGGTATGTGGGGGAGCAAGCTGCCCTAAACATACGGTGGCCGGTAAAGAATTGGGCTGCGACTGTGAATAACGTACATCAAGTTATTAGTAATCGGTAATCGTCGTTGAGAAGTTTGAATCCTTTGACACGTTTAATGCCCCGTACGACTCTCTCAAGCCTGAAACACCCGGCCAACGGATCGGGGAGTCCTTGATCTATATGGAGCGCCTGAACAGCCGATAAATACACCTTAACAGTCGTAGGTTGGATGAAATCCGCCAAGTGAGTCCGCTCTTCGGTAGGGTACGGAGATCCAATATCCGGGTTGAGAGTACCCCACTGGGCGCAGAACGCTATAAACTTGCGCTGGGCTGACGCGTAGGACCGGCGCGTGGACGGTGCCAAACCCTCGTCAGAAGCCGAAAGACGTGCCACTCGCGCTAATGAATCTCAATTCCCGACACCGTTCACGTGATAGAAGGACCCTCAAATTTTCCGGGATGGAAAATCGAGGTAATGCAAAATATTGTGAACACCATAATTATGCTCTAAGATCCATTCAACCAACAAGACTATACAATTGAAGATGAAACGCGCCGACCGCACACCGCGCTAAAACGACGTAGTACCAATTGCGCCACA
Organism: Scolanthus callimorphus; assembly: GCA_033964015.1. NCBI lineage: Eukaryota > Metazoa > Cnidaria > Anthozoa > Actiniaria > Edwardsiidae > Scolanthus > Scolanthus callimorphus. The sequence continues at coordinate 32,734,125 of CM066911.1, forward strand.
TGCCCAAGAGAGCCAAGTTAAAACCCATTGCGAATACCCTCCAACATGTAGGCCACTTTTTGTTGGCCCGGGTGACCTCTAAGTTCCGACGCGAACCTGTCTACCTTCAATGGCTTAACAGCCAGTTACCATTAGCCTTGGGCTAGAGGGAGGGGCAAGCCCTACCAACCACTAATGTACCACGGGACAAGTCGGAGCCACCACACATGCCGATAGCCGTACCGAGAGAGCGGGAAAACCTAAGCCCTACCACATAGCGAATCCCTTGTTGGGGCGACGGGAAAACCCGTATCAACCACGCGTTCGCCTCGGGACTATTAAGGCCCCACACGGGCGATCCAACCACCCACTCAAATACCGCAGTACTATGTTGGCGCCCTAATACATAGTTCAACTGTCGTACCGAGAGTACGGGCAACCTCCGTACAAACCCCTCGAATGACAAGGGACTAGACGAAGCCCCCACGTATGCCAATTACCGTACAGACGGGATGTGTAAATCCGCGCCAACCCCTCGTGTCCCACGGGACTAATCGATACCCCTCGCCTACCGATATTCGCACCGAGGGTATGGGTAAGCCCGAACCAGCCACGCGTGTACGACGGAACTAGGCGAAGTCCCCACGCATAACGATTACCGTACCGCCGGGACGGGTAAGCCCGTACCAACCTCTCGTGTACCACGGAACTAGGCGAAGCCCCCACGCATACCGATTACCGTATCGAGGGGACGGGTAAAAAAAAAAAAAAAAAAAACCGTCCCAACCTCTCGTGTACCACGGGACTAGGCGAAGCCCCCACGCATACCGATTACCGTACCGCGGGGACGGGTAAGCCCGTTACAACCTCTCGTGTACCAAGGGACTAGGCGAAGCCCCCACGCATACCGATTACTGTACCGAGGGGACAGGCAAACCCGTACCCACCACTCGTGTACCACGGGACTAGGTGAAGCCCCACGCATACCGATTACCGTACCGCGGGGACGGGTAAGCCCGTACCAACCTCTCGTGTACCACGGAACTAGGCGAAGCCCCCACGCATACCGATTACCGTACCGAGGGGACGGGTAAAACCGTATCCACCTCTCGTGTACCATGGGACTAGTCGGAGCCCCCATGCATACCGATTACCGTACCGCGGGGACCGGTAAGCCCGTTACAACCTCTCGTGTACCACGGGACTAGGCGAAGCCCCCACGCATATCGATTACCGTACAGAGGGGACGGGTAAAACCGTACCAACTTCTCGTGTACCACGGAACTAGGCGAAGTCCCCATGCATACCGATTACCGAACTGAGGAGACGGGTGAGCCCGTTACAATCTCTCTTGCACCACGGAACTAGGCGAAGCCCCCCATGCATACCGACTACCTTACCGAGGGAACGGGTAAACCCGACCCACCCACTCGTGTACTAGGCAAGTCTGGGACTAGGCGAAGCCCCACCGCATACTAATTACTGCACCGCGAGGACGGGTAAACCCATACCAACCACTCATGTACCACGGGACTAGGCGAAGCACCCACGTATACTACCGATTACCGTACCGAGGGGACGGGTAAGCCATGACACACCCTCATTTACCACGGGACTAGGCGAAGCCCCCACGCATAACGATCATCGTACCTAGGGGACGGGTAAACCCGTACCAACCACTCGTGTACAACGGGACTCGTCGTAGCCCCCGCGCCTACTGACTACCAAAGAGACGGGAAACCCGTATTCACTAGGCGAAGTCCCCGCGCCTCCTGATTATCGTACCGAGGGGACGTGTAAGCCAATGCCACCCCCTCATATACCACGGGACTAGGCGAAGTCCCCGCGCCTACTAATTACCGTACCGAGGGGACGGGTAAACCCCTACCAACCACTCGTGTACCACGGGACTAAGCGAAGTCCCCACGCATACCGATACCTTTACTGAGGGGACGGGTAAACCCGTACCAACCACTCGTGTACCACGGGACTAGGCGAAGCCCCCACGCATATCGATTATTTCACTGAGGGGACGGATATGCCCGTACCCACCTCTCGTGTACCACGGGACTAGGCGAAGTCCCCACGCATACCGACTACCGTACCGAGGGGGCGGGTAAAACCGTACCAGCCACTCGTGTAACACGGGACTAGGCGAAGTCCCCACGCACATCGATTACCGTACCGAGGGGACGGGTAAACCCGTACCAACCACTCGTGTACCACGGGACTAGGCGAAGCCCCCACGCATACCGATTACTGTACCGAGGGGACGGGCAAACCCGTGCCAACCACTCGTGTACCACGGGACTAGGCGAAGTCCCTACGCATACTAATTACCTCACCCAGGGTGACGGGTAAACCCGTGCCAACCACTCGTGTACCACGGGACTAGGCGAAGTCCCCACGCATACCGATTACCGTACCGAGGGGACGGATATGCCCGTAACCACCTCTCGTGTACCACGGGACTAGGCGAAGTCCCTACGCATACCGACTACCGTACCGAGGGGGCGGGTAAAACCGTACCAGCCACTCGTGTAACACGGGACTAGGCGAAGTCCCCACGCACCTCGATTACCGTACCGAGGGGACGGGTAAACCCGTACCAACCACTCGTGTACCACGGGACTAGGCGAAGCCCCCACGCATACCGATTACTGTACCGAGGGGACGGGCAAACCCGTGCCAACCACTCGTGTACCACGGGACTAGGCGAAGTCCCTACGCATACTAATTACCTCACCGAGGGGACGGGTAAACCCGTGCCAACCACTCGTGTACCACGGGACTAGGCGAAGTCCCCACGCATACCGATTACCGTACCGAGGGGACGGGCAAACCCGTGCCAACCACTCGTGTACCACGGGACTAGGCGAAGTCCCCACGCACATCGATTACCTTACCGAGGGGACGGGTAAACCCGTACCAATCTCTCGTGTACCACGGGACTAGGCGAAGTCCCCACGCATACCGATTACCGTACCGAGGGGACGGGCAAACCTGTACCAACCACTCGTGTACCACGGGACTAGGTGAAGTCCCCACGCATACCGATTACCGTACCGAGGGGACGGGTAAGCCCGTACCAACCACTCGTGTACCACGGGACTAGGCGAAGTCCCCACGCATACCGATTACCGTACCGAGGGGACGGGTAAGCCCGTACCAACCACTCGTGTACCACGGGACTAGGCGAAGCCCCCCACGCAAACCGATTACCGTACCGAGGGGACGGGTAAACCCGTACCAACCACTCGTGTACCACGGGACTAGGCGAAGTCCCCACGCATACTAATTAACGTACCCGAGGGGGCGGGTAACCCCGTAGCAACCACTAGTGTACCACGGGACTAGGCGAAGTCCCCACGCATACTAATTACCGTACCGAGGGGACGGGTAAACCCGTACCACCCACTCGTGTACAACGGGACTAGGCGAAGTCCCCGTGCATGCTAATTACCGTACCGAGGGGACGGGTAAACCCATACCAACCACTCGTGTACCACGGGACTAGGTGAAGCCCCCACGTAAACCGATTCCCGTACCGACTTGACGTAGATAGCAAGGGACTAGTAGTCCTCACACTTGTGGAGTAATTGCCGTACCACAGGAGACGGGAGAGCCCGTACCACCCACTGTGGAAGTCCCACCCATAGAGATTACCGTACCGATGGAACAGATACCCCGTCACAACCATACGAGTACCAGAAGACCAGTTGACGCCCAGACGAATACGCTTTCCTAGGGGAAGGTACAAGTAGCGAGCTCCACCCTATATCAAGAAATACTACCACATTTCTAATATAAAGGAATACCGCCCTACCAAATTTGGAGGCATATGGGTACTCTTCCTAACATGCATAGCGGCGCGAAAAAAAAAAAAAAAAGGGGGGGGGGAGGGGGCAGGACCCCCCTCAAACTGCAGATACTCGAAAGAAGCAGGTCCTCTAGCCGCCATGATTCCGACCCGACCAAGGGGCCTGAGATGAAATTGAACACCACAGGGAGCCCGCGCAGGACTGAGAGGCAACCTTCTCGATATGCCACAATGGGACAGACCCCTAGCATCCGACAGACATTGCAAATGCGACTGCCGCGCGGAGACGAAACACGGATTAACCGGCCCTACCCCCCTACCCCCTACAAGAATTCCAGCCTCCAGAGCGCGCGGGCTAACCGCTGCCACGCAGATAAGGAGAGACGACATGCAGGGGGAGGGGGCCTAGTCCAAAAGCGCATCATAGAATGCCTCATTAATACAATCTGCTTTACAAAGGACACGTGCTATAATGATGGAGTGGACAATGCACTGACCTAGCCCGCACCAGTCCTCTCCGGTCATACGGACTCGGCAGACCCATCCGCAAGAGCTGTACGAAACATTCTATCTCTTGTTAATCAGTGATTCCTGCTTATATATCCAGACAACTGCGGTTTGGGCGCGTACGGCTTTAATCATGGAAACTATTTTTAATGCTTCTACAATGCATCTCAATCAGTTTGTACCCAGTTATACATAGCACACGAATTTCGGCACCTCGAGAGATATCGCCCAAGCTATTATGTCACGCAACACCAGTCACGTACTTTGACCCTGGCGTATTTCACTTGATTTGCATCGTTCTTACATTTTTGGGGGGCACGTTAGCATGTTGTAAGCTCATATCTCACCATTCTGATACTATTCTTGTTGTTGGATTGAAATCAGCATTAATTAAGCAAGACCATGACACACAGTATATGTATTAAAATACCCTGTGACATAGCGGTCCGCCTCTATTAGGCAGACCATCTGCGGGTCAGCAACTCGCGTAAACAATGTTTAAAAGTCTGAAGTCTGATGTCAAGACCGAAGTCTGAAGCATCGTGCTGGAGACGCAGATGTCTGGCTGCCATGGAACACCTCTGGGGCACCAACATGCCAACTCCGTCAGAAACATATAAGTTATATGTTTCTGAACTCCGTATGTATGCATCAGCCAACTATCCAGGTTTTACTGGGAGTCTCCAGGTTTAACTGTATGTCTCCCGGGCAAATTTCTTAGGATTTTCTAATACACTTGATGCATTGAAACACAATTTCCAGGTATTACAGCTTTCGGGATTGGATATAAATGATGCACCAGCACTTGTACTAATATTTTGCTCGGAAAAACCAATCGGCCTAAAATTTATTCAGAAACATGTTGGCAGGCAAGCGCTCGGCGAGATCAACGACAACATACGTCACAATCTGACCCATATAATAAAGGGTTAGTGGAAAACTGTAAACTGGAGCCGCCAGCTCACCATAGGATTCATACAAGGACGACACGACGCTTCTTGCTCTTGTCGAAGCGAAACTAGGAACGGTCAAAGGCTGGGTCATGTTGAGCTCCGGAAATGTCGTACAAAAGCCGGTACTACCGACCTACCTTTTGCCGCCGAAGGAGCAGCTTGACCCAGTGATCCCCTCAGCTAACACGGGGGGGCCGGCAGCTCCACAGCAGGTAACGCTGGAACAACTGAGTGGCAAGGTCTGTGTGTACTAAGCTAAACGTGCCGGCTGTTGTTGACCATGCTAAAGCTTGACTCGTGGACGTTGCTTTCAAAGCACTTTTAACCGCCTTTTAAGGATTGCTGGAGCGATTTCCAGCGACAAGGGGGTCTCGACAACCCACTCTCCTCGACTTCAGGTGTTTTAGACATTGAGTCCCGCCAAAATAACCACTAAAATGACTAAAAAACAACTTTCTGGAGGCAAGCACGAGTTTCTAGCTGAACTGGAAGTGCAACCAGGCCAAAGGCACCCGAAGTGATGGGGGGTCCCAACGCGCCCAGCAGGGGCAGATTCCCAGGAGCGCACGCTCGACTTGGTTTAACTCCGATAAAATTATTCTCATTTTATCTGCATAAAACATAAATTGAGAATGAGCTTGGAGTAGTACTGTTGGGGTTAAATTTTACTTTGGGCTTTTGGGGAACTACGAGCTTTCGCTTATCCGCCTGGAACTTCATAGATATCGCCAGCTTGACCAGTCTCAATGTGCATATTCTTTGCGTACATCGATTGTTTTCTTCTTTTTCGGTGTCATTCCACCACCAGTTGTTTACATGATATTGTACGTAAGACAGAATTTTGAATATTCCGTCCTGTTAATAGTTTACACCATTGAAATGACATATTTTGACTCGCCTTCGGTTCCTTTTCCCTTCAGATTTCCATCTGTACCTGCTTTCTCTTCGCCTAGTCGACTTCCTCTCTTGGCAAAAATTTATCACGATCTCCGAGCAGACTTTGTTCGCGGCCTTTTTCGAGTTATTCCGTTACTCTTGTTTTTCTTTACACTTTCTTTCACCAGTTTGGTCTTCTTTTAGTATGTTCTTGAAAGCTCTTCATGTAATATTTCACGGTTCGGCAGAAATTGCCCGAAACTTGAGGCCCTTTGCGATCCACCGAACGTTTTAGAAGGTTTGCAAGTACAAAATGGCGGGGTTTACATAATAAGCCTCGTTTTGATGCACGCATAAGGCGCGGTCTCTAAGTTTCCGATTTGGTCTATACTATACGTTTTTCTCTTAGGTATGGTGCTCCGCTAGCGCGGGCCTTCGGCCCGCGCTGGAGCTCCGCTATGAAGTTTTATGCTGTTTCAGTGTAAGCAAAAAAAAAAAAAATGTATTATTTACCGGCTTGGGGTCGATCGGTCCAGACCGTGAAATACCGTGAACTAGGCCTTGAAAACACTGACCTCGACCTCCGGTCTCGGCTGTATTTTCAAGACCTCGGTCACGGTATTTCACAATCCGGACCTCTTGGCAAAAAAAAAAAACATATATACAGTTAGCGAGTGAAGCTTGGAGACTCTGTACCCAGGGTAGGTGCTATCGCATTGGCTGTATTACATCTCCGCCAGTGGCTCGACCACTAGGCTCGGCCTTGCTAAATGGCTTATCTTCCCTGTAGCGACAATGACTTTCGCCGCTAGCTACAATAGATTAAATAGCGGCAAAATATTACAAATTGAACAACTCACTTGGTAAAGTCGAAAGTGTTTATTTGTGAAATGCTCCCTCAATCTTTCTGGTTCCCAGTGTCGTTAAGAACTAATTTCCCTTTTTGTGTTGCTGTAGCTTTCTCTGCCTTAGTTGAAATAAGTTTTTTTTCTCTTTAGAACTAGAACAAAACTTAGTTTTGCGGCTTAAAACTCGTGTGACCGAGCGAGCGAGATTTCACTGCAGACGAAGTCAGGAAAACAACACTGCAAACGTGCACATCCGGGACATTCGGTACATAACTTTTTCATATTTTCACTAGTGAAGATATGGGAAATACGAGTGTTTTAGTTTCCGGTAAAACACTGGCATCCATATAATAAATGGGCATTTCTAATACTAGAATGCAAACAATTTGTTTGAGAGCAAAAGGCCGCCTATTTGTAAGCCAGTGGTTCCTTGGCTCACGTGTAGATACGCCGCTGCTTTATTTGCAACTGCTGTTAAATGATTACGTTCAAGAATTGGAGTTTGAACTTTACGCTGTTTGGTGTGTCGGACTTGTTTGAACGAAAGACGATGAGCAGGTGACAACTGCTGAGTTCCCCGGCTAGGATAAGGCTCAGATAAATTATGCCGGCATAATTTTGAGCACAATACTTTAGTTGGAGCATCGAGCATAATGCTGGCATAATGCCCATGTTTTTTTCTGAAAAAATATTTAAATAGCACTAACGACTTCCTCTTATGATTGCACGGGCTTCCTGTGGTTGTCTGATTTATCCTTTTCTGTTCTATGTTTTTAAATAAAACCAACATTTCATGCACAATTAGTGAGTGCAGTCTGTTTTGATCATTCCGAGAAAGGATTTTATGTTTCAAAGGCGTGGCTGCTAATATTGGAGGCCTGGTACCCTGATTGCCAAGGTTTTCTTATAAAAGGGCATGGGAAAGTGCATCGAAAAAAAAATATTACGTCGAGCCAAGAGTGGATTAACAAGAGTTAGAATCTTTACCTACTGTATTTGTCCACATCACAGCCAGAAAAGTGTCTATTTGAGATTTGAGTTTCGCGCGCGAAAGTATTCGAATGCTCAGGCTCGAATGCTCGTATACCCAATACACAACAAAATAGAGAATATCCTACCTTATCTTTGCGATTTTAACGGTTTTTCCATTGATCTGCGATTTAATTTTAGGCTGGATCTCACAACTGTTTGCGTGGCGAGAAAGTAGGAACCCTGTGGATGACGAATTTTCGCGGGCATCCTAGTTCTAAAAATAGAAACTTTTCTGACGGGCGTACATAGTAAATATGGAAACTCTTGGTAATCCACTCTTGGTCGAGCATAATGTTTTTGGGAGCCAATGCTCAAAAGCATAATACTCGAATTTTCGAGCATAATTTATCTGACCCTAGCTAGGATGCGAGCAGAACTCACGAGAATGCATTTTAAACATTTGTAACCTATGCACACCAACTGCCGTGGGTGAAGCTGCGCATTTTAAGGGTGACCTGGTCACGTGACCTCTTAGTGCAAAATACCTTTTTGTAAGCCAGTGGTTCCTTGGCCCACGTGTTGATACACCGCTGCGTTATTTGCAACTGCTGTTAAATGATTACGTTCAATAATTTGAACTTCACGCTGTTTACTGTGTTGGGCATGTTTGACCGGGTCACGTGTCCTCTTAGTGCAATTTGTAAGCCAGTGGTTTCTGGGCCCACGTGTAGAACGCCGCTGCGATTTATTTGCAGCTGCTGTTAAATGATTACGTGCAAGAATTGGGCTTCGAACTTCACGCTGTTTGGTGCAGAGTGCTCCGCCTGGCATACGAGCAGAACTCACGAAAGGCATCTTTTGCAGCCTTCGCACCTCGCTGAAATTATAAACCAGAAAATACTCCGTTACCTTGTGACGAAAAAGTTTGATTTATTTAAATTATCCCACTGAAAAGAAATTGAGAGAAGCCTCCGTTATCCTTAAATTCATACTCAGAAAAATATTTGTTGCGGGCTTCCTGTGTTGCAAGAGCGCCCGCGAAAAGTGGCGGGAAAAAATAAGTCAGCCAACCAAACAAACGTGGAGAAAACGCTGAGATCTTTATCTAATTTATATCATAATCTATTCTGACTTCCGCGTGAGTCGCATGATAAGGACGCAATGTCCAGCAGTGTCCAGCTTGGTATTACGCGCGCGCTTAAAACTAGAATAAATTTTCCACCCGAGATGGGCGCGCGCGTCAGTAATACCAAGATGGACACTTTTGATTATGCACTTTGTGACGAGGATTGTAAAGCAAGGAGCTTTGTAATTACGAGATAATAACCTCCTTTTTTAAAACAAATTGTATCTACTAGTAAAGCGTCGCTGTTACGGCGGCTGTCAAAGAACACCGCACCCAGTGCAGGAACGGAGATAGGGTCAGATAAATTATGCTCGAAATTTCGAGTATTATGCTTTTGAGCATTGCTCCCAAAAACATAGCATTATGCTCAAAATTATGCTCGAAAAAAATATTATGCTTGACGTATTATTGTTTTTCGACGCCATTTTCCCATGCCTTTTTATTAAAAAACCCTGGCAACCAGGGTATCAGGCCTCCAATGTTAGCAGCCAAGCCTTTGAAACATAAAAGCCTTTCTCGGAATGATCAAAACAGGCTGCACTCACACGATGGCTTAAACGAGATCATTTTCCACCATCTCGCTATGCAGAGAGCTGGGAATTTATCCGATTTATGTCAAATTTGGCAAGGTATTAGTATCTGGAAAGATGTTTCGATTGATGGAAATCTGAAGATGATGACTGACAACGTGACGTCACTACAGGCCGTTGAAAATGGCGCCAAAGTTAGACATTTGTATATCAACCATTTTAAACGTTGGTAAATGTTTTAACCACTAAGCCGACTCCAAAACCGAAAACTTCATTAAAATCGAACATATAGATCAAAAGTTATTAAGAAATCGTGATTTTGAAGCTCTCGCCGGAATCTCTGGAATTTAATTGTTCCTTGACCATATAAGGTAAAATTTCGGCGATTTTAAACGTCAACGCGTTAACTCCTATGATGTTGTTTCAAGCAGTTATAGCAATATTTTAAAATTTGTAGTTACTTTGACTTTGACATGAAACTCGATACCTTGTTTACGTCACTTTGACGTAAAAATTGCATGTTAGAAGACGTCATACTGACGTAATATGACGTCTAAAGTATCAGATTACTAAGTCAAAGTAACTACAAATTTTGAGACACTCCTATATCTGAAACGTATGTCTCCAACAGATTTAAGCAGCGCCCTCTCTAAATCGCCGAATTTTTACCATATATGGTCAAATTGACCATGAAAGCGGGAAATTTGAACTTTTTTAATTAGTCATAACTTTTCTCGGTTTTATCAGAATTCAGTCCGGTTTTCGATACAGTCGTTTATTTACTGCGACGATTAAATAGAAACTGATTGCATAGCCGATTTCCTAACTAACCTTTTTTGAGGTAATGTTCCCACGGTGATTATGACGTCACATTGTCAATCAATCAAACCGTGTCATCATATTTTTGATTGGCATTCCCTGGGCTGCTCACCTGCCAAGTTATAGCTCATTTGCGCTACGTGTTAAAACGTTATGAGCGTAATTCGTATGAAAGCTGTCCAACTGGAGGAAAATAGCTACGTTATAACCATCGTGTCACTTGTTTTGCATGAAATGTTGGTTTTATTTGAAAACAGAGAACAGAAAAGGATAAATGAGACGACCACAGGAAGCCTGCGCGATCATAGAGGAAGTCGTCGGTGCTATTTAAACATTTTTAACAAAAATATCGGCATTATGCTCGATGTTCCAACTATAGTATTATGCTCAAAATTATGCCAGCATAATTTATCTGAGCCTAAAAACGGAGAACTAGTCCGCAGGACACAATTACCTATGGAAAACGGAGTTCGCAGCAGAAGTCGTATTGGAATGTCTGACAGTGAGCATATATAAAGCAGCTTTGTTGGATTGATTTGCAGTCCGCAGTTACAATCGAATTGTGTACAAGCAACTCTCTATCTCCGAAATTACGAAGGTACGTATGTTAACCAATTGATCGATCCCGCTTCATTGTTCTACTCCCTAGTTACTGTTGCCACGTCGGACAAGAAGTTTGGTCATAGTATATTGGGTATTATATTTTCGTCACGAAAAGCTGAAGAATTAATGTAAAATCTTGTTGCTCGGCCATTTTGAATCCCATAGGGAAAACTGCCCATTGTTTGGTGATTAATTAATGCGAAGACGGGATCGATCTATTGATTAAAAAACGAATTTTAGTTTGCTACATTTCGCGGCGGAGATTTGAGCATCCCTAAATAGGATCGATACCATCGCGATGGTTCTGTTCGAACCTCCCAACATTGGGATATAGCAGGCAGAAGATACCGCAATGTGTGGTAGGTTTTCATAGCGTTTCTGATGAACAGGAGAAGGGTGTCCGACGCGCGCGCTTAAACAAGTTTAAAGGAGACAATCCCCGGAAAAGTACTAAGCCTAGGTATTCTGAAATGTATTTGCGAGTTCCAAGCAAAAAAAATGTGTTTTTCAATTAAAACAGGGAAAAATTGAGTTGATTTATTGTTCAAATGCTTAATTACGATTGGCTTATTTGTACGCAAGAAAATTTGTTTAGGTGGCCGTCATGGTTGGAGTAGCCGCACTGCAATTTTAAACAAGCCTAATTTGTAGGCACAGACAGATTCTGCTCGGCAACTTTTGAGCAACTTTTTCAATTCTGAGCAGCTTTTTTCAACTATGAGCAACTTCTTCGCATTTCCGCTATTTCCTATTGAATTTTTTTTTCAACAAAATGGCAATTTGTGATACATTTGCCATTTCAAATCAAACACAGAATGAAAAATCTTGCTAAAAAGATAATAAAAAAGTACTTTCTTCACCTTGGGTGCTCACTGCTCAGAGGTATCTTCAATGGATGTCTCGTTGGGTATCACATTCAAATATAAAGCAGAAACAAAATGGCGGAAGACCCTATTCAAATTGCTAGAGAAAATGAGGCTGAGGTGACATAACCTAAAAGGGCTCTCCTTATAGTTTCTTTCAAAAATAGTAGCAGCAGCTACTCAGTGGCGTTAAGGCATGGCTCAAAACCATTTCGCCTGAAAAAGGGGATTATTCTTCATAACTCGTGTTCTTTTGTATGGATCATCATCAAATTGGTCAGTACAATAATTTTAACAAGAGCTTTATTTTGACACATTTTGTTACCATGGAAACGGTTATCACGTGACTCGGTGGCGGCCATCTTGGATTTTTTATTTAGACCCTCTGAAGATACACAGAAAAATGTGAAATTGAAAGGTAAACACATATTCAGATACAGGACAACTTCCTTCAAATGAAACTAATTGGATATCTTGGAATTTCTCAAGAAAAAAGAAATTGTCAGATTTTTCGTGCTTTTGAAACATATGATATTGTAAAAAAAAACGTCTTTCTTAAAACATGATCCACGATATCCAATTAGGTTTACAGAAAGACTAATGATAGAAAGATTATGCTGAAAAGAAATTTCATCTTCTCTACGTATACTTGCACGGGCGCTAAACATTTCATCCAAAATGGCGGATGGTGAGTCACGTGACATCGTTACAGTGGCAACAACGACTTAATCGAAATCAGAATTCCAAAACGTGTTTGTGGGCCAAGTTTTAAACATTTTCGTTGAAAAACAACGAAGTTACAAAAAAGCAGGACCTCGTTTTAAAGCCATGCCTTAATGCCACTGAGTATTATTGTATGAGTTTGATACTATAAACTCCCCATTTTTTTTACTAAGCCAACAGAATGGCGGCAAGTGAGTCTCTTTTTAAGCAACCGTATTGATTAGTATAATTATGTCACATGGTGTTTAGAATATAATTGCCTGATCTTATGGAGATGTTGAGTTGAGTGATTCTTTATCATTTTTTTAAATAAATCAGGCGACAAGCGTGAAGAAATGCTCCTTTTTGGGGAGCAACTTTTTGATTCTGTGAGCAACTTTTTCAAATTTGGGCAACTTTTGAGCAACTTTTGAGGGTATTTTGCGGCAACTTTTAAAGAATTTTTGAGCAGAATCTGTCTGTGCCTACTAATTTGGCATAGCGGAAATGACCTGTTTTGATCACTAAATTTCAAATAATAAGGTCAGGTTAACTCAGAAAAGCTTGATTTTTTGCATACAGAGACTCCTTGTCTTATTAGAAACAAAATATCAAAAATGACTTTTTTATAATGGACTCGTCTTTGAGATATTAGGCTTTCAACTTTGGTTTCTGTGCCATTTTATGGAAGAATTAGTACTTTGATCAGTAATTCTGCAAACTTTGCTCAATCATATCTAAAAATCATATTCTTCAAATTTCTTGAATATTTGGAATCAAGCTTTCGGTCATAGAAACTCTTTGTATACGGAATCTTGAGCTTATATATTAAAATATGGCGAAGTTAGAGATTTCATTTTTGGTCATTTCCGCTCTCTCGCCTAATTTGTTTCTAAATTTCAGATATTTTCCAATCGCCTTAGTCATGAAGGCTGAGATAGTACTGATTATCCTGGTGGTGAGCATGATCAGCATGTCGAGCACGCAGGGCAGCAACAACGACGATGATGGGGCCCAGCAAGGTAAGGGTAAATAGCATAACTCACTTTGTAGTATAGTTAATAAGTCCAGTCACACATGTTTCCACGGATGACGTCAAATTTATTCTTTTGAAATGTGAGCAGTAGCCCAGAAATTAAAAAGAATAAATTTGACGTCATCCGCGGAAAACATGAGTCATTTGACAAAAAGATTCGAATAAGCTATTTTAGTTTTTTTTCCTCGAGGACATCGTCACGAATGGACGATTCCAGCTATAACGCACGCGCGCGCTGCAGGTTTAAATCGGCCACATTATGCACCGAACGCATGCCAGACAAACGAGCAAAGTTTACAAAACCTAACTTGACAAGCTTAAATAAATGAACCTGACCCTTAAATTTTATTTAAAAGGAAAAGGTGGAACCTGTTTTGTCAATCATCACATTTTTCCGATGCATAAACTGAGATTATTGGATCTTTTTTTCTCGGGGGTAAGTGTATGGATTTGAATTCAATAGTTAAATGTTTGGGTTGATAATTGAATTAGTCATTATGAAAGGGGCACTGTCATGGTCTATCATGAATTTGGTCCAACTTGGGGTCATTTTAAGTAGCTTAAATGCAGCCAAACTCGCTAGAAATCAACAAAATAATGGTCTACGTTTTTTACCTAACCTTTCAGCTGCTAGATCAATACAAATTTGGAGTATTTTCGTGTATAATCGAGCGGATGGAATTGGATTGCTAATTGGCATTTTTGATTTTCGAACAGGCTGAACAAGTTTCTTTCTAAGACTAATTTGAAACAAAATATAGGTTCGGAGTTGTTTCTATAGAACACTGGTATTATTTTAAAACATTTTGATGAAACAACCGTGACAGTGCCCCTTGAAGTCTTGGTAAAAATGGCTTATTGTGTGGTTCCAGAAATTATCCATAGGAAGGATAATAGGAAAGGATATATTTTCCATACAAATACTGTATTTTTCTTCGAATATTCCAGAGAGGTGGGGGGGGGGGGGGGGGGGGCACTTTTCAACACTCTTCCGGGGGATATTTTCTGGAACCACACATTATAGATTCACAGGTAAGTATATTGCTTATTATGGATTCATAGGTAAGTATCTAGATACTTACCTATGAATCCATAATTAACAATTATTCGCCGAAGGCGAAGTGAATAGTGGCCAATAGTCTCAGGTGTGTTAAGGCCTGACTTGGGGCTTATACGCGGGCAGAAAAGAATTTTGCCAATATCTCTAATACGAAAATAGCTACAGCAATGAAACTTTGCATCAGTGTTAATTCTAGTACCAGCAAAATTTTGACAGTTGATGTTTCCATGACAACCAAATTAAAGTGGCGTATACCATATTTATCCATTTTGGGGACAAAACTTAAAATGGGGAACAGAAAACCTCATCCTATTCTGAAAATACGATGGAATTTTCCTTTACTGCATTGATTCCTTCAATATAGCGTCTTTTAAGGCTGACCACCTTGAAAATTAGCGGAGATAGGAGAGAAACTTGGTTGCTAGGGCAACATTTCTCACATCACGTGACCCTGGACACGATTAAAAAACGCTATGAAATGCAGAAGTCCATGAAGATTACGAACTTAGGGTCAAAAAGTAGGAAAATTGGCAGTAAGTTTTCCCCGTTTTTGATTGAAAGTAAATTTTAAACGGTACTTACAGATACTATAAAATTGTGTCTCCATAGCAACTAAATGCATGGAACAGTTAAGGTCCGGGGACGTGTTACTCATACCAAGTTCCATTTCGGTAGCTATTTTGCTAATGTAGTTATTTGCAAAAACAGCTTTTTGCCTTAAGAATCCGCGTATAAGCCCCACCTCCTTTCAAGTCAGGCCTTAACATGCCTGAGGGTGCGTTTCTTTGGGAAAATCCGGATTCAGATTCGACGTGAAATTTCATGGAATTTTGTAGAACGAAAGAAACGCTGAATCCGAAAACGGATTTTTACCATGGTAACAGTCGCTGGACGACCCTCTCGCAAGCGAAGGACGCACGCGTGATGATAGCTAACCACTGACTCAAAGTATTCTTTTCGAATCCTTTCGCAAAGAAACGCAAGGATTCAGAATCTGTCGAATCCGGATTTGGATTGAATCTCCTGAATCCACGACGAGAGTGGATTCGTTGGATTCAGAATCCTTTTTTGGATTTCTCAAAAGAAACGAAAAATCCGTTTTTTGGATTCAAGAATCCGAATCCGGATTTTCCCAAAGAAACGCACCCTGAGAGTCCCCGAGACCGGAGGTCGAGGGGACTATTCGCCACTATTCACTGAGCCTGAGGAGAATAATTGTTTTAGTATATACTACACGGGAACACTCCAAAAAATACCCGAACGACACTAAATGTGGCATTTGCCGACATTTTGTAGCCTCTTTCTGTATGCGTGACGTTTGTCACGCACACATTACGTCAGACGTCACTACAAGCATTCGGCTACTGAACACATGGTGGAAACTTGCTGCTGTTTTAGAGAAGCAAAAACGCTAGAAAACACTTGTTTTAAAACCTTAATATCGACTACGATAAACGATTTAAGTTTTTAGAAGGTTGCAAGGATGGATTCAAGGGATAAATTCGCATTTTGTGCCTTGGATTATGGATTGTGAAACTGCAGAGTTGCTTCGCTGAAAACACTTTGCCTTTGGTCGCCATTTCACCACCTATGGATGACTATATTTTTCAACCTGCTGGCAGAGAAATTCAAGATTCGTTTGGAATTTTCAAACAGAAATTTGGGAAATTAACCTCTTCAAACTCTGGGACACTGAGAAAGACCTTGTTCATAAAAAGAGAGACCACTTTAAATACGTTTGATGTCGGATGGCTCGTGATCAAGCGAATAACAAGTCGACGGTAAGCTTAACTGAAATTCTCTCTTAAACTGCACTCAATGACTGGCTTCTACGATTTACTGTCCCCTCCAACCTACAGGTACATGTAAATGTTCGGCAAAGTAGATATGTTTTCGACAAAATTGCCTTAATTAATATGTTGTTGTGAATGTAATTCGTCTCTCAAAAGTGCCGTGAACTAATCATCGATCTCCGAAGAACTGAAAAACAAGAGCAGCACATTTTCGAAGTTCAAGAAATACATTCTCTCTCTGATTCACCTTGAAAAACTAAAGAGACAACATAAGTTAATTGAGAAGGATTTTTCCGTTGCATTTCGAATCAGATAGTTCCTTTAGAAAGTAAAAATATCCGAACCACTTGCACTCGGGCTTCTCAATCTCGGGATAATGCTTTCGATCTCGGAATATTGTGGCATTATCCCGAGATAGCGAACCAATCAAAACGCGCGATCTATGGAGGTTCCCGTGAAGTATATACTAATGAGCCATATACTTACCTATGAGTCCATAATGAGCCATATATTTACCTAGAAATTCAATTCAATTCTATTAATCAACCCCAACCTTTCCCTGGAGAATTCAAATCCCTCCCCGACTTTTAGTTTGTTGAGAATCATTATCCGAGTTAATTCCCTACGAATAACAATGGAAACCGCGTCAACTGTAAACTAATACGTGATAAAAGCCTATCAAATGTGAACTCTCTACAGATTCTGTTTATAAGAAAATCTCTATTTATCAATGTTTTTATATGAAGAGACTAGTAATAACGTGGTAATAGTAATTCAACAGTTATATGTCTTTATTATACCCGCCCTGATCACAACGCCCCATACTTGTACATCGAGGAAAAACCCACATATAAGAAACTAGAAATTAATCTGGATGGACCTGACCATCCCCTTCGAACATTGTTTCCAGTTCAAAAGGAAACAGTGTACAATTTTGGAAATACTTCCTGAAAAGACCGAAAAATATCCACAGAACGCTTTAATAATAGTTTTATAATAGATTAATATTCAATACAATTTAATTACATTTTACATTTTTAGCTTTTCAACGTTGTTTGCTCTCCAGACTTATAATTATTCACTGTTATAAAAATTGTTAGCGCTGTATCTTTTTTTAATTGTTATTACTCGTCATATATGTTTTTAGGAGTAAAATATAGACTACACTTTTTTGATATTGTATTATGTGATTATTATTGCCATTCCCCAAAAGTGATGATAGCTTATAAGTGGACCTAAATTACTCTCTTTATCGCCATAAAAAATTCTATCTTTGAATTTGGACCTGATTATGATTACCATAATTCGATATTTGCTTTTAAACTGACGCGACATGAAAACTGAGAAGTTTTTCAAAGCGCCAGTGTTCCGCGCGTTTTTGATTTCATTCCTTTTAACAGCGAAAAGACCTATTTAAAATTGCATAGAAAGGCCCTGTTGTTCCTTTCCTTAAGGTGTGAAAGGAACCAATTGACTAATAAACGGAACAAAAGGACCTTTTAAAGTTAAAAGGAACCAATCGTTCCTTTCGACTGCGTTCCTTTTTACTTAATAGGAACAATAGTTCCTGTGTGAACTGTTCCTATCTAAAAATTCGGACCAATTGTTCCCAATTAGTTGTCATATAGGAACACCAGGTCCGAACAATGCTATTTTTGTTCCTCAATTGCCAAAACGGTTCCGATTAACACCTTAAAGGAACGATTCGTTTAACTATAAAAGGGAACGCGTTGTTCCTTTTTAATAGTGTAAGTCTTCTGAAACAATAACAATGCGGGTTTTGTCTAATATTGAAGGCACGTCTAAACTTGCAGATTAACCAGCTTGTGTTAACACGTAATCATGGGCATGTTTAATTGTCATTTTCTGACAAGCCCAAGCAAAGTGTCACGTTTTCTTTTCATCAACATTTCCTGCCTGGGCTTGTTAAGCTCTCTTGGGTATTGCCAAAAGGGCATGTTTGTGCAGATATGATCACAAAGAGCTGTGATTCGCTAGCCCAAACATACGTCTCCTGGGAACAAAAACTAGTATAAAAAGATAGCGTCGTTTGGAGACTCAATCATTTTAGTCTTGACTTCTGAGTGAGATGAGCAAACGAGGAGAGGTAATCAACTGGTCGAAATTACCGAATGCTTCGCTCAAGCCTAAAAGACTTCACCTAGAGGAAGACGAAGTGGATGGCCTTTTTCACTGTCCTGTTCAAGAATGCAAACACGATGGATTCGCCACACAGCGAGGATGCAGAAAACACGTAAAGAAAAAGCATCTTTGGTTTTATTACTTTGACGAAAAGCCTGATATCAACATTGCTAAAGAGAATGTGAGTACCTCTGTAAAACGTGAAGCTGCTGGGAACTCTGCGCGTAATTTGAGATCAATGCCAACGTATGACATTTCAAGTAAAATTGCTCAGCAAGTTTTTTCGTGGCTAACTGGCACTGGAGGTGGCTGTAAAAGTGATCGCCAAGCTCGGCAAATAGTTAGCAGGTGCTTGAAGTTCTTGAAATTTTGCTGCGAAGACGAAGAAGACCTAACATTTGAGATAATAGACTTCAGTTTGTGCTCTCCTAATCTGCTTTTTAAGTTTATTGACGTGCTTCAGGATGAATGGAAGCTTGGGCATGCTGGGCGGGTGGGGTACATCGACGCAATTGCAGAACTTATAGATTTTAGAAAGGTAAACGGAGCGTCGGCAAAGGTGCTAAGCAATTTTTCTACCACGGAAGTCTACTTGAAAAAGGTACGCAGAACAGTTTCTAAAATGATGCGCATTCAGTGCACTAGCGACCTCGATATAGACGCACTAGAAGCTAAGGGACATTGGGCAACATTAGAGGAGCTCTTGGAAGCAGTTGGTCATTATTTGTCGCGCTACGAGAATGTGCTTAAAACCTGTAAGGAACGTCCACGCGCAGCATCGCCGCTAGATTTATCATTTGCCACCAAATTCCTCGCGCTGTATTTGTTTATCAAAGTTAAAGGTTCTCGCCCAATGACGTATCAGTATTTGACTGTTGACATGGTCACAAAAGCCAAGACAAACGGTGGATTTATTGACCAGAAAATGTTTAAGACTGCAGGAAAGTATGGGTTTGACTCTATTTATTTAACCGACACAAACATGCAAGTACTTGAAGGATACATCACCCATATTCGGCCGCAATTAAAGCCAACATGTGATTACGTCCTCGTGACAAGAAATGGAGGCCAGCACAGCAAACTTGGAGAATTAATGAGCAAGTTGGTGTTTGACGCGACCGGCAAATACGTTCATCCCACCCGCTATCGACAGATCGTCGAGACCGCAAGCTCGAGAAACCTGGACAGCATTGCGCAAAGCACCATCTCGGAAGACCAAAAACACACTTCTGTTGTGGCCAGGGTACACTACCAAAAACAAAGATCGCGCGACGTTGCGACAAAGGCGCACATGTTTATCAAGGAATTGCAAGGTGACAAGGGTTCAGAGCTTGAAAACGATGTGCGCGCACGGCTCTCTGACAAGTCTAGTGCATCCTCCCAAGAGCAAGACGAGAAAGCAGACAGCTCTTCTACTGATGAGGTCGAAACAATCAAGGAAGTTCCGCCCCCTGAACTCCCCGCTTGTACGCCAAAGCTCAAGCGCGAAAATGCATTAAAAGGGAAAACCTCGTTAAGCTCCTCGAGACGGAAGAATGTCATGTATACCCCGAAGAGGACAAATATCTTAAGGCTGGACTTAAAAGGTATGGGTTTGGCCAGTGGAAAGCCATCCTCGGAGATCCCGAATTTAAATTTCAAAAGGGAAGGACAGCAAACTCGTTGCTATGTCGAGCGTCACGACGATTCCCGTCATACTGCAAAACGTAAAACAAAATGGACTGGTCGCCGACCAATAAAACTGCAGCTTTATCTAGGAGCATGCTGGGTATATTGGACTACCATTAAATGTTAACCGACTGAGCATTCGCTCTCTTTTTTTGCAAGACACGAACGAGTCAACATGGACAGAATATTAGAGAACCACCCCGAACTTGCAACCAAGGACATCATATTTGCTGGCGATTTTTTTCAAGACATGTGTAAATGCAACTATCCAGTCATGACGGCCATATTGGCGGAAAGTTTAATGTGGCGTCATCTAAACAGCACTAAGGATAGGAAAAGAACAACTCTGAGAGAACTTATCCTTGGGTGTCTCTTTATTGCTATCAAAATAGAAGACAGCGATCACGAAAGAAACGGCCATTTTATGGACATTGTCTCCGAACCGGTCAAAAGAGAGGACGTGATCGAAGAAGAACTCAATGTGTTAAACTCAGTGAACTGGAGGCCCTTGGAATACCGCGATTTAATGGGATACTAGTTAACTAATATTGTGTGCTCGAATGAGTGAACTGGAGGCCCTTGGAACAGTTTGACTTGATTTGACTCTAAATGCAAGGTTGCGCTGTAATGTAGATTAGTATTCTCGTCAAAGTAAATAATAAATAAGAATAAATTTAAACACATATTCCTCATTCCTTATAATATCAATAAATAGCTCGAAGTGGTACAATTTACACTTCCTTTCAATTATTCTGTTGTTTGTTTGTAAATGACATCATTATTACAAAGTGGCGAATGCACCCTGTCCAAAGTTTATAAGAGTTGGGTTTTACATTCCCCGTCTCTGTCCCTTTGTTTTATAGCTACTAATGAATAATCGCACAGTTACTAATTCATGAAAGACGATCTACAGTGTTTATCTCGTTCTTGGAATACATCAATAACTCAGGTATGTTAGGGCTCGACTAGCACGGAGAGGGGCTTATACGCGGATCAAAATCATATCTCCCAAATATCTCGTGAAGGGATAGAGCTGAGGTAACCAAACTTGGCAGGTATCTTAATTGTGTCATCCTTAATATATTGATAGGTATCTTTATAAGCCCCAAGTCAAGCCTTAACACACCTGAAACCGGTTCAACTCACTATTGCACTCAATATTATTACATTATTACTAGCAAGTTTTCGAAAAAAAATTTGTAATGCGCCCTTTTTGGGCACGGGTGTTGCCGGATTTTTGCTTGGCGTTTTCCTCTTCCGTTGCGATGATTGGTGGATGATGAAGCTTCGCGTCGAGCTTTGAGTTGACTGGCTCGCTTGTGTTTCAAATAGCTCTTCTTCTTCGTCGCTTTCTTCCTTTGGATACGGAAGTGGACTCCACACACTCTTCACCTCACTTGATTGCTTCCTTGATATCCACTTCAGTTGCAAAGCTCGTCTTGCTCGCTCAGCCACCACGTACTTTTTAAGCCCGGGCGATTCTTCTTTCCCGAAGTGAAGGCGCAGAGCATCTGAGGAAATCTCAATTCTATAACGCAGAGACCATTTCACGCTCTCGTCAAGGCAGGTATGTTCTTGCTTTTGCAGATCTCTAAGCTCAGCTTCCTTGTCGATCACCCATTCATTGAGATAATAACTTTCTCCTTTCTGTCGTAACGCTTCTTCTTCTTCTTCGCGTTTTCGATTGAAATAATCTGCTCTGCTTTGTTCAATTGCAGGGTGAAACGGCTCTTTCACTGAGGTCAGTAGATGGGCATCTTCTTTTCTTATCATTCCGAGCTCTATCCAATGCGTCTTTGTTTGCTCAAGAAAAGCATCCTCCATCTCTTCCCTCTCTCCATCGTACTTGTTCACGACTCGCTGGACTTCTGCTCCCAATATCTCTAATTGCCTTTGTTTTAGGCTAAGTTTGGGCTGTTTGTCGCGGATGTCCTTGATTCGTTGTAAGCTACGATCCCATTCCTCACTAATTGGCACGGACTCTGGTTCCTCGTATGCAGCGTCTTCGCCATCCTCTGATTCAGAAGCACTTGAGGGGGGCAAGCCAGTCGCATCGTCATTGTCGCTGTCTATCACCATGGTTCGGATCCGCTCTTTTTCTGTGTCGTTCATCATGTCATCGTTAAAGGGCGCTTCATTCATCTGCAGTGCTAGTTCATCGTCTGGTTTCTGAGCTAGTTGGCTTGCCCATACCAGGCAGTCCATGGCATGGCTCTTCAGGTACTCTTGGACGCCTGCCACTGGTGTCTTGTTCAGCGTCTTAAAGTAGAACTTTCGGAGACGAATCGCCATCGCGGCATTGTGCTGTTGTCCAAAATCCATGTCGGCCTGGCAGGTTATGAACATTGGACAATGGATCTCGACTGCGGTTGCTGATTTATACTTTCTGTCGTGAGCAGATAGCCCCCCTTGCGTAAGTGTCTGCAAAAGGAAAAAAATATTTCCAAATAGTTTCATCATTTGCAGATCACTGGGGGCTTTCATATACATTTTTGAGTGACGAAGTTATGTTTTAGTTAGGTACAGAAAATCACAAATACCTTCCAGTCATCCGGATCAAGCAAGTTGACGTAGGCTTCATCGAGGAAGATCACTTGGGTATCCTGATCGATCATGCTTTTGTTAAATGATTTCTGCTTTGTGATCAAGGCGATGTATCTGAAAAAAAAAACCCAGACAATTACGGCTTTGTTGATGGTTTTGATAGTCGAGAGCATGCGTTACTACTTACCGGTTGGGGATTATTGATGTCAGTGGGGTAAACAAGCTTGTTTTACCGCTATTTGGTTCCCCAACAAGACACATTACTTTTTCTTTATGCTGCTTGCCACGATGGTTCAGGAGTCTGAGGTAGTACTCGCAGAAGTGTCCCAGGTCTGTGGGATCAAGGCTATTTTCGAGAATTTCTCTAAAGAAGCCTGGTTCTGGTAACTTGCTGTGGTCGTAGGGAATGAACGCGCGTGGTGATTCCATACCAGAAAGTTCATTTGGCTCCTTCAAAAAGCGTCGTTCCTTAAGCGAAAAGCACCATCCACCAGACACCTCTATCAAGTCAAAGTTTATCTTTAGCTGCCTTGTGAATTCATAAACTGGATCGCCAAGTAATGACTCGAGCTTCGGCATGTGCTTGATAATGCTTTCCTTAAATCGTGGATTCGTCGCAAGGATGGACAAAAAACGCTTGACAGAACAACAGTGTATGTAAGTATACTTTGCTTCTTGGGCTTTCGTAAACACTTCTCCTCTGTATAACACGTAGTCTAACCTAGCCATGGCTCTCTCCACGTCGTTTAACGCGACAACTAGTGGCGATGCGAGTTCGCGCGGTTTCTCCATCATCGGGCCGTGGTCATCCACATCTTCAATGCCAAAAACATCAAGAATTAGCCCAGCACGTGTCAGGGTAGGGACAACTTTGTTTCTCATGGTTGACGTGACGTGAGGCGATACGACTTGAAGGCGAACCACACGTTCACTTCCTCGAGGAGATGCCAATGGCTCGTCGAGAAGTTGGTCGGTTAGAATGTTCATATCGTTCATAAACGAGTCATCCACCTTTTTTTGAAGAAACGCATTCTTGTGATCCTTCACTGTAGTACATAATGGTCCTACGCATGCCTCTTCCTTTCCGAGTATGCAGTTTGGTAAATATTTAGGGTCCGCTTCAACTCCTCCCACCTCAAGGAATGCAGAATGGATAGGCACTGTTGAAACTCGCGCTCCATTTTTTGAATTAATCGCAATCCAGTACATTATTGCTGGATAAAACATGGCTCGTTTAACTTCTGCGTCTTGTTCTCCCGCCTCTTCAGTGCTTTCTTTGCGAGCTTTGACCTTTCTTTCAATTGAAGCAACAGACGAGAAGAAAAATGAAATTCCTTTTAGTTTCTTAAGAGCTTGGTCACATTCATCTCGTTTTGAGCAAACTTGTAGCCAAAGATCATCAAGACTTTTCCCTTCGTTGTCTTCATTTCCGCTGCAAGCAACTTTTGCTGTTATCAGTGAACAACCCTGAGCGGCTGGTAAAACCTGACTGATAAGAGCGCTTCGAATTGCCTGTAAAAGTGAGAAACATTGATTTTAAGTGTTCGGATTCAGACTAACAGCTATGTGACAAACGCACTTTTGTAGACTGAATACATGAATCACAGAAATATACTTACCTTGCTTCGCAAGCCCTTTGCAGGTTGGCTCGCCATGACCTAATTTGTGTGAACTGACGAAGGCCACTCTTTGCTCTTGGGTTTTATACTGTCCACTGCGTTGGTCATTTGCATCTTACGTAATCGTATTGTTCTATTAAAGTCATTTACTTAAGGGATTGCATAGTTGTACTAAGACCGGAATTTTATCAATAGGCAGTTTAATCGTGCAACGTGAGAATGGACCTTGTGAAATGGCAGCATTTTAACTAGTTAAACATTCATTGTTTCCGATAGCTGTTTGTGTGCCAATGTTCTATCAAAACAGGTTGCATAATCGTATTGTTCTATGAAAGTTATTTACTTAAGGGATTGCATAGTTCTACTAAGACAGGCATCTTATGAATAGGCACTTTAATCGTACAACGTGAAAACGGACCAGCTTGCAAAATGCAATCTATTGACTAATTTGTAGTTTCAAAAAGCGTCTTTGTGCGCCCATTGTTCTAAAGTACAGCTTGTTTTGGAACATAAACCAGACAACTGTATGGTGATGTGCTAGTTTGATCTAGCTCTACATGACTCCTGCCTTGCAATATTCCAAGAAACCTATCATCAAAGCTATAAATATTTCCCTCATTTCCCACTATTCTCAATTAATATATTTTCACAGAGTGAAAACATTTCGGAACAACTTACAGTTTGCTGATTATGTAATATTATTATGAGAACAGATAGTCAAGACTGTAAGTGCTTGACCACTGTCCCCTTATTTCCCACCATTCCTTCCTGGCAGAAAATATTTCTATGAGGGAAAAGGACTCCCTCCTTAAAAGAAATATTCTACCAAGTGAAAACAGTGGGGAATGAGGGAACGGTGGGGAAGAACATACAGTTTGCTAGTGTGTAATATGATTATGACAACAGAGAGTCAAGACTGTAAGTACTTACCACTGTTCCCTCATTTCCCACCATTAGCACTTGATTTAATACTTTTTTCTGAGGGAAAAGATTTCCCTCCATGAAAAAATATTCTACCAAGTGAGAACAGTGGGAAATGAGGGAACGGTGGGGAAGAACATACAGTTTACTAGTGTGTAATATGATTATGACAACAGAGAGTCAAGACTGTAAGTACTTACCACTGTTCCCTCATTTCCCACCATTGCCACTTGACTTAATACTTTTTAGTGAGGGAAAAAGATTTCCCTCCATGGAAAAAATATTCTACCAAGTGAGAACAGTGGGAAATGAGGAAATGGTGGGGATACTTATGTAATTTAATTTAATCATATTTTATATTATAATATTAATATATTATTAATATTATAATATTAGTATATTATTATATATTAATATATTATATATTAATATATTAATAATAATAATATGTAAACAAATTAAATTATGATAACAGAAAATCAAGACTGTAAGTTCTTCCCCACCGTTCTCTCAGTCCCTACCTTTCCCACCTTACTGAATATTTGTTTTATGAGGGCAAGGGTTTCCTTCGTGTAAAAAGATATTATGCAAAGTAGGAACAGTGGGGAATGAGGGAATGGTGGGTAAAATACTTGCAGTTTTCTATGATCTTATCATTACAACAACAGAATGTCAAAACTGTAAGTTCTTCCCCACCGTCCCTGCATTCTCCACCTTTCCCACCTGACAGAATTACTTTCTAATGAGAGGAAAAGGTTTCAGACTATTAAAGAACATCCTATTAGGTGAGATAAGTGGGTAAGAGGAATGGTGAATTTTTAGTGCATCAATTTTATTAATGTTATGGAAAAAGGAACACATGGGCCGTGTTCCCTTTGCTCCGAACTCACCGTCCAAACACTGCAATTATTCCAAAATGGTATGTTTCTTTCAACTTGAAAATTATCTGAAGCTGGATATAGAATCGCAGCTCATGTGTTGTCGTCGTTGTTTGGTAAAAATTAAAGACCGTGTTCTTCTGAGAGACCGCCAAAGAAAAAGGAACCGAATTTTTGGGGAATGATTATTGTTATTATCATTATTATTATTATTATTATTATTATTATTATTATTATTATTATTATTATTATTATTATATTATTATTATTATTATTTCATTCCTACCTTGTCCATGGACCCAAATAACGCTGAATGATAATACGAACAACTGAATGATTATGGACGTTTTCATAGCATATTTCAGAAGTTATATAGGCAGCTATATTTTAAACCTAGTCTCCCTTTCGATTAGCGTGCAAACAGACTCGTACCCGTCGCTATGTCGTCAAATCAGTCGTCAAACAACGGATTAGCGCGGCGCGCAATGCATCCACAATCCATTGCGCGCCTTGCGAAATCTTCCCACAATGCATTGCGCGCCGCGCTAATCCTTCCCATAATCCCCTGCGTTCCTCGACTTTTCTACTAAGCGACGGGTACGAGTCTGAGACTTCAAGATGTTAAATGTTAGTATATATCACTTTCCACTGTTGCTCTACTTTATTTAAGCGAAAAATGAAATATTATGCAAAGAAAACCTGCTTGGGTTAGCAGTCGAGAGTTCATTATTGACCAAATATGGTCATAAACTCGATACGAATAATCCGAAGCTTGGTTCACCGTTACATGTTTCAACTAAGTTATATGTTTCTGGTTTCATTTACAGTCCTCTATTGATAATTCAGAACTCATCATTTTATAGCTCCCTCGAACGGTCTGATTCTGAACATTGCTTATGCTAATGAGCTCAAATTGTAAACAACGGAATCAGAAATCATGAAAAAAAGATGACAACATCCCATGCAGTGGACATGGTGGACAGATTCGTAGGGATGAATAACTTTACTGAAAGCGTTGCTTTGCAATTCAGGGTTATCTGGGAAAACTTCAAAGCGCGAGCAAACTTCTCCCGCAATTTATGACGTATTGGGCTCGCACAATTTTTTTTTCAGAACTTTATTGGACAGAATTAAATAATCACAAATTTAAATATCACATAAAAAAAATCAATGTTTCCTTGAGATAATGTACTGTAATTCATTTTAATTAATATGGCTTGATAAATTTGAAAACATCGTTATGTTTGCCTCTAAAATTCATGTCTCTAGCTGGAAAAGTAAATAACCTGCTTATTTGTGCTCGGGGTTCGGGATGTAATATAAAGACTACAAATGCGTCACTCCCGGTCGAGAACTCTATACGCGAGCCTTGATTCAATTCTTGGTGTTCACCTCGTCCGGATACTTTTGCTTTTTAGCGAGTTATTTTTGAACAAAAAGCCAATTAATAGTCTTAAGAGAAATATATCTTCAATAGATTGCCAAGTTTTAGACTGGTATCTTATATTGCAAGCGAGATATAAGCGAACGAATGTGCAAACTGTTTAAAATGTATGGCGCGCCGCCTACCCTGGTCCCAGGGTGAAGTTTCCGTGTTTTCGAACCAAGTTTGAAGTCTTATTTAGGTTATTTTACTGTAGTTTGTTTTGCCTCGGTGTTTCTTGCTGAAACATCACCCTGGGGACACTCACTAGGTTTCTCAGTTCTATCAATCAAATGCGTCAGTCCCAAAGGCGGAGCTTCGGGTGTTCTATCATAGGATGGTGAATTTAGCGCCTTCTCATTGGCTGAGCAGGATTAGTTCCGGAACGAGATCGTGCCGCAAACCGTCTCCCCTTGAATAATACGATTTCGTTCCGGAACTAATCCTGCTGCCAATGAGAAGTGGCTAAAGTAGTACTTAGTCCGTCAGAATTCAATAACCACTCAGTTTTGAATCAAAATAAATTACTCTTAGGTGGACTCCAAAAGTGTGCCAGTGATTTTTGTATGTTCGATATTTAGGATTTTATTGCCTCTTGAATTTAAATAGTAACCGAATAAGCATGATAAGCTCGAAAAATTCGCCATAGTTGATTTTGATTTTTTTAACAAAAAATCACTGGCACAATTTTAGAGTCCACCTAAGAGTAAGTTATTTTGATTGAACTGTGTGATGGAATTCTGACTTACAAAACGCATACCCCCACCACGGTACCGTGGTACAGAACTCCATTGGGTTTTGGTTATCAAGATTTGTAAAGACCTTTAGGGAAGAGGTCAAATTAATGTACGTTTTAGGACCCGATTTTGTCAGGGTAAGATTTTTGCAGTCAAAAATTGGAATTTTCTTAAAAAAATAGGTTGGTGGTTTCGGATCATACCCCACCCCCCTAAACCGGGTCCTCCCAGCCTGGCGGGCTTCCTGTGCTCGGAGGTGAACCGTGAGGATGCGCCAGCACTGGGCGGAGCTCACGCAGGGTTTCCTGTGACGTCACGTCACGCATGTCTTTCCAACCACAGGAAGCCCACCCAGAACCCTCTCCTCTTTAACCGAATACCTTTAACTGAAGCCTATCAACTAGCTCTACAATATGATGTAAATATGGGATATGTCGCTAAAGTACTGGGCGTCATGGAGAGACCCCAAAAGCCGCAGGATACCTGCCATTTAGGATTTTCTAGAAACTTTGTGTTAACAAATTTGACATATTGGCTGATTGCATTTTTAAACCGCACCGGGGGGGCTGAGGACCTCCCTTTAAAAGGCCCCCTCCACTGGAATTTCCAACCTCATTAAGAATCCCCTCCCCTGGAATTTCCATTTTTTTTTCGGCAAAATACCCCTGGAAAATCTATTTTTTGATAAAATTCCCCTGGAAAGTCACCTTTTTTACCCCTCCCTTGGAATTTCCAGTCTCCAGACCCACCCCCTCCCGTGGAATTTCCAGAGTCCAATACAACCCCCTGGGAAATTTTCCATAGGTCCTCAACCCCTCCGGTGCGGTCAGCAGCCATTGTAGCTAAAGATTATATTTTGACTAGTTTTACTGAGTCCATTTTGAATTAAAATATTCTAAAAGGAACGAAATTAATAATAATTTTAGCCAAAAAAGTGACGACCACTGTTTTCGCCGTATTTATAAAACTTCGCCTTCTTCTCATTATTGTTTCCATAAGGGAGAAAAAAGAGAGAGATAAATGGAATTTACCAAGCTTCTCGCGAAAACAAGCACAGCAATGCTTTGCACACGTGAGTATACTGTATTGTTTCTGTTTATCCTTATTCTCTTTCCAACATACAAAAAAAATAAGGTGCCATTGCACAACTGTCTGTTATAGCAAATAAGGTACCAAAAACAGAATCATTTTAGGATAAATAGCCATACTTATCACCATGTTCATGCCAAATGATTCTACAATACATCGCTCGCAAGAACTTTTTGCACTGGGTTAACATGCGGACTTTGTTTTCAATTCCCTGCTAGCAAAGCCCTTTTTTCTCTCTGCATTTCGCTGGCCGCGAACCTCAGCCAGCGAAATGCAGAGAAAAGAGGCTTCTGCTAGCAGGGAAATTCTTCAATGACGCGTCGCAGTATTACATACAGTTGTGACCGTGCAACCATTTCTGAAATAGGCGTATGTATTACACTACTAGTTTCAATCGTTTTGCCAGTGAAATCTTCATCCCAATTCTTGCCATCATGGTTATAGAGTGGAGTGGTTACTGAAACCTAACACCGTGCTGGGGGGGGGGGGGGGGGGGGGTGAGTTTATTGAAAATGTATGAAAACTTGACGAAACGTGTAGCCCCCTAGCCCCTACGGCTCCGCCGTCCCTGATGTACCATCTCTTTGTTCACAGCTTTTTCAGAGGAATCATCAGTTTCTTTGCGCACCGATACGGTTATAAGTACGAATATACAGCCAGTCAGATTCAGTGTGCACTCCCCAGGGGGGTACTCAGATATAAAAGTGACGGGGTCAAAAGGGGGGGGGGGGGGGGGGTGACGGAGCTCCGAATTTGATACCCCAAAAAATACCTGAGCCATAAATTTGATACCCAAAAAAATACCTGCGCCCAAAATTTGATACCCCAAAAATACCCAACCTTTTTAGCCTAAAAAGGCTAGTTAATACCAGCATACACATGATGCCCACCCCATTATGTTTCCCGGAAACAGCTTCAGCTCAAGGCCTTGATGATCAACTAGCCGGTCAGAAGTTACAACACCAAAAAAATACCTCGTAGAATTTTCAACCCCAAAAAATGAAAACTTTTACTACAAATTCATACCCAAAAAAGTACGTCGGACCCCCCCCCCCCCCCGGTCATTTTTAACCCCCTGGGGTGCACTCAGACATGTATATTAAATGAGCACAAAACAATCGATATTGTGCACTGTCAATGTCCCTCTCAATATGCACCCCACATAATTGGGGGCAACCTTTGACGTTTCTTGACCTTCCTAAAAAATCCACTCTATTATTAACTATATTCTTACGCATGACGTGGGCATAGTTCGAACTCTATGCTTTGGTAGCATGCATTAAATTGATTCACACTCGAATGATCCCGTATAGATACGATCTCGTACCCAGAGCCCAACTTCTTTTGGCCAGCGGCAAGTACATAACGAATTTTCAATCTCTGGGTTTTAAAAATTGGTTCCCCCAGAGCCCTGAATCTTGTCGCCGGCCAAAAGATGACGAGCTGTACGAGATTGGTATGGATAAAACACCATGAAAGGACCATTCTAGCTATGCATGCGCGAGCGCTCTCGTCCGTATATGGTAAAAACAGTGACTGATATAAATTGCGGACGTAACCCCTTGGCGGTGCGAAGATGGCTTAATACACCCTATAATTAGGTTTGAGCAGCCCTATTGAAAAATGTGGCTCGACAAACCCGAAACGCACTCCCCCCCCCCCCCCCTTCAGTAAAACCTAGATCCGCCCCTGAAGAGTCTTATGGTTGCCAAACTGTGCTGTGCTTGTGAAGTGTGCTGGATTGATGCCAGTTATTTGACACTTATTAATTTTACACAGCATTTTTTATTGCAACGGCAGCGTTTGTGTTAGCATTTTTTTCCCGCTTGTAAAATGTTTATTATTATTCATTCATCAGTAAGCTACGTCTAGACGCCACAATGAAGTGACGCAAAAAGCCACGGCCGAGTACATGAACATATCAGAACATAGGGAATCTAGGACAAGGACAGGACATGGACATGTGTGTAGAAGCCCTAAATGTAATAACTGGCCCTAAGTGTAATAAAGGCCCCAAGTGTTATAAAAATTGGCCTTAAATGTAACAAAGGCCCTAAGTGTAATAAAAAGTGGCCCTAAGTGTAATAAACGCCCCAAATGTAATAAAAAATGGCCCTAAGTGTAATAATGGCAATGACCATCCATCGAGAGCGAAAACATATAATTATTTTGGAAAGAACCATGAGTAAATTGGCATTATTAATTTGTTTCTAAATTGTGACTATCGAAATCACCCAATATTTGGACGCACGCAATTTCAACAGTGTTTTTTTCTTTTTCTTTTTCAAGCATGAATTCAGTTATGGGGCTCCCGGCGCTCATTCGAAATACAGTGGTACTTCTATCAAGCTGCCACCCTCGGAACCGAGCCAAGTGGCCGCTTTAGAGAGGTTGGCCGCTGAATAAATGTATTAAAATGCAGTACTTTAGAGTGACAAATACGGTATTTTGGGACGGTAATAAGTGACTGCTCAATAGAGGATGGCCGCTAGAGGCATCACTGTAATATATTGATATAATATGTTGATTTATTCCAACAACGACGGGTATCTCTACCGCATGTAGACGGGGTCTAATATGAAGCAAACCGCTGTGGGCTTTGTAATATTAAGTATCGGCTTCGGGGTAATCATGTATTGAGGCTAGGTGTGTGCTCTACTATTTGAGAAGCTGACCTTAAATCTGCAACTTTAATTATACGTATCTGTTCTAGAGAACTTGCAAAATCGGTACCCTGCCAGAAAAAGAAAGACCGCTTTCAGTTATTTTCGGTTATTTTAAGTGATCATGCTATTCCACCACCTTTGGGTAGGTTTGAGCAAGTTCTTCAGGTTCTTTTCAAAATAATTATATGTTTTCGCTCTCGATGGAATCACGTGATCACGCTATTGCACCCCCCCTTGGGCAAGTTTGTATGGTCATTGCCATTATTACACTTAGGGCCACTTTTTATTACACTTGGGGCCTTTATTACACTTAGGGCCACTTATTACATTTAGGGCTTCTACAATGTGGACTAAAACAATAGACCTTTTTCCAAAATGGCCGCCGAAAATTCAAATCGATTTTTGTTAAAAATGAACAACAGCACTAGAACGCACATCATCACTTCAGTAAAACTACAAAATTTCGCTGCATTATATCCAACATCTTCCGAGAAAACGAAAATTTACAGACGTTTGTATGACTGGGGGTATGCGTCATACCCGGCCCCAGTCATACAAATCTCTGTAAAAAATTCAATTTTCAGACTCTGCTTTCTCAGTCGACATGAAATTTGGCATAGCGAAAATTGAAAGTATTACTAATGTGAGGATACTCTTTCTAGTGCCAGTATTTGGTTTTCAGTCAGTTTAATTTAAGACGTGTGAATTTGCGGCGGCCATTTTGGAAAAAAGGTCAATTACCTGGAAGTGTAGCTCTGTCTCTCTGTGACGTCAATTTAATATTGTGTTCTTTGATTACCTAGTGGTGCTGGTATGGGGATATATTAAGTTTATGAATGTATTTTGCTCAAAACTTAATCATAGAAACAGATAAATAAAAAGACGTTAAGTCGACTTGATTGTCACTCTCTTAGTTAGGTTATAAGTGCATAAATTTGTTTCTCAAACCATGAGTCTATGAATTAGGTGATGATTACATGAGACCGGTACGAACTCATAGCGATCTGAGTTCATACCGTCTCGTGTAATCACCACCTTTTTGATCGTGTTTACGTGAGACAGGTACGGACTCGAAAGTCGTCTGTGCCGGGTCAGCAACCGGAATGAACTCGTGCCGGTAAGGACTTTTTTTATACCGGCCTCATGTAAACGCATGTTAAGAAATGTATGAGAGCCGATACGAACTCAGATCCCTCTGAGTTCGTACCGGTCTCATGTAATCACCGCCTAACTCCAACTTGCTTATAAAATTGAGGCACCGTTTTTCCTGAATTTATTTTTAGAATAGAGTTGCTAGGTTAATTCTATGTTGCCTGGTTACGCTAGAGAGCATACATGGATTGATGGGAGATCTTCACATGTATGTAAATAAATTGTTATTGTACCATGAAGTGTTTTTCTAAAAATAGATCGGTCAGGAAAAACGCTGGGCTCATGGACCCTATATATGAGGTAGACTCATGTAAGGTGGACTCATACTCATGGGTTCCTATGCATTACTTTCATCAAGCTTAAACAAACAAACAAAATCATAAGCGTGAAGGAGAGATTTGGATTTTATTCCTTTTTTTTCTCGACATTAAATTATATTCAATTGAGAAGCTATATCAAACACTGTCATTCTTTTTCATCGGGATTTCCAAGAACCTCGAATTCGGTTAAAAAAACTCAGCTTTCTCTCCATTTTTCAACCCACTTCTCAGTGTTTGGAAATTCTGGTGAGACACGCTGTCTCGTGTTTGATATATTACTCAAAAAGGTGCGCTATTAAGGTGCGGTGCGCCAGCCCCTTTGGGGATTGGTTCCACAGGTTTCACAGGCCAGTGCATTCTCGAATCCAGAGCTCCCCGGCTCGGCTCGCGCGGGAGGCTCTAGGGACAGCCACTGATGCATGCGCGTGATTTAATACAGAGCCGTCGAGAGAAACAACGTTCTGCGCATGCCCTAACGTTCAAAATCAGCCAATCAGTGAAGGCCCTCAAATGTCCCGAGAGCCTCCCTTGCGAGCAGACGAGCCGGGGAGCTCTGGGTTCGAGAATGAGACCAGTGAATCTCTAGCGCATTTGAGAACTGCGTTTCGTCGCGGTGTCTTTTCGCTCCCTAAAGAGTCTACGAAATTTCTATACATAATTATTTCGTATTCGAATTGTCAATGAAACAATAAGAAGGAGTGGCTGACTAGAGCTCTTGAAGTATAACTCGTTCCTGTTCAGTTTCTCTTCTCTGCCCCCTGTATAGCCTGCCTGCACGCGGTACTGAGTGTTTTTATCGCGGAAAACCCGGTCCGTTCAGGCGGTACTGAGTGTTTTTATCGCGGAAAACCCGGTCCGTTCGATGATCGTAGGTGCCATCTTGGAATTTTGAGGCGCGCGCCCCCCGGGACCGCGCGCCTCAGAATTCCAAGATGGCGCCCGCTCATCGAACGGACCGGGTTTCCGCGATAAAAACACTCAGTATCACCTGCAAGCAGGCTACCCCCTGTATCGTTTGTATTTTTTTGTATTTCACCTTGTTCGTGTGCGTCTGTTATTAAGTGTGTTGCATAATGTTAGTGTAGCCTGTGCTATTTAATTATGTAGCTTTGTTCTCTCCGCCATAATCTATTAATAATAGTAATTACTCAATATTATTACTCAATATTAAGAGATTATTAACCAAGCGCGAGGTCTGTACGGGAAATATCAGACCGAGAGGTCTTGCAGTGCGGACCGAGCGATAGCGATGTCTGTACAAAAAGACCGAGGTATGATATTTTCCGTACAGACCGAGGAAGTGAGGTTAATAATTCGTTTATTATATGGCTCATTTAAAATTGAGTTATATTTTGTTTACATCCGGGAAACGGGGCTAAATACGGAAAATATAGCCGTGGGCAATACGCAAAATACAGCCCGTGCGCCGGCCAATCAGATCGCAGGAAATTGTCATGCCATATAATAAATGTAATTACTTGTTGCAGAGGAAAAATAAAGTATTTTGTTGTTGTTGTTGTGTTGTTATATAGATACTGGCTAAAAGCGGCCGGAGCTCCTGGTTACATATTTTCTGTGTTAATGAGACAAAAATCTTGCCATTGTACATACCCTCTCACCGTCATACCACGTGACTTAGCACTTACAACCCCCTTGCCACTTAGATAAGTTCACCCAAGTTTGGTTGTCTGAGGTTCTTGACTTCCAAAGATATAAACCCTTTCTCGTTTGATGACGTCATCGATGACGTCATACAACCTGACCATGTAGTTGCACCTCCCTTGCCACGTTAGACAACTTCACCCAATTTGGTTGTCTGAGGTTCATCCCTTCCCGAGATATACTCTTTTTCTCCTATGATGACGTCATACCACGTGACCATGCAGGTGCACCCCTCTTTCCACAGAGACAACTTCATGCCAAGCTTAGTTGTCTGAGGTTGTGAGGTTCATCCCTTCCTGAGATATGATTAATAAACTGAGAAGGGTCTCGGTTTACCTGTGGTGGGGGGCAGACACGTACGGACGCGCCCGCGATACCAAAATGGGAATACTGCTGAACAATGAAAAATGAAGTCGCTCGTATACCTGAGTTCTACCTGTTCTACTTTGAGCTATTGTATCCTTCCTGCAAAACCTATGGTACGCCGCTCTGCGGCCTTTGGCCGCTAAGGAACTCCGCTAAAAATGGCAATTTGTGACAATTTGGGCTACCTGTGTGTGGTTAATACAGGTCAGCGGTAATTTGTTGCACCACTACAAGAAAACATGGCGGACAAAATGGACTTGCCATTAGAAACAGCGCGTCTCCCAAACAAAATGGCCGAAAAAAATGACCGAAAAGGACTGGAAACCATCGACAACTCTATCATAGGGATTCCTGTGTGTTTTCTGATATTTGCAGACCTCGAAAGAGACAATTTGCACAGTTGAATTTTTCACGGATTTTCAAGCATGCTAGTGTAGCCGCTAGCTTTTCGCCCATGGATTTGCGATGTGGAATATAAATACAAAGTACAAAGGAGAGTACAAGTTTTTATAACACGCCATTAAATAATAGCAACAACACTGCTGCAGAGGTGACTCCAACAAAACGAAACGCGTTTTTCAGAAATTTTTTAACTCGTTCGCGTCGCGTCAAAAATGGTCGGATATTTTTGAGCTCTGGATATAATGTTTAAACCTCGAGTATTGGTGCTTTTAACTATTCGTTCGAAGAGCCGCATTTGCTCATGCGAGCCGATATTCTAACAGTGGTATTTTTACAAAAGTCCCTCCTGTGCGAAAAATCTCCGCAAGTTTTTTCTGAAACTTCTGATTTGGGGTCATGATTTTGGGGAGAACCAGAATTTTCGCTCGTACAAACTATTCAGTTCTCCCAGAAACTTCAACTCACTTATATGTTTCTGGGAGAACTGAATAGTTTGTACGAGCGAAAATTGCATTACAAGTTAGATAGGGCCAAAAAATAATGTGCCCTTGTAGTACCTTCCAACTAATCCATTTTGTACGATTTATAACCATTATAACTTTGGGACACACACATTCCTTTCCACATTTCAGAAACATTTTTTCTAACACATGATTTGTTTTTCTTTGACTTTTCAAGATTGAGGAAATATCTCGAATTTTTTTCACCGTGTTTTAACCACTTTGCACGAGAGCGAATAATTGAGCCTCTCGTTAAATATTCGTATTCCTTTTCGTAATTCCCATGGAGTGCTCCAGACGATGACATAGACAAGTTTTCCTCTATTCTTTTTAAATCCGATTCAAGTTTCCTAGAGGTTCCTACGATCGCGTGCCTTATGTTTGCTGTATTGAACTATGTTGACGAATTCTTCATGTAGTCCCAAGTTATTTTGTGCTTGATGGTATGGACGTTAAGTAGATAAATGCAAATGGTATAAATAAACTAATCCGTTGTTGTCATTCTTCCGTAGTCTGCAAATAACAGCAGGCGATAAACAGTATAAAGTGATCAGTATAAAACACACAGGAATCCCTATGATAGTGTTGTCGATGGTTTCCAGTCCTTTTCGGTCATTTTGTCGGCCATTTTGTTTGGGAGACGCGCTGTTTCTAATGGCAAGTACAAAATGGTAAGGAAAACAACATTTTTGGCAGATAAATTCAGGGGTTCGTGCTGCATATTCTACTGAATCACTTTGGCATCGTAAGTATTAATAACGTAAGATTCTACCCACTTCATATCTATTAATATTATTTCCTTTTCGCTTCTCGTGGCCCAGATGAAAAACTGTTTGATTGTTTCCTTGCACCTCCAGTACCTCCTAGCCTTTGGAAAGTTTTGTAAATATAGAACACTTAGATCAGCTATTATGTATGCCAGAGTGTGATTCAACATTATACAACAACACTAGTAAATTGCAGGCTCTGATTGGTCGAGAGCCATGTTGCTATAAGAGAAAAGATACACGGTTGGCAAAATTCCCTGTTTTTTTGTTGTATAAAACAAATAAATCTCGTTTTTTGTGCGTATGTACTGTAATAGATACCAAGAAGATGATACAGAATGACATGAACAACAGTCACGCAACTCGACTGCGTCTCATTGCGTACTTTTTTGTTCATGACATTCTGAGTCATCTGTGTATTTATTACAGTACACACGCACACAAAACGAGATCTATTTGTTAATTGCCATTGTTAAAACCATCTCTAGGTCAGATATCAATTTCTATGGCCAAAGGAAATTCAAAGAAAACTAAAGGCCAGAGACGAGATGATTTGGAAAGAAAAAGGGATGAACGATCACGAAGGACGGCACTCAAGAAAGAAAAACAAATCAAGGAATACCTTGAGAATGACGAGAACTTTGTGAGCTTTAGAAACCAACTAGAGGCTATTGGGTTTAAAATAAAGGACATCCTAGGAGACGGGTAAGTATACAGCTATTTTATAAACGTTGTCAGAGCAACGCGACCACTACAGGAATAATGAAGTGTAAGACTGCTAGAAAGAAAAAGAATCAAGAATAATGTAGTAAACATGTGATTTGCGATGCCAAAAGTATTTGTAATTGATATGTAAGGTGTTTACACATATTCTGTGGTCTGGACACAACAATGTTATCACTCACAACTGTCATATGTGATATGATACCAGAAACTATCCAGAACTGCTGTTATTGATTTTGTTATTGATAGTTTGCTCAAAATCCATTTCTTGCTCAAGAAAAAGCATCTAAAAAGAGATTTCTATTAACTGCTTAGTTTATTTTGCTGTCGGTGAAGTTATCATAAGTTATTTAAAATTGTATAGACATGAGTGTTTTACTGGAAATACATCATTCGTACATCTCGGCAAAATTCATCCAGGACCTGAGTGGAATAAGCAATGAATGCTGAAAAATGAAAATAAACCTTGGTGCGCCAAATTTTTGGGTTATTGAAAAGACCTGAGTGGAGTATTTTCCACATATCAACCAGTGAGGATATCAGTAAAAATAAAGAAGATTGATTTTGTACATATTTTTTCTTTTTGTTTTTGCAACTCGAAAAATAGACGTTTACGTTTACGTTTAATACTATACTTCACAAAGGCATAACCATGACGTGAAGGTATAAAATAACAATCATATAACTAAGAGAAAAAAAATAAATAATAATGATAATAATAATAAATAATATAAGTGGTCAGTATAGGCTAGCTAGGAAACTGTCAATAGTGGGCTGAGTTATGGCGCCAACAGGCAGACCATTCCATAGTTTTATTGCCTGTGGGAAAAAGCTTTCTTTAAAGACATTTGTTTTGCAGGTTATGGGTGCAAATTTTTCGGGGTGATAGATATCTTTGCGCCACTGTGTGATATCTTTGCGCCACTGTGTAATATCCTTACCCTCCTCTGCAGGCAACACTGGGTGTTCTTTGTGGGCAAAGGCCACTGTGGTGTTTTTCACCCCTTCCAGCAGTTGTTCAATTTGACATGCCACAGGAAACCTGCATATCAAAATTTGCTCCAGAAGAAAAAGAAATGCTCTGGGAGAAAAGCAGAGACACCTGTGGAGGAGGCTATAGTATCATGTAGATCTGTTTAATTGCTTATTATTTTTCATGCTTAAGGAACTGCTTGTTCAGGGCATTAGGAGACCAGCTGAATGGAGATCAGGCATCACACCATAAGCATCGCAAGGAAACTGTCAAATACATGAGGGAGCATAGAGAAGACTTTGAACCTTTCATGGAAGAGGATATTACATTTGATAAACATTGTAAGTGAACAGGCATGGTTTCAGGGGGAGATACAGAAATTTTGAATGGGATATATGGGGCATTTCCATGTGGGATGACTCATCATATCTAGTCATTGCAATGCCATTGGCCAGCTCATGAATAATCTTGTGAGTCACAATAATTAGAATCTGTAATATCTTGGAATCTCAGCGTTTTTTTTTTTTCGCACATCTCGGAATGTTGTTTTTTCTCAGAATTTTGGCCGTCTCAGAGTCTCAGATTTTTGTACTGTGGTCAAGGAGTCTCAAATGTTTATTTATTTTTTTACTTTGTAAGCAAAGCACAATACAGTCAGATGATACTAATTCTGGATAACAGATGATAATAGCGGAGCTCCTTAGCGGCCGAAGGCCGCAGAGCGGAGCACCATACCTAAGAAAAGAGCGTCCAAATGATCGCAAATAGAGTGTACGATACAAAATCCACAGGGTACCCAATACCTGAATAACGCAAAGGATCGCAAAGGGGTCGAAGTCATTTTTCAACGTCAAGCAGAATTTTCCGCGCGTGTCTGTGAAGCCAGCCTCTTTCGCAGCCATCTCCTGATTTTTATAGTCACCTTCGCCTGGCTTGCTGTCGCGCGGCCGTGACGTCACAACGTCGCTCGGCCGTGACGTCACAAGATGGAGCCGGGCGAAACAAACTCAAAATGAGGGGGGGAGGGGAGTCGGTGGTCAGGGGGGAGGGGAGTCGGTGGTCAGGGGGGGGATGCTCACATGAAAGTGACGTCACATTACAGTGAACCCAAATACGGCAAATATTATGCTTCATCACTGATTATTCGGTTTTCCGATCACCACCAATGAATAAAATACTACTGCAAGCGACTGGAGAACCAACTAGAACCGTACTACGCAAATGTGTCGGGACTACAAGTGTCTGTAGAAATCAAGAAAGTTTCTTCTTGTTCAAAAAGAAGGCGGACAAAGTGAGAGTTTCTGGCGAAGTTGTAAAGTTGTAACTGGTCATTCGCCATTCTTCGGGGTTTCATTTGACAAATCTGTGGCGTTTTAGATGCACTGTAAGCTAACAGCGGCTTTTTCAAGGAGAAATTATTCTACCTGGGAAACTTACGGCACGGAAAAGGTGAGCTTTCGTTCGACTTGTTGTTTGGCTTCTTGTTGTTTGATTTGGAGAAATTATTTGGCGGCCATGCAACATTCGTGGTTCAAACTCAAGATTTTTCGCTCCGTCTCCCGGGAAAAAACCAAGACTGACCTGGATAACACTTTGTTTATAGGGAGATGGCAGGACATTCCAAGTTTCGAGCAGGATAAACACTGAAGTTGTTTCTACACGGGAGAAAAAAGCTACTCGGAAGAAAGGTAAGCTAAAGTTTGTCATGTTTGTTTATCGAGCAGAACGTGAATCCAAAAGTTCGCGGATTAGTCGGGACTCAAATTGTTTTTGACAGTTTTTAGCTTTAGCTTTTTCCAATTAATATGCGACCCTAAAAATCTAGAGAATTCTAGTAGTATTATTATAGTTTTCAACAACGAAGGCTATAAAACGCTTCCGTCCTGCGTGGAAAGGGAAAACATCAGCTTATTTTCTACAAGTGGCATTCAAAAATCAAAACTAGAGAGAAAAAGCTACAAAACGCCTGTCATTTTGCATAAAGCAAGACATCCTTTTCTGATTCACAGATATACAAACATCCACCCAAACGAATTTTTCGATCGACACGATGAGGAAATCTCTGCTCGCTGCAAATCCCTGTTGTGGCAATCGATGGTGGTGGAGTCTTGATCTTTTTACTCTTGGATTTCCAAGCGGCAGGAAATTGACTTATGGTACTGAAAAGTAGTTTACTTAGTGTTTCTTGTACACAACAAAAGGGCAGAAAAAACGTTAAAGGCTTTCAACTTAAAAAAAATATTGTATTGTATCTCTACTCTGATTTCAACATGCATGGACTGTGTCATGCATGTATTTAATTACTAGTAAATACCAGTAAAAAAAATGTAGGAAAACAAATAAATTAGTGCATTTTGTTTGCTGGCATTTTCATAGCCGTCATGCCTTCACTTACAACATAACTGGTATGTGTGAGTGTGATAGTATATGTGCCCTCTGATAGGATGACACCTAAGTTTACATATCCCTGTGCTGTTGCACGGTTTGGACACAGCTTTTGGTAAATAGAGATGAAAACACCAAAAATATTTGGTACAAATTTGCATTGCCATTACAATATCTAATTATGCCATGTGGCATACTTGTGTCTAAAATGAAACATTTTTTTAGAATGAAACATTTTCTTTTCTCTCTCAGTGATATATTATTGGTTTCCATTGTCTTTAACTTAATTTTCAATGCTTTGGATAGAGATTAATGTAACTGCAGCTTCACTATTGCTTGGATTGGATATGCTGTTCAAACTAGCATCTAACTAACATTAGTCAAATCACACTAGTGGTCTATTATCAATGCTGCATTCTGATTGGTTGAGCTACTAGTAGGCTTTAAGTTATAGCCTACTAGTAGCGAAAAGTGTCGGATTTGAAAGGCAGAAAATGCAAATGACCAGAACAAAAACATTTTTGGCAATATACATTGACCTACTAGTGTGATTTGACTAAAACAATTATTCCTCTCGCCCTCATGGCCTCTGAGTCCATTCGGGCTCGAGGAATAATTGTTAATTATACATGATTAGAGCCCCTGACGGAAAATCCGCCGACTGCAAACACTGCAGGCCAGAGAGCATAGCAACTGCCTTTGCAGGGGCGTAGCCAGGGGGGCCGGGGCCCCCCCTTTCTCAGAAATTTTCTCATACATTTACTGTATTTGCTGGAGAAAATTTGAGCATTTTCGTCCCATGTTTTCACTATCCCCCCCCCCCCTTCAGAAATTCCTGGCTACGCTGCTGCTTTGGGTGGAAAGAAGAGTGATATAGACTGTTGGAATAGGTTTACATTCACCTTTAACATTTTTTAACAGATATAGTTATAATAACAGTCTTGATTAATTTTTAAAATCTTTATTGTGTGTTTTGAACTGTACTTAATAAGTTTCCCACCTAGTGTTTCAGGAGGGTGAAATTGGAAAAAGTATTTGGCAGTAATCTGGTGCACATTAACCTTATTTTTTAATTTCTAAATCTCAATAATGGAACCAAATTACAGGCTGTCACAAGCAAACTTTCTCAATTTTTTTTAAAAATTCATGAATTATTAATAAGAACAACACAAAAGAAATAATAATCATAGGATTGTAGCCTGTTGAACAGCCACTAGTGGTTGTAACTTATTTGCATAGCAACTACCATGAAAGATATCTTAAAGCTCTGCCAAATTTACAAGCAGTGAATGGCATCTCAGCATTTTTAAGTAGTTCACAACATCAGCATCTGATCAGATCTACCTACATCACCTGCCTGCGACTCATGTTGTAAATCTGATACAACATGGCTGCTCATGTTGTAAACTATCCAAAAATAATAATAACTCTTAAATACATACCAGTAAAATTTTGTTACTGCACCACAAAGGGGCCCCTGAAATTTTTTTGCAATTAAAAAGGGGGTGGGGGGGACTTGAATTTAATGTTAGCAAATTAGATGTAGGTCAGAAGTTGATTATTATAGATTTACACTCTGTGATGCATAGCAATTTGCTATATTATACAAAACCAAATAATATGACTTAGCACCTCTCTAATAGCAACCCTCCTTTCCTGTTACTGTTATTCTCTTATCCATTTTTATTTCACATCATTTAAGCCTTTTTAGTGTGTGGTAAGGAGGGGGTATCTTTATTTTTGTTATTCGGCATGGGGGGGGGGGGCAAAAATGTTTTTAAACTCTGTGTGGAAAATTGTTTTAACATTTCGAGTGTTTCTGATCAAGCCCCCTCCCCCATTCTTTTACCATGGAATTTCCACAGGTATCCATTTTTTGCAAACTTTGGAATTTTCACAGGGGCCCACAAGAGAATGTGGAATTTTCACAGGGGGGCCTGGAATTTACACGGGTAGAGCAATTTGTAACATTGAGTTCCTCAATAGGGTGTTTTGGAAAAGCACAATACAACAATTTTTAAATTGTACGTTTTTAATCATCAGGGACTACTTGAATCAATTTAAAGAATAATATCATCAAGGCAATAAATTTTGAGTTCATAGCAACCCCAGCTACCCATCGTCCCTTATCTTCATGTTAACAGGCCCTAAATATAATTGGGAGCTCCGCTTTTAGGCAGTGCCTAAATCTATATATTAATGCATGAGTCTAACCAGTGACCTTAAACCTCGGACTTAGATGTTGAAAGTTTGTCAAAAGTCTCAGGCTCAGATTCTGAAATGGAGTAAAGCGAAGTGGGCCCGACCCTAATGGAGGTTGGACGCGTGTTCTAAAGCTCCGGCCTTCTGCTCTTAAGTTACTAATTTATCGGTACTCTTTCAATGTCTATTTTCAAAAAACGTCCTCTGAGTAGTTCGAGCAGCCCAGAAATAAGTCAGGATAAAAAGAGAGCAACGATGGAAAAACAGGAAGCTGACTCACTCCTAGAGAAATTTGCTCAACTAACCGACAAGATGGCCGAGGGTTTCGCAAGAGTACATACAGATATGGATAAGATAAGAAACGAGCTT
The DNA here is from genome assembly GCA_033964015.1 of Scolanthus callimorphus. Lineage (NCBI taxonomy): Eukaryota > Metazoa > Cnidaria > Anthozoa > Actiniaria > Edwardsiidae > Scolanthus > Scolanthus callimorphus. Next base: position 32,778,120 of record CM066911.1, read on the forward strand.
GTTAAGGACGTCCGAGAACTTAAAAAGAATGTGAAAGAGGTTGAAAAATCATTAGAAAACGCCTGGACGGAAATTGAGGAGGTAAAGAAAAACACCAGTGGGCTCAAAGATTTAGAAGAACAAGTCAACGGCTTATCCGAGGAACTCGCAGAAGAGAGAGAAGAGAGGATAAGGCTAGAAGCATACACGAGACGAGAAAACCTAAACTTCAAGAACATACCCGAAAGACAAGGGGAAGATTGTAAGAGAGTTATTATCGACATTCTTCGCAAGGAGTTTATGATGGAGGAGGCACAGTCAATAAAATTCCACGCCGTGCACCGGGTTGGTAAGCTAAAGTCAGGCTCCACGTCCGAAGGCACAAGGCCTAGACCCATTATCGCCCGGTTTGTGTCGAGGGAAGATCGCGATACGGTTTTTAGGCTAAAGAGCCGTATGAATTCATCTACGCGTTATGTGGGTTCCTACGTGACTCAAGACTACCCACGACTAGTTCAGAAGGAGCGGATTTGCCTCATCAAAGCAATGGAGAAAGTGAAAGCTGCGGGAGGTCAGGCTAAAGTTCTGGGTCGTTCAGTGATGATAAATGGCTCCTCGTATAACGTCAATACCCTCCCAGAAGAGTACCGGTAAGACGGAACCACTCATGACCGAATTATAGAGCTATTTTGGTCATTCAAGTAGACACTCTTACGAAAGTTCTCAGAGTGCGCTCAAGGCCCAAGTCAAGTTTTGTCAGAGCTTTTCCTCGGAAAGCTTTTATTGTAATTGTCAATGTCTATTTACAATGTTCTGTTTCTGTGTTCCCACTTTAATTCATTGCCACGTCAAAGCTTAAGATATTATCCTACGGCCCAAAAAAAAACCATATTATTATTTTCTAAAACAATTTGCATAGTCAGTTGAATGCAAGCATTGATTTCAATGTCATTTCGCTTAATGCCAGGGGAATAAGAGATTCTAAAAAGCGCAAAAAGTTATTCAATTGGCTAAATAAGCATGGCGCAAAAAATGGAGTCGCTTTTGTACAAGAGACCCATGGTTCACTGGATAGTGAACGAAAATGGCGTAATGAATTCAGAGGCGAGATTTTTTATTCACATGGCTCAACAAATAGTCGAGGGGTTGCAATTCTCTTTGGAGAAGTATTAAAGTATAAAGTATTTTCGGTACACAACGACTCGCTGGGTCGCTTCATCGCCATAGATTGCTCGGTACAGGGTGAACGCTTTTTATTACTTAATTCCTATGCTCCGAACACAGAAAATGAACAGATTGACACGATCAAAGAAATAATGAAACACCTAAGTGAGGCGAACTATCCCAATGATATTCCGATCATATGGGGGGGTGATCAAAATTTTTATTTCGATGACATTTTGGAAGCGAAAGGTGGGAATCCAAGTCTGAAATTGAAGACAATAGAACATATGCTAGCGGCCATGGCTGACCTAGATTTGTGTGATATTTGGCGTTTGCGCAACCCAAATCTGAGAAGGTACACCTGGAGGGGATCCGGCCCTCGTGATTCTGACGGTAAAACCTCCAAAATTCACAGACGACTTGATTATTTTTTTATTTCCGACTGCTTGCAACATTTGGTACAACACGCTGACATTGTTGTCGCTCCATCTACGGACCACTCTGCTATCACTCTTTCTTTTAAGCGATTACAAAATAATAACCCACACGGCCCTGGGTTTTGGCGTTTTAACAACTCTTTAATTAAGGATAAAGAATATGTAGATAAAATGCAAAGCCATATATCATCAGTAAAGTTAGAATTAGACGAGGCCAATATTTATAACCCACAACTGAGGTGGGAACTGATGAAATATGAGATCCGCAAATTTTCAATAGGGTACTCCAAAAATCGTGCAAAACAACTACGATCTAAATACAGCACATTCGAGAAAGATATTAAAGATATAGAGGAGACGGAAAACTGGGAATCTAACGAGACTTTGCTGGCAAAACACGAGCAACTGACAAAGGATTTAGAAATTTACAGCAATTATGTGACGGAAGGTTTGATAATCCGCTCACGGGCGACCTGGACCCAATTTGGCGAAAAAAACAATAGGTATTTTTTGACACTAGAAAAAAGAAACAAGGCGAAGACACATATCCAAACAGTAATTGAGGAGTCAGCCGCGGACGTGGTAATAAGCGAACCAAAATCGGTTCTGAAGGCTATTCAACGATATTTCGCTAACCTCTATTCGCCAAAAAGTTTTAAAACAGAGAAACAATGTTTGGATTATATAGCCACCCTTAACACACCGAAACTCTCTGAGGACGAGAGAGAGCAATGTGAAGGATTATTATCACTAAAAGAGTGTTATGAAGGCCTCAGTCAGTTGGGAAATAATAAGACTCCGGGGAATGATGGGATTTCAAAGGAATTTTATTTGGCCTTTTGGGCTAGTCTCGGGCAGGACCTAGTGTCATGTTTGAACGATTGCTATGAGAAAGGGGAACTGACGACTACGCAAAAGCAAGCTATTATAACACTTATTGAAAAACCTGATAAAGATGTCAGATTCCTTAAGAATTGGCGACCAATAAGCCTAATAAATGTAGATGCCAAAGTTTGTACCAAGGCTCTGAGCAACAGAATGACTAAGGTTTTGCCTTCAGTAATTAACGAGGATCAAGCAGCCTTTGTGCAGGGGCGTCAAATCGGAGACCAAATCCGAATGCTACAGGATATAATGCACCATGCACGAGTAAGCAAAACCAAGACGCTCCTGTTCGCGGCTGATTTTGAAAAAGCATTTGATACAATTGAACACAATTTCATCTTTGCAACTCTGGAAAAATTCGGTTTCGGCCATAGCTTCGTAAAATGGATTCGGGTGATCCTTAAAAATAGTATCAGTTGCGTAATTAATAACGGGCACTCCAGCCCGCATTTTGAAATAGGGCGTGGCTCAAAACAGGGTGATCCGATTAGCCCGCAGCTGTTTATTTTAGTTATCGAAATTTTAGCAAATTTTATCCGCTCTGATCCAAAGATTAAGGGCTTTGATCTTGTAGGTAAAGAAAAGAAACTTATTGTTTTTGCGGACGATACAACTTTCCTCTTACGGGACTTGGACTCCTTAGACGAGGCCCTCAAAGTTTTGGAAGGATTCCGCGTTTATTCCTCACTACAAATAAACCAGACAAAATCGGAAATTGCCTGGTTATATGGAAACGAAGACGCAAAGGGTAGGAATTACGCCTTCAAATGGGTGGATTTAAATGTCAAGGGAATTAAAATTCTGGGAATTTATTTTTCTAAAAATGAAGACTATTCCCAAAAGAATAATCTTGATAAACCCCTAGAAAACCTTAGATCGGTTTTAACTATCTGGGGTATGCGTAGCCTTACTCTATACGGAAAAATCCAGATAATCAAATCGTTAGCAATCTCAAAACTGGAATATGTTTATTCTAAGATGCCGGTGCCAGAAGGATATATAAAATGTGTTCAATCGGAATTAAATAAATTTATTTGGAACGGTAAAAAACCAAAAATAAAGCACGACACCCTTATAGGTGACTATGGCGATGGAGGCTTACGGGCGTTGGATTTTGAAAGCAGAGTCAAGGCACACTTGGGAATTTGGGCTAAAAGGTTATTAAATACAGAGCAAAAAGATTGGAAACGGATTCCCAACTTTTATTTGAGACCTATTGGAGGACTTAAGTGTATTGGGAGCAACTTTGATAAATCAGCTGTTACAGTTGAATTACCGACATTCTATATAAAGGTGTTAAACACTTGGGCGGATTTAAGCTCCTGTGATCCTACGGACGACCTAGACATGATCCTTGACCAGCCTCTTGGAACAATAAATTCATAAAAGGCATAGATCCAATGAGTTATAAGGACTTTGCGCAAAATGGCTTTAACCGAGTCGTTGATCTCCTTGATAAAAGTGATTTTTTCACCTGGGAGCAAGTCATGAGTAGAGGGGTCGGCCCTGGTTTCTTTCTACATTGGAAGCGACTTTTACTCTCTCTTCCAACCTCATGGAAAACGTTAATACAAAGAGACTGGCGGTCGGATCAAAATGGAAGTCCAACCCCCGAGGGTGCATTGGCTCTGCAGTTGGGGGACAAAACAATTTTAATGCCTAAGTTATCTACAAAACATATTTATTGGTACTACATAGAAGAAAAATTTAGATCTCCCACCTCGCTATATAAACTAGAACAGAGAATTGGAAAAAAGGTTGAATGGGCTAAGGTTTTCACTCGACTTCAAACTTCTACACTAGACACGTATCTTCGAAGCTTCCAATACAAGCTTTTAAACAATATAGTTTATTTAAACAAGGATTTACACAGATTCAAACTGAAAGAATCCCCCAGCTGCTCTTTTGCTATATATATTCTGAAACGGTTGATCACCTTTTCTTTGAATGCATTGAATCTAAAAACTTTTACTTTCAAATACGTACATGGCTACAGGAAAAAGCTAGTTTTGAACTCCCGCCATTGCAGTTAGAAACAATAATGCTGGGGGTAGATAAGAACCACTGTCATGAGAAATTGATTAATTTTATTTTACTCCTGTACAAATTACTTCTTTATAAAGCAAGAGAATTGTATGCCCCTCCAACGCTCCAAAAATTTATAGCCACTCTAAATTATTATCACTGCATCGAAAAAAAAGCAGCTGAGAACTCAAACAAAACCCCCTCGCATGTAGTGAAATGGGAAGGTTTGAAATGTATTTTTTCATAAGTCGGAATTTTCGTTTGGGCTGTAGTTAGGATAATGTAGGACAATGTGGGATATGTATGTAAGTAACGGTAACTTTATTTAATAATGTATTTAAAAGAAAATAAAAAGAAGGAAATCACAAAAAAAAAAAAAAAAAAAAAAAAAAAAAGAAATGGGGGTCTTGGCAAGTCTTAGATTTACCCATCTCTACCCCAGTTTTTTGGTAACCATGTCCCTTGTTAAATATATAGCCGCTTACTATGCTATAATTTCTTTATATATTTTAACTGTCATCTTAATGATTTTTTACCTTTTTTATTACCGATCTACAGTGCAACAGCTGTCCCAGCTTGGTGTTTATGGTGGAAATGACTCCATAGTTGCATTTGCCCGCAACAATGGTGTAGATGTTGTTATCCATCAACTAAATGAGCCAAGATGGGTAATCCATGGCAGAGAATACTCAAAGACAGGACATCAGATTGAGCTACACATATCCTACCATAATGGTGAACATTACTCATCCGTGCGCAGGATTTCAGATCCAGATGATGGCCCTGCTTGGTTACATCATGATCGTCAGAGAATTACTACAGAAAAAGTATGTGGTATGAGTCACAAAAATATTAACATTCTGCGTTCTAACATACCCACAAGGGTGCTATTATTTTTTATGTTAGGGTCAGGCAAGTACTTGGCCCAGAATGTCACACCTTTTTGAAAAACTAGTCTCATGTAAAGGGGATCCACAGAAGGTTTGGATCCCAGATCTTGACCCATGGATCCTTGGATCCCACACCTCTGGATCCCGGATCCAGACCTCTGGATCCCGGATCCCACACCTCTGGATCCCACACTCTTGATTCCAGATCCCACACTCTTGATCCCAGATCCCAAACCTCAAATTTAGCTGGATCTTGAATCCCTTACCTAGGGCAGAACTTGGCATGCCTTCATAGCAGCTTTTTTTTTTCAAGTAGGTTTTATGCTTGGAAAGATGAATGTTTCTATCTGTTCAATGAGATGGCAGTACAAGTTTTGCAAATGCTTATCCCTTTGAACAATATTAATAAACATGACACCCTTTCTGGTAAAATCTCTTTATCCATGGAACTATGCTATCTGTTTTGTATCTGAGTTGGTCATGCATTCATCAACACCTGGCAGCCCTTGGGGCCGGGGCACACTCAACCATGTGCCCCCCCCCCTCCCACTTCTCTCCACCACAGGAAGGTCGTCTTTCTCTATCCCTGCATCCCTTGAGATGCCGTCTGGGTAGGTGAGGCCTGTAATGGACAGAGCCACGACGTTTCCACAGCAGTAGAGGCTGTATGATTTCTTGTATGCATTATCAGCTACTCAGGCTACGAAAATGGTAAACATTGGCATTAATCCTAGGTTTTTACTTCTCCTGTGTTTTCCTGCTAGGAAAAGACAAAAGGAAATAAACAAATCATGGAAAATAAGAAAAAAGAGAGATGGAAAGAGAAGGAGAAAGAGAAGAGCATGACTGAGCAACAGAATGGTGCATGTGGTGGTACTGACCCCTCCCCCGAGGAAATTGTGATGTCAGCTACTGCTTGTGAAGTAAGTTAAGTTAGGCCCCGTCCACATGTATCCGGATATTTTTTAATCCACAACTTTTTCTTTCCGGATACGAAAATATCAGCATCCACACGTAATGTGATCACAGCGTATTCAAATCGAATTCGCCCGTCCACACGTATCGGGATATTTTTTAATCCGCAACTTTTCTTTCCGAATACGGCTATCGTCCACACGTATCCGGCGAATTCGCAGACAAGTCCGGTCATCGTATCAGAAAATATCCGGATTCGACGCCTACACGTGTCCGAAATACTATCAGATTCAAAAATTTCCACTCTGGAGAACGGATTCAAAAATATCCGGATTTCTCTGCAGATTCGCCGGATGCGCGTGGACGACAGCAGTATCCGGAAAGAAAACGTTGCGGATTCAAAAATATCCGGATACGTGTGGACAGGGCCTAATGTCAGTTCAGACAGTGTTTACCTGAGTGTTTATCAGAGTCTTTGTTGAGTCAATGATTTGTCAAAAAAAAAATAACAGAGACCTTATTACAAAAGTTACCTGTACTGTAGATGTGAAGGGATAATCCTTAATTTTTAGGCTTCGGTATTTTGCGCGGTCGCGGACCCGCGAAATGTGGTAAAATCCGCGAAATGTACCAAAACACGCGAAATACCGCGAACTCCGTTAAAATTTGCTATGAATCTTAACAAATGCTTGATGACACAACATATTTAAAACACATTTCAGCGGTTTGGGTTATTTACTTGCCGCAAAACCAGGTAAACTCGCGAATTTAGAAAGACGACACGTAGTAGTAGTGGTTGCCACTTCCCTTGAACAACTTTCTCGCGAAAAAGTGACAAAGTTGTACATTTGTTTCCGTTCAAAACGTCTCTCAAATCAAATGTCTAATAAGCGACCATTTACCCCTAAAGTTCTTGCGAAATCGACAGGTCTTTTTTTTTCGCGAGCTTGAACCTAAAAATCCCGTCAAATTCCCGCCAAATTGGCCGTTTTTTCCACGAATTTGACCCGCAAAAATCCCGCGAAATTCCCGCCAAATTGGCCGTTTTTTCCACGAATTTGACCCGCAAAAATCCCGCGAAATTTGGCTTTTTTTCCGAGACCTGCCAGAAGCCCTGAATTGTTGAGACAAGCATACCCTAGCCCTTTTTAGAGAGATTTCTATGGCTGTTGTTGTGTTTGTGTTGCACGTTCTGCACTGTGGATGACCACTTCCTTCATCTGAAGATTTCCACGAAGGTCTTGCCATTTGGAGAAAATAGAGCAAAGGCAACACCTACTCAATTATTTATCCTTTTCTGCAGGTCAACATGCTCTTTCTTTTTACGTGAGTTGTATCTCAATATTGTAATATTAAGGAATTCGCTCCAGGGACTCATGGTAATATGAGACCCGGCAATGGTACCCTCCTCGACAAGGGCATATTATAATCAAAATTCATATGTGGAAAAGGTACAGCAAAGAAGCCCTCCCCTTGCTAACCTCCACGAGTTGAAATCGCTGGGGCAAACTAATTGCTAAATCGTTATTTGTCGTTATTTGTCATTCCACTGAAATGAAGTTTGTTCTACCTACGCAGGACCTTCCACTGGTATTACAAACCTTAGAGGAAAATAATTATGATGTTGACATGTCCATAGGATATATATTGCAAATAATGTGCCTCTCGCAACAGCAAGGTATGTGGCATGTTCACTATACTATAGGTATTCTGGTCAATATGAGTGGACCTGCTTTACCAGCAATAAGAGAAATCGGGAAATCTCATGACTCGTATTTTAAAAATCAACCGAGAGCCTTTCCGGTTTATTAGCCAATCAGAGCAGCCGAAAAAACAATGGATCAATTTGAAAACAAAAGAAAACGGGAAACAAAGGCTCCAGGTTGATGATGTTCTTTAACGTTGACAGCTTTTTACCCACCCAGGGGGCACTCTGGAGTTTTAGTGCATGATGGGACGTGAAGCCAAACCCCAGATATCCCCTAATAAATCCATGGGCAGATTAAGAGGGTCGCCGAGTGGGGCACGGCCCCCCTTTCTCTGATATTTTACCGAAACATTAACTGCATTTGCTAATGAGAATTTTCAATTTCGTCTCACTTAAATTCAGTGTCCTCCCCTCTCTCACTCCGTCACTGAAATCCGACATTTGATACGCATCAAAGAGTTCTAAAGAGCCAAATTCGAATAGTAAAACTCTTAAAACTTCAAAAAGACGTAACTTTGCTGCTTTTTATGGGATCTTGGTCAAATTTCCCGTTTCCGAGAAACGTTGTCACCAAAAAAGCCTATAAGCTTGAAACGCAAAGGATAATGGGGGCATCTAATCTGCTACTGTTTGATCTGAATTCAAACAGTTATCGCAACCACAGGTGAAATAATTAAAATTCAAATAAATATTTACCCACTCCCTAGCGCAAAAAGATAATGGGGGCATCTAATCTGCTACTGTTTTGATCTGAATTCTGTCTACAGTTATCGCAACCACAGGTTAAATAATTAAAATTCAAATAAATATTTTCCCATACTCCCTAGCGCACCAAGCTTTGTTGCTTTTTCCAGAAACAACGTATCCCGAAACGGTATATGCTAGCTTTCCTTGAGGCCCTCTTTCCTTTGTTTCCAGCAGACGGTTGTGCTGTTGGACTACATTCTAGCGATCGCCCAATGAATTATGGATCATTAGACACAGGGATCCCGACTTATAATTCGAGTGCGGATACCATTGACGAAGAACAGACTTGTATGAACACTGATGCAGCACAAATAATGGAAACAATAGACACAACATTGGACAGAAGCATGGGAAACAATTTATTAGAGACTTCACATTTTGCTGAACAAGTGAAAATGTCATTTGATGACGCAAATGGTGATGTTGCTAGTGGATTAATGAGCGGAGAAAGTTCCAAAAGTTTAAATCTTGAAGAGCATGAAAGCACTAATAATATTTCTGGTAAATCTTCACTTAGTGGGATATCTGAAAACAGTGGACTCAGTCTTAGCAAAATAAACCCCAAGTCTGGGGCCAGGCCCAAACAGATTTCTAAACCAAGGGGCATCAAAAACAATAGCCATCTTAGTAATCGACAGAGGAAGGAACAAGCCCGAGTTGAGAAAAAGAAGAGACGCGAAGAGAGAAGAAAAGAAGAAAGTAGTTCGACACTAGTTTCCACGACACTAGTTTCCACTGATGATTGTAAGACCGATGTCAAAACAGTAGCGGAAGATCTTGGAGTTCTTTCTATATAATAGAATACATATGAATTACGCACAAATTGTATATATGTGTATGATAATGAGCGATTGCATAAAAAAATCCGCAGCCCCTTTTGAGGACCTAGGAATTCCAGGTTGGCGGGTGGTCATCAAAAGCACTGGAATTCCAGGGTACACTGGAGCAAAATTCCAAGGTGGGGTGCCCCAAAATATGGATTTCTAGGGTGGATGAATATAATTTCCAGAAAATTCACTGGAATTCAGGGTGGGTAGGGACAATCTACAATTTCTAGGATGGGAAGCGTTTTATTTTATTTTATTTTTTTTTTGCCCATGGGACGTGAGAGCTGTAGTCTCTATGGGAGTATGGAAGGACATGCTGTGCTCAATTCACAATTCCCCTTATAACATCTTGATTATTACACTTTTTATTACACTTGGGGCCTTTATTACACTAAGGGCCAATTTTTATTACATTTGGGGCTTTTATTACACTTAGGTCCTTTTTGTATTACACTTGGGGCCTTTATTACACTTGGGGCCAGTTATTACATTTAGGGCTTCTACACACGTTTGTTTTAGTGTCTAGAAAGTACGTTTGCAAGTGGAGTTCGTAATGCTGTGAAGGAAAAGTTCGTGATTTTGAAACGTTGCCGCGACATTGACGACATTCCTTGACAACATTATGAACCGTGACGTGCGGTATCGTTTTTGCGTAAAATTTAACGTGGAATTCACGAGTCGAGTGATGACTTTTTCTTGAATCCCATAGCAAAAAGATTAATAATAATAACTTTATTCCATAATACCAAAAGAGATACATAGGAAACTAACAACTTTACACTAATACAAACTCTACAACATTAACAGAACGGCATCAAAAAGCAACCTAAACAACATTATTACCTAAGTATTTTCATAAGCTGTCAAAATGTCAAAGCAGGACAACATATTTACTACTTAAAGGGGCACTCGCACGCTTAATATTCGTCCACCGTGGACTTAAAATAGGTAAAATTGTATCCGTGAAAACACATGTACATTTGCCCGTAGTAATCAAAATAATCCTCAAGATTTATAGACAAACCTTTCAAGTGTTAGACAAATGCAATTCTAGGTTGTTTTGACCTGTTATCAAGAGGATGGAATTGGATTGCGATTTGAGCTATTTTCTTGTCAGAGAAGTGGCCAGCAAGCGTGGGAGAGCCCCTTTAACATAATTATCATAAGCCGTCAAGATGTCAAAACAAAACTTCCCAACAGTCTTCATCAATAAATCGTCGGTCATTCCAAGTGAATATACAAATAATTCCTTTTCCCCAAAATATGAAAACGCAGGATTAATCTTCAATAGTTCCACTCTAAACTTATTCCGAATACCTAGAAAGGCATGATGTTGGCAAACCGAAAAATAATGAAATTCATCCCCAACCTCTCCCATATCACATAAATCACATTTCCTAGATTCGTATGGAATTTTAAGATATCTGCCAGTTTCAACCGGCAGCTTATGTGCCGAAACTCTCAGTTTGGTTACCGCTTGTCTATGTTTATAATTCGTGATTGAGGAAAGGTATTTCTCCAAACTGATTCTCATTTTTATTTGGCGAAATGTCCGCAACTTGCCGCCCAAGGTATTACCTTGGCCGGCACTTTGGTGAACATGACCTTCCCAAACCTTTGTGAATAGATTATAAAGTTTTGACTTTACATATTTAGCCATTTTACCTATTTCGTTTAAAGACATTGAAAGCTCCTTAAGTGGTTTAATATCACATAAACTTAAAATGTTATTACTAAAAACAACCCCTTGAAAATTTGTTTTTAAGCATACTTCCGCTGCTTTCCCCACTAATGAGTCTTTCTACTCTGTATTAGTTATTGTCAAACAATATTTCACTACCAGTAAAGCGACCTGCGCTATTATAGGCACTCTGCCTAATTCAGCATAAACCGCTAAGTTGGTCGTCTTATTATGTACAGGGGACAAAATTGGCTCCTCTACTATTTTGCATCCTTGTGAACAAAATGGCGTCGAACTGTGTTAATAGAATCAAATATGTAGATGACGCAACTGTCATGGAGTTTGTTCCCAGGCTTTCTCCTTCGTACCTGAATTTTATTGTTTCGGATATCTACACCTTTGCCTCCTCTAGGGGCATGGTGCTTAACAGTAAAAAATGCAAAGAAATGTGTATTAGTTTTCTACAGTACTCCCCTTTTCCACCAGCCCCTCTTCTGGTTGGTAATTCCCTGATTGAAAAGGTCTCTTGCTACAAAGTGCTAGGCGTTTATTTGTCGGATAATCTTACATGGAACGAGCATGTCATACATATTGTTGAGAAAGGCAGCAAACGCTTGTATGCACTGCGTGCACTTAAGAAGTGTGGGTTATCGAATAACCAGTTAATTCTTGTTTTCTGCAGCGTCATTAGGTCTGTCTTAGAATATGCGTGCCCCGCCTGGGCTGGCCTCACTCAGTATCTGAGTGACCATATAGAATCGGTGCAAAAAAGGGCGCTGAAGATCATTTCTCCTCATTTGCGGTATGAGGATGCGCTCGCTCAAGCAGACCTAAAGACGCTACAGCAGAGGAGGGAGGATGCATGTATTAAATTTCTTAGGCGATCCCGCTCCTCCTCCCCTCTGCTGGGCAGCTTAGTTCAACAAGTGTCACACGAAAGGCCATATACTCTGAGATCAGGTTCGTCCGCCACTGTACCTGTGACGGCTAAAACAAACAGATTCGGAAATCTATGTACGATCAAATACCAGAGCCAACTGTAAATAGCATTTCAGTACCATAATATTTGTACTTATGTAATATCGATATTGTAATTAGTGTTCTGACCGGCCTTGTAATTCAGCAATTGCTGCGATATGGCTTTATTAAACAATTATTATTATTATTATTATTATTACTCCAAGAACTCGTTTGCAAAACTTTAAGTGGAGCCTTTCCAGATTATTTACTACCTCAAATAATTTCTTTCTGAAACTATCCAAACTAGTTCCAACTCTTCCCAACAAATATGCTCCCCATACCTCACAACCGTAAAGAAGAACGGAGCAACAAGTGAGGAAAATAATTTCAAAAGCAGCCTAACCGGCTTATTCGTTGAATTCGAGAAAGATCTGAATAAAGCATGATATGCCTTTAAAGCCTTATTATACAACATCGCTTGAGCACGTTTAAAACCACCATCACAATGAAACGTAATGCCTAAATATGAGTAATCCTCAACTCGATCCAGTTGTTCATTATTTAAGTGCCATGTGGAAGCGAGAAACCCACGCCTTTGCGCGTATGTCCCAAAAACCAAAGCCTTGGACTTTTTCATATTTACTTGAAATAAGATGTGAAATAATTCGAGCTTTGAACTTTCTTTGCACGCTGTGTTTTGTCGAATTCAGCTTTCAAAGTTAAAATCTCACTCGTTTTTAGCCAATCAACGCGCGCGTAAGAATCGAGCTATGAAATTACATCTAAAATCCGTTATATCTTTTGATTTAATCAAAATTTGGAATTTTGTCATATTGCCTACTGTGCAAAATATTTAGCTTATATATATTCATAAACTGTGGAGTTAGAAACTCATAGTAATCTTATTTCCGTTCTCTATATGGGAAGTAGGTGACTACTGTGTCCCCATTCCCCAGAACAAGCATTGCTACCCCCCTACTTTGAAGAGGGGTGCTAACATGTTGTGGTCGGGGTGCGCCATGGAAAATATATGAAAATTTGGTTTCTTTTTAATGGGCTTGGATTTTGCTTCAGCATCAATTTCTAAATGCAGCAGCCTATTAGCAATTGAGCACAAGAACTCCTCAGAAAATCTTGCTTTTTGTCAACTGCAAACTAGGTATGACTCGTAGGATGATTAAATCTTGTTTTTTTTTATGTTGTTTTTGCTTCCCTGCAAAACTGCGAGAATTCTCTCGCTGGAACGTTTCGTTTTGACAACCAATCCTTTGTGCACTGTGAGGTGTCATCAGCATGCATGCATAAAATAACAAAAAAGTCGATGCATGTCGAAAATATGACGCCCGTGCGAGCTATCAATATTTAATTCCTTTTATGTTTGGCAAGCATCTGTTAGATTCTTATTACCTCCCAAACAGTGAATAAACATTGAACTCTAATAAAGTTTGACTTGTTAACCAGTTTCCAGCAGGGCGGTCCAGTGTATAGCAATAAACATCGAATAGTTTTTTAATTGTTAGTAGTCACCTGTTCGAAGGATCTAAGTATCGCAGAGCACGCAAACTGAAGGGGAAAATGTTTAAAATCTAGTATAGCTGGCTAAATAACATCTTGAGATATACCATGAAAACCCTAATCATTCAGCTCTTGGCAACAGTTCTATTTGGGTCAGTGGAGAAGGTAGGAAGTGAAGAATTAAGTACATCTTATACACTGACGTTTGCGTGTCTCGACTTTCTGTGTCTCAACATTTTTCTGTTTACAATTATAGACGATAGCGTACAGTAAAAACCCAATTAAACAAAACCTAGTTTTTTTGGATATATCATGCAGTTTTGAAAGAAATGAGAAAAGTCCAGCGGTAAAGGAGAAATTGCTGTTTTAATAACAATATACACTTCCCTTCATTTGCAGTGAAAACTGGTTACCCGTTTGATAAGAGTAAATTTACTTGAATTGTCCAAAAAATATTTAAGAAATTTGTGCTCGCGAGCCGCACTCTCACTGTTCATAAAGATATTAAGTTCCCTAAAAAAAGTAGCCAAGATTCAGAGAGAGGAAACTGTTGGGAAGTTTGAAAACTTTGTGATAGTTTTAGAGTTAATTTGTTCGATTTCTTTTTAACGCCAGCTTTGCTTCTGCGATAATGTTTTCTGGTCAGAGGCTTGCTCGATTTTTTTGGCGGTTGGTGGGTTGGGAATTAGGCACCCTTGAATAGTATACGAAATCTATTCTAAAATAAGATATTTTTTATCTGTTTATATACGTAACAGGGTTTGCATTGCTCGGCTGTCTCAGCAACGAAAGATGGTGAGTAATTTCGTAGAATTACAAGACTGTTCCCTTGGACGTACACGTCATAGGGATACCAACACCTGTTTTGCCTAGTGCAGTCGCCTGGCTTTCCGTCGCGACGTTGTCTGGTTTTAGTTTAGAGGGAAGCCAGTTGTCTGCACTAGGCGAAACAGGGCAAGAGTTCATTGGCTTCGATAGTTTGATTGACGGAACAGCAATTTCGTAGAATTACAAGACTGTTCCCTCGGACGTACACGTCATAGGGATACCAACACCTGTTTTGCCTAGTGCAGTCGCCTGGCTTTCCGTCGCGACGTTGTCTGGTCGTTTAGAGGGAAGCCAGTTGACTGCACTAGGCGAAACAGGGCAAGAGTTTCATTGGCTCGGATAGTTTGATTGACGGAACAGCAATGTCTAAAATCGCAAAACACAATTTATTGATGTTTTTGAAAACGTGGATCGCGGTGCAACGATTTTTTAGCTGTAATTTGACAAGGCACTTAATATGTTAAATACAATTGCAGAAGCACTTTCTTAATTGTACTTGACTCACGAAAGTGCGGTTACACTAGACACTATTGCTTAGTTCAAACATTTTGTTGTCTTCTCCATCAGACTGTGTGAACTCTCTTGGACTAGAGTCTGGCCATATCCAAAGTACCCAAATCACATCCTCGACATCACGTTCACCACTCACAAAGTTCGGCCCTCAACATGCCAGACTTTACAGTGCGCATGCCTGGTGTGCTGCAGGGAACACCGCTGGCCAGTATATACAGATTGACCTTGGTGTTGTTACCATGGTAACATATGTAGTACTGCAAGGCTCCCCTAGCGCGGACGAGTTTGTGACGTCATTCTTTGTAATGTACGGGATAAATGATGGGCATTGGGTCAACTATACTGAGAACGGGCAGACTAAAGTGGTAAGAAAATTATAC
Organism: Scolanthus callimorphus; assembly: GCA_033964015.1. Lineage (NCBI taxonomy): Eukaryota > Metazoa > Cnidaria > Anthozoa > Actiniaria > Edwardsiidae > Scolanthus > Scolanthus callimorphus. Next base: position 32,793,574 of record CM066911.1, read on the forward strand.
AAGAAATCTATCCCTATGTTTCAGTCATATCAGGAGCCCAGCACTAGGAGTCTCCATCACATATTGGTCGGCGTCTGAAGCGACTTGAGAGTTGATGCACCTATTTTTAGATTGTAGATTTTGAATCCAGCGCGAGAATTATTAAAACTATGTCCTGTCTCTCAAAAGAGCCACCATCGCACGCATGCCTGTTGAACCTTGAACATTCTAACTCTCAAAATATTAATTTCCAGTTTAAATTCCAAATCCACAGTCTAAAAATGGCATATTCTACTACTGCGCATACCATCGTCTAAATAGACCTTTTTCCAAAATGGCCGCCGAAAATTCAAATCGGTTTTTGTTAAAAATGAACACCAGCACTAGAACACACATCATCACTTTAGTAAAACTACAAAATTTCGCTGCATTATATCCAATATCTTCCGAGAAAACGAAAGTTGAAAATTTGAAAATTTACAGACGTTTGTATGACTGGGGGTGTGCGTCATACCCCCAGCCATACAAACCTCTGTAAAATTTTCAGTTTTCAGACTCTGATTTCTCAGCTGACATGGCATTTGGCATAACGAAAATTTAAAGGATTACTAATGTGAGGATACTCTTTCTAGTGCCAGTATTTGATTTTTAGTAAGTTTAATTTTAAGACATGCGAATTTGCGGCGGCCATTTTGGAAAAAGGTCTATTGTCAATAAACCTCCCCCACGTTGACAGTGGCTAGACACGGCTAGAGCTAGTAGATGGAGACACCTGTTGATGGGATCCTCTGTCTGCGCATTTTGCTGAAGACAAAAAAGCCCATTTAAGGCCCCATGTAGTTATTTTATTTCTCCTGCTACGTGCTGTTGCGGACCTAAACGTATTCGCTACTCGCTTTCTGTTTTTAAAAGCCACAATACTAAGATTTGACATTTTTGTGCGTCACCAAAGTCTTTGGTGACACTCCTGTGGAACCAAAGCAGGAAAAGTCTCTACTCTTTCTGTCTTTATCCAAGTTCCAAGGAAACACAAACTGTGTAACGACGGTTGCAAGGCGACAACTCAAAACAGCAACAGCAGCAAGATACATTAGAATACACCCTGTCACGTGGTATGGTCACGTGTGTATGAGGCTAGAGCTAAAGGGTTGCGATGCAGGTGAGCGTTGCCATGAGTACAAAAATTATTATAAATAGACCAACTTCGATATTTTAAGAACCCGTCCACACACCGTTTTCAAGCGAAAATGGATCCTTTTTGCTCCGTTTTAAAAAACATTTGCGTCCACACTTATCGTTTTCGTGTTGTTTTCGCCGTTTGTGGTGATCGTTTTCGGCGTTGTAGAGTGGACGAATAGCTGTATCCGGAGCAAAAAGTATCCGTTTTCGTTTGAAAACCGGTGTAGTGTGGACGGTGTCTAAAATTCAAACTTGGATACGAGGCTCAATAAACAAAAGAAATAAATTATTTATTTTTCGATGACGATACAATTTCTTTTGTGTTATTCCATGAGCCTCGGACTCAAATAATAATTTTAATATATCGAAATTGGTCTACTCTATGTTGCCATAGCAATAATTCTTACGAGCAGTAGATCGCTTTTGTCTGACCTACATGCTGGATTCTGCTAACGGAAAACCTAGGTCTCACTGTCTTTTGAGCTTGGCTACCAAGTAAACTTAAATAATCTTGGGGCCCGTTTATATGGGAAAAGTTGTCCGGGAAGAAAGGATAACCATCCTCCTTAAGGTAAATAATTCCAGATATGGTTTTTGCCGTGAGGTGTTAATTGAAAAGCAACGATTTTCGTCGGGGCATGATATAAACGTTGGTTTGACCTTGTCCCTAAGCGGGTCAACTGGGGTTTCCTCGCAACAGAAAACGGGACTACTGCACTAGGCGGAACATGACACAGACCTGATTATCTTAGATGGTTTTGTGACAGGCGGAACACTAAAAAAATTGCAAACAAAAAGCGGCGCTAAGAAAATGATTAGAGTCGCCGATAATCACGGAGCCTGAGGCGACTAATTGGGGTTAGTATAGAGCGGATTTCAGATGACTGTCGTAAGTAGTTCGCAATTACTTTGTAATTAGCGGATTTCACATGACCATCGTGGAAGTAAACGCAATTGTGCAATCACTAGCCAATCAGAAACAAGAGTAATTACAACTTACTGTGGAATGGTTTCCAGCCCAGCCAATCAGGAGCCGAACCAATTGGCTAGTAATTCGTGGATTGTAATTAGTTTGTAATTTGATTGGTTGATAGAAATAAGCAGCCAATCAGAAAGCAAACCAATTGCAAACACGACGGTCATCTGAAATCCGCTCTATTGGAGGTTTTATTCAGAATTGGTGTAATCACTGTGCGATTGGTTTCACTACAGTCATAATATATAGATTTAGCCACTGGCTAAAAAAGGAGCTCCGCTATGAAATCCGCTCTAATTGCTCAAGTGATTCATAAGATATTTAGACAAAAAAAAGCGTGCTTTCCCAATCATTTCAATGTGATAATCACCTGTAGGTGATTATAGCAAGAGAAAGCAAACTTCTAGACCAATCAGCGCCCGGAAATTCATATAACTACTTGAGTAATTATACTAAAAAATACTATTGTTGCAGATCCTTTACATGCCCTAGGAATGTTCGACGGTACCATACCTGACAATGCGATCAACTCGTCTTCCTATTTAGCTGGTTACCCCCCTTTCAATGGCCGCCTTCTGCGAACTAAACTTGGTCCCGGCCAAGTTTGGATTCCTAAAACACATGACACAAGCCAATGGATCCAGGTCGCCCTCGGTACTATGCGTTTTGTGTCAGCGGTGGCTGTTCAGGGTCGTCCCTGGAGCACTAACTATGTCAAACGTTACCAGTTGACGCATAGCAGAGATGACGTAGTGTGGTCGGATTACACAGTGAATGGTGTTGTAAGGGTAGGTCAATATTTGGACTTTGGAGCACGAGCTGGCCGGAAAGCAGGGACGCCAGAAATATATGAATTTTCACATGCGTGTCCCAGGGCGAATGAATGGTTGTTAATCATATTGGTGGTTTTCACGTGACGTCATAATGCTAACTAAGAACTATACGGAGATGTATTTTCAGTTTTCAGATTCTTGGAGTTTGGCAGCTGGGCAGCTGCGTTGTCCATCAATGAATCCGTGTGAGCCAATCATGATCAGATCCTTGCCCATTGCATTTTTGGCTTCCCTTGCGAGACTGTCGCGACAAAAGCCAATTCACTGAAACTGAGCAGGGACCTGATTGGCTCACGTGGTTTGATCGACTACACAGAAAAACCAAACTGCCAAGAAATGTTTTGAACGCGCTGCATGGGTCACGTGTTACCTGAAACAGCTGTACTGTAATTACAACTCTACTAAAGGAGTCGCCGCACCAAATGTCGGCCTCTTCTGCGATATTGATGAAGCTATTTATGTCACGCAACACCAGTGACATAGTTTGAAATTGTCATAATTCACTGAATTTGATCAGTTTTTACGATCTAGACAAACCAGCATGTTATAAATGTTCATATCCTACAATTACGACAAAATTATTGTTGATTTGTTCCACTAATGAAAAAGTTATTTTGAAGAGCTGATATAATTTGGCCGCCATGTTGGTGTTCATCTGCTGCTTGGGCACCAAAATGGCAGCTCCATTGAATTACTGTACAAAATGTACAAAATAACGCGAATTCATTTCCATATATTTCGCTTGGGAAACGCTCGATCGACCTCAAATTTACACAGAAACCGTATAGTGCAACGCGCTTCATAGTATGTTTGGGGAGATAAGTTTAGTCACGTGACAACTGAAAACCAAGAATACACAACAATTTCCGGACCACAGTTGTGAGAGACCCAGGGCCATGAATTCTGAAGCTTTACTTTCTTTTTACAGGAATTTTCGGCGAGCTTTAGTCGCGAGAAAGTGATGACCAGGTTCCTTGAGCCCGCGATATATGCCTCCTTTGTGCGGTTTCATCCCAAGCAGTGGTGGTCCAATACCATAGCGATGCGAGTAGAACTGTACAAGTATGGGAAACGTGAGTACAACAGGAGAGTACACAAAAGCAGGCATACAAACAACCAAGAAAGAAGGCTGCCTAAACGTTTTACAGTTTATTTCAAAATACTTTTCCGTGTCAGGATGCGAAGTTCGCAACCAAGTTCTCATCTTATTGTTGTTTGGAAAACTAAAGCGTTTGCTGGCTGCTTAGGCTTCTTTGGCAGTGATCTGTGAATATCGACAGTTTTTATCTGCTTTTTATCCGAATTAGGCTGGTTGGGAACTTAGTTGCGAACTTAGGATCCTAGTTTGCAACACCACAGATCAGTAGTATAGGGCGCACCGAATAACCATTCTTTTTGCGGGTGAGCGGGCGGATGAGCGAGCGGGTGAGCATGGGGGTGAGGAGGGTGGTGAGGAAGAATGCAAGGAGAGCTGTGACCTCAGTCTATCGGGTATTAGTCAAATCACACTGGTGGTCTATTGTCAATGCTTCGTTCTGATTGGTCGAGCTACTAGTAGGCTATAAGTTATAGCCTACTAGTAGCGAAAAGTGTCGGATTTGAAAGCCAGAAAATGGCAAATGACCAGAGCAGAAAACGTTTTTGGCTATGCAAATTGACATACCAGTGTGAGTTCACTAAAACAATTATTCCTCTTGCCCTCATGTTAAATATTATTCCAGGGTTCAATGCTAATTACAAGTCGATAAAATGAAAAAAATGTTTTGGTTAAAATGACCAGTGCGTTTTTGCAGTGTATTACATAAAATTCTACCACTAGCGGAAGTTAAATAAGCATCAACACTTTATTCCTATTAAGAAAAGTTTGTTCACTAGAATTATTGACTTGGGGTAGAGGTTTCCACTCATCTTTTTTTTATATATATATATAGAGAAGAACGGTAGGAACGCAAGCGATAATGTCTCAACGTAGATTTTAGATACGGTCCGTTTTTATCGGCATCTTCATCCAAATATTTCTTTAAGATATTTTGTAATTTCGGCTTCTTTGTGATAATAGCCACTGAATGTGGTGGTGTCAGAGTCGGTTCTGAAACTGTCGGTGTCGGCGGAACAAAGGATGTCTTCGGAGATTCTACCACCTTTGCCGAATAGGGTATTTAATAATGATGATAACGGGATACTTAGGGGGAAGTGTAGGTTGGGTGTTGTTACTGGAGGTTCTACACCCACTGGAGGATTGTGACTTGATTGGTGCTTCATTCGCAGCAAATCGTCTTGAAGCTGCGTGTATCGTATGACCTCTTCACCTTTACTCATAGTTTGACTGTGAAGGATGTCATCCATTTGTCGTGTACTTCTCTCATGCGCCGCCACTGGAGAAATATCCATATTTTGATAACTAAGAAATTTAAGGAGCTCTTTCCCAACAGCGTCTAGTCTAGTCGCCAGAGGGGGTTCACGTGCACCCCCCGGAACTAGTAACGAGACATGCTTTTTTGGAACCCTTAGGATATCAAGAAACTGGTTTTAGATGTCCCACGGCCCAAAAAGTGTCCCACGGCCACTTTTTGGGCGGATTTTTGTTTTTTAATTATATTCTTTTCTTATTTAATGAGATTCAATGAGGCAATTTTATAGACTGTAGCACTGTTCAGAAAAGCATTCCAGTCTTACCACTTATGCTATTATAGTGTCATTAATAGACTGAACACATATGTACAATTTACATGCCCGTTTTATACATGTTGTATTCCTTACTGATAGATATTTTCTAAGACTCTGTCAGCCTTTGTATTTCTATTAGGAAATACCAAAACGATATGCGTATGTGACGGGAAAAGGCTGAGACAGCAATTTAACTAGTCTACATGTGATCAGAGTATTCCCAAGATCGTAAAAGTATAGTTTTAGAATCTAAAGAGCTTTTTTGTACAGTGCTACAATCTATAAAATTGGCTCATTGAATCTCATTAAATAACTAAAGAATATAATTAAAAAACAAAAACCGGCCCAAAAAGTGGCCGTGGGACACTTTTTGAGCTGGGGACACATCAAACCAGATTCTAGACACCCTAAAGGTTCTAAAAATATATGTCCCCATAAATGTTCCGGGGGGTGCACGTGAACCCCCTCTGGCGACTAGACTAGTCCTCCTTCTTCTCATTGGTTGACACTTTCCCGGGAAAGACATTGGTGCGTGGTCCGCAGTTGTCGTTGGTTGCTTGTATTAAGTCAACAAACAGGCAACCAAAAGGTTTCCTGACGACTTTTTCATACTTGTCAAGAAAGTAATGCGTGTAGTGCGTGGATACATTTGTTTAGCCAACGTCATCACTTGCAATTGGTCTCTTGGGTTCTTGAATACCCAAGTAGTGGCTGTTTAAGGATGTTGCAATTGACTTTCCCTTGGTGAAATAGGTTTGGAAGGATCACTGACAGATTTCTGTGATGGGATCCCTTGGTGAACAAGTTTGCTGTTGTTATCCAGTTTCAATCATCTGATCGTCAATGACAATGAGGTTCCGAATATGCACGTCGAAGTATGAGTCTTGCTCAATGTTGTTTGGAAATCCTTTACGAATTCTACTTGTGGTGTAGACATGGCGAAGGCGGTGTAGACATGGCGAAGGCGGTGTAGACTGGTTGCCACTGAGCATCTAGCACCAGACTATGCGTTGGGGTTTTTGGACCCAAACAGTCTTCCCACTTACTGTCATTCCGACTACCGACTACACGTGAAAGGGTGTTGAAGTTGAAAGGGACCACACAATTCATGCTTCTCCATTGTATTCTGTGTCCCAGGAAAAGAGGGAATTCCTCGCTGATTGATTTCCTGTTGCAGCCAATACTTTCTGTCGGCCCCATCCATTCCGTGAATCCTGCTAAGATGAGTCGAAATATTTTATGGCCCTTGAACATAGCAAAAACAAATTATGACCCTCCCTAAAAAGCGTTGTCCTAAATAAATGCTTGCCATATCACATAGATACCTGTCCGAGTGTTGCATAGTCTCTTTCATCCTTCTTAGCAGAAACACTTTTTTCTTCTTTGTCAAAGCTAAAAGGTAGTTAAAACCCTTTGATTGTGCTCAACAAATATGACTTCATACCAGATTGACACACCAGAGAAATTCACCGGCTTTCTTTGTTAGAAATGGCTAATTATCCTTTTGATTAATTTCGTTTGCACTCTTTACTTTTTTGACATACCTATGATGGCTATAAGGAACGGCCCGAAATGTCATCACCATCATCTTAACCCTCTTACTCATTTTTTCCTCCTGCTTTTCTTACCCCGCTATTCGCCTTTGTCACACGGCAGCCATCTTGGATTTTTTCTTACAGAAATGACTATTCGTGGGTGAGCTCACACGCTTGGCCTCGCTTTCATGACTGCTTCGCTGTATTAGAAAATCCAAGATGGCTGCCGTGTGACAAAGGCGAATAACGCACACTAAAGCTTCCCCCGAGGGTGTCCGACTGTCCGCAATAACTGGAGTCTACTGCCTGTATTGTGTTTCATTAGATTCCCCTGGTGACCTTGGCATTGCTAATGGTGAAATCCCAGATACACAATTAAAATCCAGCTCACACTTTACCAACAATTACGCAAAGCATGGGCGCCTACACTCACAAGTCAGCGGAACATCGCACGGTTGGTGCCCAAGCTCCAACGGCAACAGCTGGCTAGAATTCGATTTAGGTCACGTAATGATGGTCACGGGAATTGTCACGCAACCCAGAGGCTTTTATACGTACATCAGATGGATCACGCAATATGAAATTACAACGAGCTTGGACAATTCGATGTGGACAGCAATTAAAGACCCGGGAAGCGATACTAACAAGGTAAATGAGGGGTTGCTCGTGGTTTTTAGTGGTTTTAGAGAGAACTAGAGAAATAAATGAATGAGTTTTTTGGAGCAGAAAACCCTAAAACGTTAGTGACAACACTTTTTCTTATACTGCAATCACTCAGTTTTACAGTTCAAGAAAATAATCAACGACATCGTTGCTAATAGAACCACCTGTTGTGGTTTTGGTAACTCATTGTTAACCTAGCTAGTTCAACATAGTTCAAAGCTCCAAGGCGACATTTTGTAGGGTTGAATTATTTAATGGCTGTCGTTTCAAGTTGCCGCTATGGACGATTCCAGATATAAGCGCGCCCTCTCTGCTTTGTTCAGAAATCTCCAAGCCGTGTCCTCCAACTATACCAGAATGGAGTGCGCGCTTTTTAACAGTTTGATCTGTTAAAATATACTAGAGATCGAGACTGAAACCTTGTAGTTTCTCAGGACATTTACTAACACAAAACGTTTCGTACAAGAGCTAAATCAAAAGAACGATAAAACAAAAGCCCACGAGGAGCTTCTAAGTGAAGTCACGTGATAGCGTAACATTGAATTGTCCAATAGATGCTACTTAATAGTCTCTAACTTAGATATTATAAACTCAGCATAAGGTATCATATTTCCAACATGTTTGACAAATGTCCCACATCTACCGACATGCAGCGCGCGTGAGCGTTATAGCTGAAATAATCCATTGAGTTTTGTAGAAATGGATAACTGAGTTACAGTCGTCGCAAAGAAAATTCAGAATAGTAATTTGCCCAAACTCCGGACACAAACTGCACAAATTATTTTCGCCACTCCCTTTGAGTATATGTGTTATCAGTCAAGATGAAATTGCGAACATAATTGTAGCGAACATATTTGTCTACTTATAATAACTTTATTGTGTGCGAAGAATCGCGAATAAAATAAAATTTCAGCGGGAAATTTGTGGTTGTTGTTGGTAACTACCTTATCTATATTTTCCGTTTCTAACTACCCCGCTTCGTTGAAATAAATGTAATTATTTTGATACTTAGCATTTCTACAATTTTTTAGAAACTTCAGCTCATTTAACAGAAGAAATAACTTCAAATTTATCGTTTTGGTCTTCTTCGTGCGATGAATTGTCACATTAATTATCCCTCGACTTGACCCTCGACTTGGGGGCGAAAATTCAGCTCTAAATCGCCTTTGTGCCGTAATAAAAAGCGGTCAAGGCTAGGAAGTTTCCTTAATAATGAACATTGATGTAATTCTTTATTGCCAAGAATAAAGCGAGCTAGCTCCACGAGTAAACTATAATAATTATCTTTTTTTTGCAGTACGCGACGCTTTCAAATGCAAATTATCCATAACTTCTTCGCATCCTCTCTAATTACGTTGTCGTTTTTCCAGGATTTTCTCGAGGTTTCTGTTAAATAACATTAAAACAATGACCAGCACATTACCATGCACTAATATTTATTATCGAAATCCAGCAAAATAGTCATTATATTTTTCTCTCGTCTTTTTTAGACACAATTTAAGGTTGTGGTTTATTTGCGTCCGAAGATGGGTTCATTTCGTGGAAAAACTTCAGGAAAAGTATAAAACCTGATTTCTTCCTAATTAGAAGCGGAAACACAAAGTTCTCCCACATCAAATGGCGTTGAGCACGTAACAAAATGCACGACAAGTGAGAATTATAGTTGCTTGTTAATTCGTGTGCTATCAAAACTTAAATTTCTTTTGCGTTTTAAAAATACTGTACTTTAAATGCAAAGTGTCCGAGGTTGGGTACCGTCCGGAGTTTGGGCAACACACTGTACCCTTTGTGCGCAATTTTGCATAACCATTGTCCGTTGCCATTTGCCATTTTTAGCTTGACAACCGATGACGCTTTGATCCCAAAATACTGAAACATGAACATCAAACTCCTGCGCTCATCGCTAATATTTTGAAGGAGACAAAAGGCCATAACGAGCAAGTATAAGGGTTGAGCTATCGCATCACAGCAATTTAAATTACGAACACGCATTCACAGCAGTAAGATTTAGCGATAAGAACAGCGTCGACTTTACTAAATTCAAAAAAAGCTTCAGTTACTATTCTTGTCCTACTGTTGAAAATTTGAAGTTATAACTCCTCCGCTTTGGCAATTATTTTCAACGGAACTGGACACGCACTGTTTTGAACCTACGCGCGCCTCGCGGACGAGTCCGCGAAGTTATGCATGTCACCTAAGGCTGGTTTCCATATAATCTCTTCGGTCTCATCAGTCTCGCCGATCGCATGAAATAGTGCACACGCGATCCATGAGATTCATGCGATTCGATGCGATCGTATGTTTCCATATAATCTCACCGATCGCATAGAATATGGATGTTTTGTGCGCCATTTTTAAAGTGTACGCGACCGAGATGACGGCTGGTCTCGAAACAATGAATTCTGGGATACATTCCGATCGCATCTGTCGCTTTCAATCGCATTTGAATGTCTCCATATAATCTCATTCAATCTCACGCAATCGTATCGATCTCCTGGATAGAACAGTGTTCTATACGCGCGATCGCGATCACCCCGATCGTTTCAGTCTCTTCCGATCGCGAGAGAGGTGTTACCATATAATCGCATGGATCGCGTGTGCATTATTTCATGCTACTGTCGAGACTGAAGAGATCGGCGCGATTATATGGAAACCAGCCTTTATGTGTATCAGTTTGCACAATTAAACTTTATAGGATATCACAGGGAATTAAAATTACAAAAACTCTCTCTGTGCAGAGCATTTTTTTTTTTTATAGCCAACCATAAGTCTACGGTGGTGCGAATTTGTATATATTATTTCGTCTAGCCAGCGGCTCGCAAATTGTTGAATAGTGCTGAAAAACATCCCATTAAGAGCATTACCTAGGTCAAATGAGAGCATTCAGGACAGGCTGACATTTAAAAGATGTTAGAGACCAGATTTATGTTGTTTCTCGGGGATGTCACCTGCAGTTTCGGGGAAATTGCACAGGATTGCACATTAGTGACAACAATGGAGAGGAATCAATGGCGCGCGCTAGACTTTACGGCGTTTTTTGACAGCGTTGGTGAGCCGATCTCCATCGCGAATAAGTTAGCTACATTTACGACCTTAGTAGTTGATTTTCCAGACGGAAGACGATGTCGAAATCCTCGTCGTTATCAATAGTTTTGCCTTTGTCCTTGGCGGTTGTTTAGTGAAAATGTCATGTCGAAGATTACAAAGCACTATCGAAAGTTTTGGACGTTCTTGTATACCTCTCATCAGGCCTGATCTCCGATTTATTAACAGTACACTGAATATAACTATATCGTGTTCTGGGTGAACATTTAGAAAGACATACAAGCAGTTTAACTTGTCCCACTAACGAAGAATTCAAAACACTGCATGTCGCGGTCATTGACGCGTGAGTTTTCTTCGCTTGTTTTAAAAGTCCAGAATAAAATTAGCATAAACTGGCTGTTTAGCACAAAAATAAGTAACTTAATAAATAGTTTTTTTTTCTGTTTCAATATTAATGTCCTTGTCGGATGGTTAAAAGGATATTCTTTATGTTACTTTAAATTGTTATGCACTTCCGACAAAAAAAGTCCGAGAAATTTGAAGCTCGCTGGAATGCACTGTCGTGTTATTCGTTTGTGCGAAACTGACATCTAATAATTGAGGAGAAGGTGCTGCCTTTGCTTTAACATCTGCAAATGGTTAGACCTTCGCGTCTTCTCGGATAAGGACGTAAAACCGTAGGTCCCGTCTCTCACATGCACTACACTAACCGGAACCAGAGGGACGTTAAAGAACCACGGGGACGTCGGAAGTTGCCCATCCTCAGTGCAGCGCGCACAATACTAACCACAGGCCTCAATTTAAACCAGCATTAGCTGAACTTGACCAGCCTGTATAAATATTGATAATACATACATCTGATCAATATCAAAATTCAGCCGAAGCCAGGCACACGATAAATATTTGTATTTGGTCTCTTATTCCTTGGTGCAGTAAAGTCTGAAGGTACAAATTCGTATACGAATAGTTTATTAATGGGGGACTCTCAAATGATGTATTTCGGGATTTTCGGTGTTTCTGTCGATGTGTACAGAAATTCTTTTAGAAGCAAAGGCGAACTTTTGTCATGTGTTTTCTATACGGAATAATCCTACCTCTACAAAAAGAGTTGTGGTAATCGTAACTGCTTGAGATATTCTACAAAGGATATTGGATAAAATGTCACATAGAGATTTCATTGGTGTTTTGTTTTCTCCTGCTATATTCAGGTACAAAGTTAACTGTGCTTCGCCGCTAAACACTGCTAAAAATAGTGCGTGTCGAGTTCCCTTCGAAATTTTGCGAAAGCGGAGGAGTTATTATTTCAAATTTTCAACAGTTGGACAAGAATAGTAACTGAAGCTTTCCTGTAAATCTCAGCCTTGTACGCTTCTTAACATATTGTACAAAAAATCCGAATTTAGTCAAGTCGACGCTGTTCTTATCGCTAAATCTTACTGCTGTGAATGCGTGTTCGTAATTTAAATTGCTGTGATGCGATAGCTCAACCCTTATACTTGCTCGTTATGGCCTTTTGTCTCCTTCAAAATATTAGCGATGAGCGCAGGAGTTTGATGTTCATGTTTCAGTATTTTTTGGGATCAAAGCATCGGTCATCGGTTGTCAAGCTAAAAATGGCAAATGGCAACGGACAATGGTTATTCAAATTTGCGCACAAAGGGTAGGACTGCAACTGAAATCTCGGCAACTTACATGCTGTTTCAGGTAGCACGCAACTTCAGCGTTATCCGATTGTAAGCAATTATTGGATGAGGTTTTTGTGATTTCCAGAATAAACAATGTCGAGACAAGTGGAATCAGGCGAGGCCGTAAGGCCGAGCCTGATTCCACTTGGCGAGATATTGTTTATTCTGGAAATCACAAAAACCGAATTCAATAATTGTTTTATTATACATTGATTCAGTGAAAATACTTTTTTTTCTGTCAAGCAATTTCTTTTACACAAGCGCCTTAAATAGGGGAAACATTCAAGGGCTGTAGTCCCATGAAACATTGCGCGCGTAGGATCAAGAATCAGCTAGCTGATTCTTCAAGAATCAGCATGCTGATTCTTGGATACCCTTAAAGTGCGTGATTCCCAAAGTAAAGCGCGCGCTTTTAGCCAATCAGAATCGAGATAGTGAGTACAATGTATAATAATTGAAGTTGTCAGTTGGGTTTTTCTGCGCTGTCCATCAATGCAATCCGTGTGAGCCAATGAAATCCTTGTCCAGTGCATTTGTTTGGCTTTCCTTGCGAGACATGTCGCGACAGAAAGCCAATTCACTGCACTAGGCGAAACTGAGCAAGGACCTGATTGGCTCACGTGGTTTGATTGGCTACGCAAAAAAGAAACTGCCAACAAATGTTTTGAACGCGCTGGGTCGCGTGTTACCTGAAACAGCTGTAAGTTTACACTCTTTCTAAACGTTCCGTGTTTTTTGCAAAGCTGTTCACTGTAATCCAGCCTAATGAGTACGCAGCCGTAACGAAGTATCTCGACACTGCAGTTGTAGCTCGGCGTGTGAGAATTTATCCCAAGAAATGGACCGAGAATGTCCTGTGTTTCAGGGCGAGCCTCGTGGGGCACAAGCAAGGTAAGACATAATATTACACACGGGTACCCTGTGGTTCTTTACTGTGCGACTACGTCAACCGGGCCATCCCGTAAAAAGTTTGTCATTTGGAGATTCAAACCATTTAAAGGAAATTTAATACCTGCAATAATTTTTTTTGTTACAATTTTGAGAAAAAAGTGACGAATATTTCGATGTCTGAGATCTCAAGAATTAAAGTCAAGATCCTTTGTTCTGTATTCGCTCTCTGAATGGCTGAAGGAGAGGAGGAAATCACTGCTCGCAGGGGGTTGACGTAGTCGCACAGTAAGTAGGACGGGAAACCCTACCCCAATACTTCACTGCCTTTAGCTGATTTTCTCGATGCAGAGTTATTTATGCAGTACTAATTTTTTTTAGTAATATGTGTTGTTTGTTATATTTGTTGGCATTCGCTTTACCGGTGCCACCGATGAGAGGTTGGCGTTTATACATTGTTGTTATGTACAGTCTATGACCCCGTTCACACGAGACCGGTACAAAACCGGACCGGTACAATTCTGGTACGGTACCATCGCGCGTTCACACGGGACCTGCGGTACCGGACCGATTTTGGCACGGCTAGGCGTGCACGGTGCCGTGTGAACACTGTTGCAAAACGTGCCAGAATTGTACCGGTACCGTACGAACAGGCGGTATACTACCAGAATTGTACCGGTCCGGTTTTGTACTGTGTGAACGGGGTCTATATACCGCAAAGTTTTCTTGAATCGCGGAGGGTTGTCCAATACACACGACCTGGGCCAATTCACCGATCCCGCATTCATTGTTATACCCCTAGTTACTGTTGCTACGTCGGACAAGCCAAATTTTATCTTTGGCATAGAGCGCGGAAAGACACCGATTGCAGGGAGGTGTTAGAAGTTGTTGCATGCAATTTGGATTTTATATTTTTATCTTGAAAAGCTGAATAATTATTGAAAAATCTTCAATATTCAAGTTTGTTGCTCGGACATTTTGAATTCCGTAGGGAAAACTTTCTATTGTTTGCTACGAGTGGGCGGAGCTATCGTCAAAAAAGGGATCGGTCTATTGGTCAAGTGGTCTTGACGGGTGGACATACCGGAAGCCAGTTGGACATTTTGTCAGTAGGATAATACCGAGAGGGCCTGGAGCATGTAACTCAAAAAACTCAAAATTGAGGGGGAGGGGTGGTCTATGATAACCCTGAACTGCCCTATGCAACTGCAAGTACCATGGGACATGAGATCGTAGGTATACCCCTTGCCAATTGGTGACGGATGGTCAAATTTGCCAGTTGGTGAAAATTGAGGGGGAGGGGTGGTCTATGATAACCCTGAACTGCCCTATGCAACTGTAAGTACCATGGGACTTGGGATCATAGGTATACCCCTTGCCAATTGGTGACGGATGGTCAAATTTGCCAGTTGGTGAAAATTGAGGGGGGGGTGGTCTATTGATAACCCTGAACTGCCCTATGCAACTGCAAGTACCATGGGACTTGGGGTCATAGGTATACCCCTTGCCAATTGGTGACGGATGGTCAAATTTGCCAGTTGGTGAAAATTGAGGGGGAGGGGTGGTCTATGATAACCCTGAACTGCCCTATGCAACTGCAAGTACCATGGGACATGAGATCGTAGGTATACCCCTTGCCAATTGGTGACGGATGGTCAAATTTGCCAGTTGGTGAAAATTGAGGGGGAGGGGTGGTCTATGATAACCCTGAACTGCCCTATGCAACTGTAAGTACCATGGGACTTGGGATCATAGGTATACCCTTGCCAATTGGTGACGGATGGTCAAATTTGCCAGTTGGTGAAAATTGAGGGGGAGGGGTGGTCTATTGATAACCCTGAACTGCCCTATGCAACTGCAAGTACCATGGGACTTGGGGTCATAGGTATACCCCTTGCCAATTGGTGACGGATGGTCAAATTTGCCAGTTGGTGAAAATTGAGGGGGAGGGGTGGTCTATGATAACCCTGAACTGCCCTATGCAACTGCAAGTACCATGGGACTTGGGATCATAGGTATACCCCTTGCCAATTGGTGACGGATGGTCAAATTTGCCAGTTGGTGAAAATTGAGGGGGGGGGGGGGGGGGGGGTGGTCTATGATAACCCTGAACTGCCCTATGCAACTGCAAGTACCATGGGACTTGGGATCATAGGTATACCCCTTGCCAATTGGTGACGGATGGTCAAATTTGCCAGTTGGTGAAAATTGAGGGGGAGGGGTGGTCTATGATAACCCTGAACTGCCCTATGCAACTGGAAGTACCATGGGACTTGGGATCATAGGTATACCCCTTGCCAATTGGTGACGGATGGTCAAATTTGCCAGTTGGCGAAAATTGAGGGGGAGGGGTGGTCTATGATAACCCTGAACTGCCCTATGCAACTGCAAGTACCATGGGACTTGGGATCATAGGTATACCCCTTGCCAATTGGTGACGGATGGTCAAATTTGCCAGTTGGTGAAAATTGAGGGGGAGGGGTGGTCTATGATAACCCTGAACTGCCCTATGCAACTGCAAGTACCATGGGACTTGGGATCATAGGTATACCCCTTGCCAATTGGTGACGGATGGTCAAATTTGCCAGTTGGTGAAAATTGAGGGGGAGGGGTGGTCTATGATAACCCTGAACTGCCCTATGCAACTGGAAGTACCATGGGACTTGGGATCATAGGTATACCCCTTGCCAATTGGTGACGGATGGTCAAATTTGCCAGTTGGCGAAAATTGAGGGGAAGGGGTGGTCTATGATAACCCTGAACTGCCCTATGCAACTGCAAGTACCATGGGACTTGGGATCATAGGTATACCCCTTGCCAATTGGTGACGGATGGTCAAATTTGCCAGTTGGTGAAAATTGAGGGGGAGGGGTGGTCTATGATAACCCTGAACTGCCCTATGCAACTGCAAGTACCATGGGACTTGGGATCATAGGTATACCCCTTGCCAATTGGTGACGGATCGGATGGTCAAATTTGCCAGTTGGTGAAAATTGAGGGGGAGGGGTGGTCTATGATAACCCTGAACTGCCCTATGCAACTGGAAGTACCATGGGACTTGGGATCATAGGTATACCCCTTGCCAATTGGTGACGGATGGTCAAATTTGCCAGTTGGTGAAAATTGAGGGGGAGGGGTGGTCTATGATAACCCTGAACTGCCCTATGCAACTGGAAGTACCATGGGACTTGGGATCATAGGTATACCCCTTGCCAATTGGTGACGGATGGTCAAATTTGCCAGTTGGTGAAAATTGAGGGGAGGGGTGGTCTATGATAACCCTGAACTGCCCTATGCAACTGCAAGTACCATGGGACTTGGGATCATAGGTATACCCCTTGCCAATTGGTGACGGATGGTCAAATTTGCCAGTTGGTGAAAATTGAGGGGGAGGGGTGGTCTATGATAATCCTGAACTGCCCTATGCAACTGCAAGTACCATGGGACTTGGGATTGGAGGTATACCCCTTGCCAATTGGCGACGGATGGTCAAATTTGCCAGTTGGTGAAAATTGAGGTGGAGGGGTGGTCTATGATAACCCTGAACTGCCCTATGCAACTGGAAGTACCATGGGACTTGGGATCATAGGTATACCCCTTGCCAATTGGCGACGGATGGTCAAAGTTTGCCAGTTGGTGAAAACTGTGGGGGATGGGTGGTCTATGATAACCCTGAACTGCCCTATGCAACTGCAAGTACCATGGTACTTGAGATCAGAGTTATACCCCTTGCCAATTGGTGACGGATGGTCAAATTTGCCAGTTGGTGAAAATTGAGGGGGAGGGGTGGTCTATGATAACCCTGAACTGCCCTATACAACTGCAAGTACCATGGGACTTGAGATTGGAGGTATACCCCTTGCCAATTGGCGACGGATGGTCAAATTTGCCAGTTGGTGAAAATTGAGGGGGAGGGGTGGTCTATGATAATCATGAACTGCACTATACAACTGCAAGTATCATGGGAATTCAGATTGGAGGTATACCCCTTGCCAATTGGCGACGGATGGTCAAAATTTGCCAGTTGGTGAAAATTGAGGGGAGGGGTGGTCTATGATAATCATGAACTGCCCTATACAACTGCAAGTATCATGGGAATTGAGATTGGAGGTATACCCCTTGCCAATTGGCGACGGATGGTCAAAATTTGCCAGTTGGTGAAAATTGAGGGGGTGGGGTGGTCTATGATAATCATGAACTGCCCTATACAACTGCAAGTATTATGGGACTTGAGATTGGGCACGTTTTGAGAACGAGGAAAATGAGAAAGAGCATATTCCAGTGGTAGGGATGCCCCATACAACTGCATGTACCATGGGACTTGAGATTGGGCACGTTTTGAGAACGAGGAAAATGAGAAAGGGCATATTCCAGTGGTAGGGATGCCCTATACAACTGCAAGTACCATGGGACTTGAGATTGGAGGTATACCTCTTGCCAATTGGCGACGGATGGTCAAAGTTTGCCAGTTGGTGAAAATTGAGGGGGAGGGGTGGTCTATGATAACCCTGAACTGCCCTATACAACTGCAAGTACCATGGGACTTGGGATGATAGGTATACCCCTTGCCAATTGGTGACGGATGGTCAAATTTGCCAGTTGGTGAAAATTGAGGGGGAGGGGTGGTCTATGATAACCCTGAACTGCCCTATGCAACTGGAAGCACCATGGGACTTGGGATCATAGGTATACCCCTTGCCAATTGGTGACGGATGGTCAAATTTGCCAGTTGGTGAAAATTGAGGGGGAGGGGTGGTCTATGATAACCCTGAACTGCCCTATGCAACTGGAAGTACCATGGGACTTGGGATCATAGGTATACCCCTTACCAATTGGTGACGGATGGTCAACTTTGCCAGTTGGTGAAAATTGAGGGGGAGGGGTGGTCTATGATAATCCTGAACTGCCCTATGCAACTGCAAGTACCATGGGACTTGGGATTGGAGGTATACCCCTTGCCAATTGGCGACGGATGGTCAAATTTGCCAGTTGGTGAAAATTGAGGTGGAGGGGTGGTCTATGATAACCCTGAACTGCCCTATGCAACTGGAAGTACCATGGGACTTGGGATCATAGGTATACCCCTTGCCAATTGGCGACGGATGGTCAAAGGCCAGTTGGTGAAAACTGTGGGGGATGGGTGGTCTATGATAACCCTGAACTGCCCTATGCAACTGCAAGTACCATGGTACTTGAGATCAGAGGTATACCCCTTGCCAATTGGTGACGGATGGTCAAATTTGCCAGTTGGTGAAAAGTGAGGGGGAGGGGTGGTCTATGATAACCCTGAACTGCCCTATACAACTGCAAGTACCATGGGACTTGGGATCATAGGTATACCCCTTGCCAATTGGTGACGGATGGTCAAATTTGCCAGTTGGTGAAAATTGAGGGGGAGGGGTGGTCTATGATAACCCTGAACTGCCCTATGCAACTGGAAGTACCATGGGACTTGGGATCATAGGTATACCCCTTGCCAATTGGTGACGGATGGTCAAATTTGCCAGTTGGTGAAAATTGATGGGGAGGGGTGGTCTATGATAACCCTGAACTGCACTATACAACTGCAAGTATCATGGGACTTGGGATTGGAGGTATACCCCTTGCCAATTGGCGACGGATGGTCAAATTTGCCAGTTGGTTAAAATTGAGGGGGAGGGGTGGTCTATGATAATCCTGAACTGCCCTATGCAACTGCAAGTACCATGGGACTTGGGATTGGAGGTATACCCCTTGCCAATTGGCGACGGATGGTCAAAATCTGCCAGTTGGTGAAAATTGAGGGGGAGGGGTGGTCTATGATAATCATGAACTGCACTATACAACTGCAAGTATCATGGGACTTGGGATTGGAGGTATACCCCTTGCCAATTGGCGACGGATGGTCAAATTTGCCAGTTGGTTAAATTGAGGGGGAGGGGTGGTGTATGATAATCCTGAACTGCCCTATGCAACTGCAAGTACCATGGGACGTGGGATTGGAGGTATACCCCTTGCCAATTGGCGACGGATGGTCAAAATCTGCCAGTTGGTGAAAATTGAGGGGGAGGGGTGGTCTATGATAATCATGAACTGCACTATACAACTGCAAGTATCATGGGAATTGAGATTGGAGGTATACCCCTTGCCAATTGGCGACGGATGGTCAAAATCTGCCAGTTGGTGAAAATTGAGGGGGAGGGGTGGTCTATGATAATCATGAACTGCACTATACAACTACAAGTATCATGGGACTTGAGATTGGAGGTATACCCTTTGCCAATTGGCGACAGATGGTCAAAATTTGCTAGTTGGTGAAAATTGAGGGGGAGGGGTGGTCTATAATAATCATGAACTGCCCTTTACAACTGCAAGTATCATGGGACTTGAGACTGAAGGTATACCCCTTGCCAATTGGCGACGGATGGTCAAAATTTGCCAGTTGGTGAAAATTGAGGGGAGGGGTGGTCTATAATAATCATGAACTGCCCTATGGAACTGCAAGTATCATGGGACTTGAGATTGGAGGTAAACCCCTTGCCATTTGGCGACGGATGGTCAAAATTTGCCAGTTGGTGAAAATTGAGGGGGAGGGGTGGTCTATTATAATCATGAAATGAAATGCAATCCAGCTTGACCAACACAGCAACCTAATATTTCAATGTTTTTAACACGAGGCGAGGAAAAAAGCAAGCTCAAGGAATTATTTTGTGTCTACAAATGATTAAAACATCTAAGAACAGAAATGAAGTACTTTCTCGCATATAAAAGCCAAATTCTGTAGCCAGTTAGTGACTAACAGTAGGTCTAGAGTCACTACAACCGTACCAGATTCATTCTCAGAATACCAACAAGGTATAACATTACAATATTTGGTGCGAAATACATTGCATTTCTCTCTCGATTTTTGTAGGAATTTGTGAAATTTAAAAGTTTTAAACTACCCTATGTGATAAATAGTATGACCAGCATCAAATTGTGTAATTCTGGGGAGAATTGAAATTTTGACCATGACCCTTCCCTTAATCATCGATTGGTGATAACCCTGAACTGCCCTAAAATTTGCTAGTTGGTGAAAATTGAGGGGGAGGGGTGGTCTATGATAATCCTGAACTGCCCTATGCAACTGCAAGTACCATGGGACTTGGGATTGGAGGTATACCCCTTGCCAATTGGCGACGGATGGTCAAATTTGCCAGTTGGTGAAAATTGAGGTGGAGGGGTGGTCTATGATAACCCTGAACTGCCCTATGCAACTGGAAGTACCATGGGACTTGGGATCATAGGTATACCCCTTGCCAATTGGCGACGGATGGTCAAAGGCCAGTTGGTGAAAACTGTGGGGGATGGGTGGTCTATGATAACCCTGAACTGCCCTATGCAACTGCAAGTACCATGGTACTTGAGATCAGAGGTATACCCCTTGCCAATTGGTGACGGATGGTCAAATTTGCCAGTTGGTGAAAAGTGAGGGGGAGGGGTGGTCTATGATAACCCTGAACTGCCCTATACAACTGCAAGTACCATGGGACTTGGGATCATAGGTATACCCCTTGCCAATTGGTGACGGATGGTCAAATTTGCCAGTTGGTGAAAATTGAGGGGGAGGGGTGGTCTATGATAACCCTGAACTGCCCTATGCAACTGGAAGTACCATGGGACTTGGGATCATAGGTATACCCCTTGCCAATTGGTGACGGATGGTCAAATTTGCCAGTTGGTGAAAATTGATGGGGAGGGGTGGTCTATGATAACCCTGAACTGCACTATACAACTGCAAGTATCATGGGACTTGGGATTGGAGGTATACCCCTTGCCAATTGGCGACGGATGGTCAAATTTGCCAGTTGGTTAAAATTGAGGGGGAGGGGTGGTCTATGATAATCCTGAACTGCCCTATGCAACTGCAAGTACCATGGGACTTGGGATTGGAGGTATACCCCTTGCCAATTGGCGACGGATGGTCAAAATCTGCCAGTTGGTGAAAATTGAGGGGGAGGGGTGGTCTATGATAATCATGAACTGCACTATACAACTGCAAGTATCATGGGACTTGGGATTGGAGGTATACCCCTTGCCAATTGGCGACGGATGGTCAAATTTGCCAGTTGGTTAAAATTGAGGGGGAGGGGTGGTGTATGATAATCCTGAACTGCCCTATGCAACTGCAAGTACCATGGGACGTGGGATTGGAGGTATACCCCTTGCCAATTGGCGACGGATGGTCAAAATCTGCCAGTTGGTGAAAATTGAGGGGGAGGGGTGGTCTATGATAATCATGAACTGCACTATACAACTGCAAGTATCATGGGAATTGAGATTGGAGGTATACCCCTTGCCAATTGGCGACGGATGGTCAAAATCTGCCAGTTGGTGAAAATTGAGGGGGAGGGGTGGTCTATGATAATCATGAACTGCACTATACAACTACAAGTATCATGGGACTTGAGATTGGAGGTATACCCTTTGCCAATTGGCGACAGATGGTCAAAATTTGCTAGTTGGTGAAAATTGAGGGGGAGGGGTGGTCTATAATAATCATGAACTGCCCTTTACAACTGCAAGTATCATGGGACTTGAGACTGAAGGTATACCCCTTGCCAATTGGCGACGGATGGTCAAAATTTGCCAGTTGGTGAAAATTGAGGGGAGGGGTGGTCTATAATAATCATGAACTGCCCTATGGAACTGCAAGTATCATGGGACTTGAGATTGGAGGTAAACCCCTTGCCATTTGGCGACGGATGGTCAAAATTTGCCAGTTGGTGAAATTGAGGGGGAGGGGTGGTCTATTATAATCATGAAATGAAATGCAATCCAGCTTGACCAACACAGCAACCTAATATTTCAATGTTTTTAACACGAGGCGAGGAAAAAAGCAAGCTCAAGGAATTATTTGTGTCTACAAATGATTAAACATCTAAGAACAGAAATGAAGTACTTTCTCGCATATAAAAGCCAAATTCTGTAGCCAGTTAGTGACTAACAGTAGGTCTAGAGTCACTACAACCGTACCAGATTCATTCTCAGAATACCAACAAGGTATAACATTACAATATTTGGTGCGAAATACATTGCATTTCTCTCTCGATTTTTGTAGGAATTCGTGAAATTTAAAAGTTTTAAACTACCCTATGTGATAAATAGTATGACCAGCATCAAATTGTGTAATTCTGGGGAGAATTGAAATTTTGACCATGACCCTTCCTTAATCATCGATTGGTGATAACCCTGAACTGCCCTATACAACTGCAAGTACCATGGGACTTGGGATGATAGGTATACCCCTTGCCAATTGGTGACGGAGGTCAAATTTGCCAGTTGGTGAAAATTGATGGGAGGGGTGGTCTATGATAACCCTGAACTGCACTATACAACTGGGGGGGGGGGGGTGGTGTATGATAATCCTGAACTGCAGTTCATGATTATCATAGACCACCCCACCCCCTCAATTTCACCAACTGGCAAATTTTGACCATCCGTCGCCAATTGGCAAGGGGTATACCTCCAATCTCAATTCCCATGATACTTGCAGTTGTATAGTGCAGTTCATGATTATCATAGACCACCCCTCCCCCTCAATTTTCACCAACTGGCAAATTTTGACCATCCGTCGCCATGAAATCATGAAATGAAATGCAATCCAGCTTGACCAACACAGCAACCTAATATTTCAATGTTTTTAACACGAGGCGAGGAAAAAAGCAAGCTCAAGGAATTATTTTGTGTCTACAAATGATTAAAACATCTAAGAACAGAAATGAAGTACTTTCTCGCATATAAAAGCCAAATTCTGTAGCCAGTTAGTGACTAACAGTAGGTCTAGAGTCACTACAACCGTACCAGATTCATTCTCAGAATACCAACAAGGTATAACATTACAATATTTGGTGCGAAATACATTGCATTTCTCTCTCGATTTTTGTAGGAATTCGTGAAATTTAAAGGTTTTAAACTACCCTATGTGATAAATAGTATGACCAGCATCAAATTGTGTAATTCTGGGGAGAATTGAAATTTTGACCATGACCCTTCCCTTAATCATCGATTGCCACTATCAATCGATATTAATTGACTGATTTCCTCGATTATTTACTCCGGGCAGAGGAGTGGCCTGTATGTGTACAATAGCCCCTTAAGAATGAGGAAAATGTGATAGGTTAATATTATATAGTATAAAGGGAATGTTTTAAGAATACCAAAGGGCATTTAGATTTCACAAACTTAAAAAATGTAAAAATCTATTCGACAAAGGGTTACCGTTCCAGATTCATTCTCAGAATACAAACAAGGTATAAAATTACAATATTTGGCACGAAATAGATTGCATTTCTCTCTCGATTTTTGTAGGAATTCGTGAAATTTCGGGAAATTTTGACCATGACCCTTCGACCATCCGTCGCCATGAAATCATGAAATGAAATGCAATCCAGCTTGACCAACACAGCAACCTAATATTTCAATGTTTTTAACACGAGGCGAGGAAAAAAGCAAGCTCAATGAATTATTTTGTGTCTACAAATGATTAAAACATCTAAGAACAGAAATGAAGTACTTTCTCGCATATAAAAGCCAAATTCTGTAGCCAGTTAGTGACTAACAGTAGGTCTAGAGTCACTACAAACCGTACCAGATTCATTCTCAGAATACCAACAAGGTATAACATTACAATATTTGGTGCGAAATACATTGCATTTCTCTCTCGATTTTTGTAGGAATTCGTGAAATTTAAAAGTTTTAAACTACCCTATGTGATAAATAGTATGACCAGCATCAAATTGTGTAATTCTGGGGAGAATTGAAATTTTGACCATGACCCTTCCCTTAATCATCGATTGCCACTATCAATCGATATTAATTGACTGATTTCCTCGATTATTTACTCCGGGCAGAGGAGTGGCCTGTATGTGTACAATAGCCCCTTTAAGAATGAGGAAAATGTGATAGGTTAATATTATATAGTATAAAGGGAATGTTTTAAGAATACCAAAGGGCATTTAGATTTCACAAACTTAAAAAATGTAAAAATCTATTCGACAAAGGGTTACCGTTCCAGATTCATTCTCAGAATACAAACAAGGTATAAAATTACAATATTTGGCACGAAATAGATTGCATTTCTCTCTCGATTTTTGTAGGAATTCGTGAAATTTCGTGAAATTTTGACCATGACCCTTCCCTAGTACCTTAATATCAACATGTGACTATCGATTAATCATCGATTGCCAATATCAATCGATATTAATTGACTGATTTCCTCGATTATTTACTCCGGGCAGAGAAGTGGCCTGTGCATGCAATAGCCCCTTTAAGAACGAGGAAAATGTGATAGGTTATTATAGTATAAAGGGAATGTTTTAAGAATGCCAAAGGGCATTTAGATTTCACAAACTTAAAAAGTGTAAAAATCTATTCGACAAAGGGTTTGGTTCAGTCACTATTGACACAAAAAGTCTTCAAGGGCAGCATAGATTATCTTATTACTAGAAGACCATTCAGGGCCGTAGGTAGCATAGGGTCAGAGGGGAAATTAACAATCGTATACCTCGAGGCCGAAATGTGCTACGAATATGATTTAGATTTTAGACCATAATGATACTTACACATCGCATTTCGAAGATCTTGAATGTCAAAGGACATACGTTCTTGTTTCTCTCATCGCACCTACCAACTTACTCCCGGAAATGTGACCTAAGGCGAGAGGAGAACTCACGAAAGGCCATATAAACTTACGAGTGGGACGACCTGACAAACATGGCCGACGAACTGACACCACTTGACAACCATAACCGCGAAATAATTTGGTCTCTAAAGCCAAACGAAGGTAGAAACATATTTAATTGTAACAGTACCATAACATTGTAAGTAATCGAGGGTTTTAGGCTGGATAAATATTAAAATTGAAGCCCATTTGGAACGAAGTGTCACGAACTGGCAACATGGCACTCCGGCCGCCATCATCGTCAGATGGCCTGGTAACCAAGCCAGCTATTTGACTTCCGGTGTATAGCGATCCCGTTCGATCCCGAGAGTGGAACACTCAGCGGGACGCGGGACGACCTGTCTTTCGATTTGACGGGTCGCCACGGCAGTTGACGGGTTGGCCCAGGTGGAGTGTATTGGACATATCTGGAATCGCGCTCCCTGTTTGAGTACACTTATGTCACTGGACTCCAGTGGGGTGGGCTTTTTACACTCATTTGTCTGAGTGCTTTACTTTTGCCCATGGGGTTAGGGGATTATTATTTTCGAGTCAAGGGAGAGTGAAGGGGGGGGGGGGGGGGGGAGGGAAAATTTGTTTATTTGGTAGGGGTTTAGAAAGAAATCAAAGCTATAGCTATCGCCAACTCGTGGGTAATGAAGAGTGAAGAGGACAGGGCGGGGAAGGCTCTCATATTGAATAGGTGGGGTTGCTCATTTAAAAAAATGAAATTTCCCGGAAAAAATCCAGGGGGGGGGGGGGGGGGGGGACTCCAATATTTTTGGGGCGGGGGGTGCTCGTCGTAGTGCCTTTGAGGGGTAAAATTTGAAAACTTTCAATTTTAGGTACCAGTTAGGGGTCCGTTCTAGCAAATCACGGCTTGTCTGAAGCCTGAATTCAGACGTATTTTCGCTCTCAAAAATACAAGAGAAAATTACGAGGGAAAATCGTCTTGTTGGTACCTTTGGGGGTAAAATCGAAGTTCCCGACGAGCACCCCCGCCCCAAAAACATGGGAGAACCCCCCTCCCCCCGGGAAAAAATAACATTCTGTCTGTGGAAACGGACGGGTATAAGCCAGTTCCAATGTTTACATTTTGAATCCAGCAGAGTTAAAAATTAATTATTGCTGAATATTAAAATCGGGCGTTTTCAATCCACAGTAAATGTAAGAGCTAATTGGAGCTTCAGTGCTCCCAACTTTTGGCGCGATTTTGAAAGCTGGATTTTTCCTTGAAAGTGAAAAAAAACCCGGCCTCAAAGTA
Source organism: Scolanthus callimorphus (assembly GCA_033964015.1). Taxonomy (NCBI): domain Eukaryota; kingdom Metazoa; phylum Cnidaria; class Anthozoa; order Actiniaria; family Edwardsiidae; genus Scolanthus; species Scolanthus callimorphus. The sequence continues at coordinate 32,819,968 of CM066911.1, forward strand.
TTTCAATATTGTTCTCGAGAACATCATTTTTTTTTTTATCTAAAGGATTTTAAAAAAGAAAAAGAAGAAATGTGTTGACCTCAAGGTTGGACTCCGCGGACGTCTGGGGCCCGAGTAGCATGCTACGAGGGACACAAATCAACTATATGCCCGACAAAAGTCATGTTATTATCATTATTATCACTACACAAGGCCAAATAATACAAGCATGATAGTGTTCGTCCAGCCTAATTGAATACTGTAAGCTTAGATAAAGGCAAAAAAATCGTATCGTTCACAATTATTTCGCCCGTTGAAATTACAAACTTAGGGACTGTTCGTTAATTACGTCGCAGGGGGGGCTGGTGGTTTTTTCTGCTCGTAGTTTTGTGAAAACTTACCCCCATTCAAAAAACGTAGTTTCAATTTCTACCCCCTTCGAAAAACGGCTATTTGAAATTTTACCCCCCCCCCCTGCACGCTAATCGACTTAGCTAGTAAGCTAGTATCAAAATGGCGTCTAACTAAGTATGATTGTTGAAGAGGATGTACGGGTAGAACAAGCTCTAAACTGACAACAAAAGAGAGGAGAAGTTCGACAGAAATCTTTAGTAGGAAATCTTTAGTTGGCCCAGGACACTCCGGAGTGCTCTGTGTTTCACGCAATTTGCACTCAATCTTAATCCTAGTCTCCGTTGAAAATTTGCATGACACTGAAATGCACCCCCCAAAAGTTTCGCATGTTCTAAAAATTTACCCCCATATTTTTCAACGTTCTGCAAAATTTACCCCCCCTATAAAACCACCAGCCCCCCCTGCGACGTAATTAACGAACAGTCCCTTAGGTTAATACATGAAACAAAAAGAATCACAACTTTTAAAAGCACATAAAAATCTACTCTGCTAGCAGGGTAATAAGAATCCCAAAAGACAATACAATTGAAAACATGGCAAATGTTTTTTAACTGCTTTTTTGTAGGCTTAGTTACTTCTAGTCAGCTCTCGCCATCCCTCCCGTCCTCGAGACGAAAGCACACCAAAAAAAACCACAGATAAATCCAACCAATATCTCCGGAGCCCTCCATTTTTCGTCGGTGTTCTGTCCGTGGTTGTCGAATTAATTACTGTTTCACTTGTTTCCCAGACTGATAGCGAGTTTATGTTTCGGTTCCAGAATATTTTCTTTTTCTAGTAAACAACTTGTTCGCCTTCGCTTCGAACATGAGACTAAGCTTGTTGTTGTTGAGGTTTCTGCTCACCGGTGTGATTTGGCGATGAATCGCTTCTTAATTCCTGTCAGAGTACCGCGCGTAGTGATAAGGGACCGATCGTTTATTACGTCCACGGGGGGGCGGTGGTTTTCTAAATTTATTGAATGTTAAAATTCGCACCCCCCTTATTAAAAAGGCGATACAAAAATAACCCCCCATAACATCGATGTTCTAAAAATCTTACCCCCCACCCTGTAACCAGATCCCCGTTTGAACTAATGGAAGACAATTTACAGAAATTTCTCTTTTTGTTGCGCGCGAAGCGCGCCCTAATTTTTATGCATGATATGAATGCATTTCACCAAACCTCAAAGAAAATGTAGATGAACATTCCATTTGCTGTGTGTAGTAACAAAGATCGCAAATGACGTGTGTAAAGCAGGGTCAAAATGACGAATCTCTATCCTCGTAAAAGTGGAACTCACGCTTGCCTAATAATTAGGCCTTCTTTTTTCGAACTGAGACAGCTCCGATGCTTATTACTGCAGAGCGTCTTTTTGGGGAGAGTTCGTTTTTTTCTCCTGGCTAAGATATATTTTCTTGTATGACATTCGTAGCCATTCCATTGCGCACGCACTCAAAAACTACTTTTGTACATTCCGTTGCGCGCGAAGCGCGCCGAAATTGGCGTACTTGCTATATGGCGTAGCGCTGTATGCCACGACGCGGCTTGTACATATTATTATTTTTTGAACCACAGTGTCTCTGAAAAAATTACCCCCTCTTTTGAGAGAGGGTGCCAAAAAATTACCCCCCTAAAATCTATGTCTTCTAAATTTTTACCCCCACCCAAATTCCACCGCCCCCCCCCGTAGACGTTATAAACGATCGGTCCCTAATAATGAGTCATAACCACTACTAAGATTCCAAAAAATATTTTATAACCTTCGGCGTGACAACAGTCTAGCAGTGGCGAGAGTGCGGCAGCTGGCAGATTCTCGGCACTTTAAAACACGAGTCTCGTAGTAAGAGTAATTTCAAGCCGCGAACTGAAACCGTTGACGGGATACGATTCATTGGCAAAGACATTAGCATCACAACAACAATGTTCGATGAGTAAAAGTCGTGATTTTCGGCTTTAGGGAAGATATACTTAAGTCCAGTGAACAGTTAACTTGCGAGACAGTGAACTGAGTGAACCTGAAGTTTGCCGGCGAAGTTGGGAGATTCGTATCTCACGTTCATGAGCATTCACATCGGAGATTCGTATCTCACGGTCATGAGAGCATACACATCGGTCGAATATTGTTCGAATTCGTACATAGTCAACTTAAGATTAATTTTAAGCCTTTCAAAACACAGTGAACTTGTGAGAGATTATGAGACAGAGAACCTGCGATGGGACGTTGACACATATAAATCAGTTTTTCCTGAGTGATTACGTCACGAAGTCCCCGTGGCGCAGTTGGTAAGCGCGTGACTCGGGTAATCTTTTAAAGTTAAGCACGATCCGGCAGGGTTAGTATTTGGATGGGTGACCGACGGCAAAGTGGATGGGGGAGCGAAAAGATAAGCGAATGTTTCGAGGGAGGGGTAGGTAAAATACACATAACTAAACAAATAATCAATTATGCTAATTATGCTAATGTAAAAGTTTACACCGGAGTGAGTGACATCGGGTCCCCACTACAACTCGGGGTTACCATAGTAACCCACGAGTTAAAAATGACCCACATATATGGCTCTAGCACATTAATACTGGGCATGGAAAACGCAAAATGTGCCTTAAATCGCTTTAATCTATTTAAGGCACAGGCTAATTTTTGCATGGCACAATGACGAACTGAACATTTTGGTGCGATACAAGGCATGTCACGTGACTAAACAGTAAATGGTGTTTCCGGTTAGGAAATCCCCTTTTGGAAGGTCTGTAGGTATTTTTCACTATATCTTATGGAATGTAACAGAATAACTCACCAAAACCTGCCGATGTTCGAGAATAATCATTCTCTTAGTGGCCATTTTGTTTGTCCGAGGCCAAAGGGCCTGGATCGAGATTTCAAGAATACCACAGGCAGCCCGCGCGGATTCGTGAAAACCGACGGACTTTCTTGATCATTTATTGTCTTCGGCGCATACTTAAAATCAACGAATTCTTGATTTCTCACTCTCGAATTGTTCAATATTTCACTGTTTAAGGTGATAAAGTACCTATATATCCTGTATTGATCTATTTATCTATCTATTTATCTATCATAAAAGCGGTTCATTGCCAGAAAGGCTGGATCCCATTCCGGGACCATTGCTACTATTTTCACGTCAACAACACAGCAAAACTGAGCGTTTACCAGGCCCGCGCGGACTGCCAAGGAAGAGGTGGTTACCTAACCGACATCAAGGATAACCAGGAGTTCGAGTTCATTAGCAGGCACCTTGACATCAGGTTAGAACCACAGGGAACCCGTAGACATGTTACATGAGAGGCGATGATCACAGGGGCAGTTAATTGTTTAAACCAATCATAAAATTCCAACTTGATGCTGTCGGCGGCGAGTCAGTCTGAAGCGATCGACGGAGCGGCAAACAGCAAAACAGCCTTAAGAATTACGATATCGTCATTTCGGTGGCTTTAGGTTGCAGTATATTTATTCATTTATTCAGCTTCGCCCGAGGGCCGGGAAATCCTCACAGAGCGAAGCTCCAATTACGAGGTTCCCTTGTCAGTTTAGTGGGTTAGTAGGTTGTAAGCCCTGCACTGAGGATGGGCAACTTCCGACGTCCTCGTGGTTCTTTAACGTCTCTGTTTCCGGTTATAGTGTAGTGTATGTGAGAGACGGGACCTACGGTTTAACGTCATTATCCGAGAAGACGCAAACTCTTGTATGAATGGGGGATCATGTGGCTGGGGCGCGAATCGTCTATCGCCTCCACGGCAACTTCTGCGAACTGTGTTGAAGGGACTGAGCGAATGCCATTTAAGATATGTGCTTTTAGGAATTAAAATCAGGCCTCCGGTACCTTTTAGGGGTAAAATCCAAAATCTTGCAATTTTTTCCTGATAGGTACCTCATGTTAGAGGTCCGTTCTAGCAAATCAAGCAAATTACACTTGTTGGGTAGCCTAAAAAGAGAGAAAATTACTAGGGAAAATACGTCTTGTTTACCTATTAGGGGCCTATAACAATACTTTTAGAAAGAAACTCGCTCTGTTCGCAGTTGTAAAAGATGTTTTACTTATTCAGTTGCTATTATCCATTCGTTTCAGGTTTTCGGGCGGACATAAAATAGGTCTAAATGATGAAGACAAGGAAGGAGTCTGGAGGTGGTTAGATGGAACTGTGTCGTCATGGAAACCCTGGCGTATAAGTACGGGACAACCTAATGGGGGGACAGGAGAAAACTGTGTCGCCATCAAGACCACTGGTTATTTTATCGTTGACATCTCGTGCTCACGTTTTTTATCGGGCTCGCATATCTGCAAGAAAAGATCCCCACAAGGTATAAACACCCAGGAACGTAGAATAACCATAAATTTTATCTCCTTGCAGCCGCCTGGATTGGAGTCACGCAACGCTCCTCGCCCTGTAGCAATAAACTTTTATATGTCGTCAGCCGCCTGGATTGGAGTCACGCAACGCTCCTCGCCCTGTAGCAATAAACTTTTATATGTCGAGTGAGAAATCTGGTTTGTGATAATATTTTTATACCGCAGAATTCAGAAACTTCATCGCGAAACTACGAATTCGGCAGTACGACATATAAACGACCCTCATAGCATAAATTACGAACGGATTTTCTTCGCGAACCGCTCGTTTTCGTGAACCAAGACCTAAATAGTTATGTTAGAAATTACTTGCAGGCATGTGTGCTGGGATAATTCTAATTCGAAAGCTTTGAGCTGAGAAATAATTTCATTCAAGTCTAAAACAAACATTGCGTCTCATAGCGCACGCTAACTCTAAATGAATACAGGAAAATGCAAAGCCATGAAACTTTTTGGGGGATTTTTTAAAGCCGTGAGTTCTCTGAATTATTTTTGATGAGGTTCAAAGTTATTCAATGTGGCATTTTTGGGACTTTGTTTAAGCACATACGACAACTGATTCGCGCGCGTGCGTAATTTTCGCGCCAAAACCAAGGACACACCACAGGGAGACCATGCATAGCCAGGACCAAAAACGGCGAAATGCACATGACGCTGTTTTATTTCGGCATGGGGGAGGTATTTCCTAGCCATTGCCCAACACCATCAACAACCCGTAAATTTAAATGCATAGATGATAAAACTGTCTGTAAGAGAACATGACGTCTGTTATCAGAGTGTCGGCGGGTCCTTTTCTGGTATACCTTAGAATATTAATCGTGATTTTCTTCAAAGGCTTCTTTGGCACTCCAGTCATCTATCCTGATATCCCGGATATAGAACTGTACGAGAACGAGGCTGTCACACTCCAGTGCCAGGCCACTGGTGACCCGGTCATCCATATTGCCTGGTTACATAACGGTCAGGTGATCCAGAACAATACTGACAGCGCGTATAGAAATGAGAGAATACCGCTGAACATGAGTGGCAGCTGGCGCTGTGTGGCCAGTAATCACATCGGAATGGACGCTAAAACTTTCCATGTGCAAGTAAAGAGTAAGTCAAAAACAGACAAGTAGGACGAGTAGTGGACTGTACAAAAAATTATTGTAGGGCTCCGGTAAAGTTCTCAAACATATCAAAACAATTCTCTCGACGAAAATTCTCGTTTTTCAACAGCTCGTGCGGTCAAACCTATATTTGGAATAATTTACCTTATAAGGAAGTGACAGAAGATCCCCTTGTGATAGCAATTTCGACGAAAGTGGCGAGAAAATGATGAAATCTTGAATGGAAAAACATTCAGTTCTCGAACTTTCTGCCATTAATTTTAACTAGGTAGCCTCGCTAGAATATCCATGCTAGCCCCAACCTCGTCCCCAGGGTCTTCTCTGTCGTTTTTCAAAATGGCGGTCAGCTCAGAGAAGACCCTGGGGGAGGCTGAGTCACGTGACTATTGTTTGAGGACATGAAAACGAGATTTGTCCTTTGTTTCGTAACGGTCATGTGACTCAGCCTCCCCCAGGGTCTTCTCTGAGCTAACCGCCATTTTGAAAAACGACCGAGAAGACCCTGGGGACGAGGTTGTGCTAGCCCACGCGCGACTCGACCCAGTCCACCCAAGTGCAGGGGATGGGGCTATATTGGAGGTGGGCTTATACACGGAGGCGGATTATTTTCGGAATTATACAGTAGGATCACCTCGCTGCCGGCTGGGCCGAAGTCAAGCAATGCTCTCGTCGTACAGGGTGGAAATCGTTTGCGTGACATCAATGTGACTTCAGCCTGGACGCCTGTGAGGATGCCTCTTTTTCTTTGGTATAGATCGTTTTCAGCGTTAAATCAGCTCTTTGCTCGCTAGATTAAAACAAATTTCATTAAATGAACCTGAAAGAGGACTAAAAACTATGTAATTCTGCCAAGTTTTATCCGCATAGAATATTTGGTGTCCGAGATATACGCATTTAAATACCAAATTTATTTACAGTGAAATGTATGGCGCCGCCATCTTGGTGCACCTAAATGGTGCACCAAGATGGCCGCCAAATGATCGAATGTCGCAAAAGTGTACAAAAACGACAAATATTCACCCAAATTCAGCTTAATACATATATATTCACTTATATAACAGTCTGGAATAGTTTAGATTGTCATACCGATTAATTTGAAAACATTATGGCCTCCCAAAAATCGTGACTAGTATTGCGTGACAAAACTTGTTTTATTCGTATCTTCGAGGCAAAATAACAGATGTTCATAAAATTTGGCACGGAAACTCGCTAGAGGTAGATAGAAATGACACAAAAAGCACAAAGTGGTAGCGATCATAGTTTCGAAGTTAGAAACTGTATGACGTCATATGAAAACGATCTATTGCTGGGCTGGAGCCTGTGCTCGCAGGAAAAAGGTCGACAGTCTTTTCCTATTGGCTACGCTCTAATGCACTGCCATAGACCTCTTTACTTTGAGCGTATGTTGTCTCATTTCAGATCACGTGGCATCATTTGAATATTCTTCTTCTTTTTTTTGGGGTTGCTTCCATATTCATATATCCATCGGTTCGTAGAAAAACAAAGAAAGAATACTCATTGGAATGCTACGTGATCTGAAATGGGACAACATTACGCCCAAGAGCAAAGAGATCGATTCTGCTTACTCTATAACATAGAAGACCGTGAGATACGGTCGCAATGTTGCGTTACTACGAAATTAATTTTTCCAAGTGATTTTCTTTTATTGTATTTTTCTGTTTCCACACAGAAAAGCTCTTGTCAAAATGAATGTTTTAAGTGGATAGCCAACGATTATACCCGCGCAAGGAGGGAAAAAAGCTATATAACTGTGAAATAAAGTAATAACGCGTCCTTGTCCTTGCGCAACATTTGTGTCCAGCATGTTTCCCCGGCCGAGTGGCGGTCATCTGAAATCCGCTTAACATACAATTTTCGTTAAACTAATTTCAGACAGACCTCAGCATGACCGTCTGTTTGTGAAGCAACCACAGTTCTCCATGGCTCCACAAGGTCACGTGATAGATGAGGTTGAGGTAGCAGACCATATGAGGTGTCTACAGATCTGCATCGCCTGCAGTGCATGCCGGTCGTACAGTCACAACCCGAGCCTTGGATTGTGTGAGATTTACAACACCAGTCACGTGATCAGCGACTTAGACTACAGGGAGGGGTACTCGTACTTTACACAAACTGAACTAATGGTGATCGATCTCGACTAAAACTTCGCTTAGCCTGCGGTCGCCGATGCCACTTGGCGTTTGCCGCGATCGGGCTAAAATGAGCCTGAGTCGGGCCCAAAACACTATTTACGCCCGCGAACATTACAACTATATTGTTTTAGTAGAAACCCACTCGCATACTATCACGATTCCTGCTCAGGAGAGTTAAGGCCTGGGTCTCATTTGCCTTCAAAATGGCGGATCAAAAACGTTAGGGGGTGGTCTGTCTTCAGTGGCTTTGCTACTTCCACAGTCAAACATGATTAAGGTTGTTAACGGTCATGAAACAAGTAAATGTATGTTTTGTTTCCATGGAAACATGGAATGCGACCTTTGAACCTTACCTTAAAGCAATTTCCAAACAAGCCCTCGGCAGGCCGGGAAAGTTTCAAACTCTGAGGATTTAACAATGTGATGTGTTTAATTAAGGCCATCACAGGTATATCTGATCCAATTCGAAAACGTGACCATTTCATTAGGAATCCTATTTTAGGACACTTTGAAATTTGATACCCTTTAATAACTTCGAAATGAAAAATGTTGTGCAAGATCGGAAATTGGAGTGATAAATACTACATTATTCCCTACCATTTCCATCTGGTGGTTTTATGAGTGGTGAGAATTTTCTGAACCTGCGGAGGCTCTGAAGTTTCATTTCTTAATATGGAGGTCAAAGGTTAGGATTTGGTTCCCATGGAAACACCAACAACTCAAATTAACAAGAATGACGATGTCTATGACATCATATCAACACAAGAAGCATATCTTTAATTCACCCAAATTAAGGCCTGATTGAATGTTTTTAAAGGCGTGGCCGCATGGACCCATGCCTTAAGTCACCTGAGTGCAATCTGATGGCTCCACTACTCACCATCTATCACGTATTAGTATCACCCAACTAGTGGACTATTGCCAATGCTGCATTCTGATTGGCTACGCTACTAGGGGACTATAATCAATAGACCTCTAGTAGCGAAAGCGCCGATTATGAACATGAAAACAATGGCGGCCGCTTCTCGTTTTGTTGAGGTTTCTGGTGATTTTTTAATACAATTTTCACTTTTTTGTCCAACTAGTTGGGTGATACTAAAACAATTAGACCTCTCGCCCTCAAGGGCCACGGGTCAATAGCCGATATTGGCCCGTAGCCCTTTCGGGCTCGAGGTCTAATTGTTAAGGTGGATCGACCCAGTAATTTTGTACCCATGCCAACCAATTTTGAACCTCTCATATAAAACAGGTTGATCTCTATTGCGCAGCCAATATAACACACATACTACCAATAGACTGAAATACATGTCAATACAAAAGTTGGGGAGATCGGAGTTAGTATCACGTGACAATCGGGCTACGCCTATTTCTACTCTCACCCCAGTTTCAAGCTGTAACGACATTTTTTCGAAAAATGCTCTACGGTACCTCCGTGTAACCGAAGTGTGATTAAATTCTACAAGACCTATTTGAAGATATTTTAGGATTTATAAATAATGGCTATAATTTATGTAAAATTCAGTGAAGTGAATAAATATGTCAGAGTTTGGTACTTGATGGTTATTAATTGCAGGCTTTTATAGCCAAATCTATTTGTAATTGTTCAAAGAAGGTCATGCTTTTGATAAAAATTAAATATTATTTTGCGATTTCGAAAAATATAGAATGTACGTATCAACATAATTCCTCCACGCATCGGCTCAAAGCGAAATTTGGGCCTACTTTCACGATCGAAACTTGGTCTGATTTAAAAAATCGTAGTTTTAATTTTTTCGCTCCAAAATTTTGGACGACTCCAATCGATCAATGTAAAGTTTGTCTCCAACGTTTCATAGCAATTGAAATCCTCTAAGGCTGTCAACTGGGGACGCAAAGATCGGTAAATAGTGGATTAATTTCTATAGTTTCTCTTCTGGGATTTGCTTTTGTTCCCCATTCGGCACAAAATCGAATTCCAATGGAGCGCACGTGGGCTTGTCCTTGCTTGGCTAGTCTCCGATGTATGATAATTTTCTGAGGTTCTTTGGTTTTTTGTTATGCATTTAATTACCATATGTCGGGGACGATTCGGAGAGCAGTCAACCGCGAATATCAACGTGTGCCGCATTGGAAGAACAAAAGCAAGTCCCTGAGCGGAAACTACACGAATCCATCAAATATTTACTGATCTTTGCGTCCACACAGTTGATGCCCATAGAACATTTCAATTGATATGAAACGGCGGAGATAAACTTTACATTGATCGATTGGAGTCGTCCAAAATTTTGGAGCGAAAAAAACTACGATTTTTTAAATCAGACCAAATTTCGTGAAAGAAGGCCCAAATTTCGCGCTGAGCCGATTCGTGGAGGAATTATATTGATACGTACATTTCTATATTTTATAAATTTTAATCAAAAGCATGACCTTCCCTGAACAATTACAAATATATGGGCTATAAAAACCTTCAATTTATAACCATGAAGTACCAAACTCTGTCATGTTAATTCATAACACTGGATTTTACATAAATTATAGCCCTGATTTATAAATCCTAAAATATCTTCAGATCAGTCTTGTACAATTTAGTCAAACTTCGGTTACACGTAGGCAATCAGTCAATCTCGAGGTACCGTAGAGCATTTTTCGAAAAAATGTAGTTACAGCCTGAAACTGGTGTGAGAGTGGAAATAGGCGTGGCCCAATTGTCGCGTGATACTAACTCCGATCTCCCCAAATTTTGTACTGACATGTATTTCAGTCTATGGGTAGTATGTGTGTTATATTGGCCGCGCGATAGAAATCAACCTGCTTTTGTATGAGAGGTTCAAAATTGGTTGGCATGGGTACAAAATTACTGGGTCGATCCACCTTAAATAGATAATGAGCAGCGAAAGTACCAGTGTAAAACTTTCTAAAATCACAGTGCCTAAAATCAATCATTAAAGTAATTCAGGGGCCAGTCCATCATTCCTTAGTAACATGGAAAGCGCCAAATCCGGTTAGCCAAATTTCAGAAATTTGCGACAACCTTTTGAACCTTACCCCAGAACCGGGAATTGTCGAAACGTTCGGGAAATCGCTTTCCATTTAATTGATGACATCATTCCCGGTTATTTCCCCGAAAAGACGCTTTTCGTTTGGTTTCGAACCGGTATTTACGCAATGGAAGTTATTCAGTTCTTTTTTTTTTCTTTCTTTTTTTAAGAACCCTGGGTAGGAGATTGAGTCATCTCTCAGATGCAATATTACCGAAAATTTGTGGTAAATGAAAAGCAACCCCGCCGATTTCGATTCCCAGTGCAGATATTCACGTGATTTGGGGGTTCAACCTTTCCATTTGACCACAGGAACTCCCGGAAACTCGAACCAGAAATGTTTGTCAAATCATTTGACAGTGGAAAGCGCCCCAATTTCTAATAGTACTATATTCTCATTTGGTCTCATTGTGCTTTATATAAGTTATGGGAAGGAGACCTGGCGGAGCTAAAGATGGCAACTGCAAAACGCGGGAGGGTGGGCGGGTGTAAGAACTGGCTTCTGGCCCCACCAGGCCTTAAGGGATGAGCACAATGAGACAGCTGCAAAATGAGGGTGGGTGGGTGGGTAAAAGAACTGCGTAGTGGCCCCACCAGGCCTAGGGATGAGCGCAATGAGACCATTATGGAAGCTCTCTACCAGGGACGAATAAAATAAAAACTTACCAAACCGGTTTATCAGTCCGGTTCATTACCAGTTTTGGTAATATGTTGTAAACAAGCCGCTCGGCCAATCAGATCACAGAACTCTCCCCCTCCCCCCACTGTAGTTCCATGTACTTTCAAAACAAAACTGGCAGCGCTTAATAAAACGACGGCTATAAAATCGAACAGGACTCACAGAAAATCATCCTCGTTACCCGGCCTTAGTATTTTGACAGAGAAGTAATGTATTTGCGAGCGAGCGTTAGCGAGCGAGCATACTAATCTTTTCAAGTCCTAACGCGCGCAGAGCATTCTGGGATAGCTGCAAGATGATATCCGTGCAGCGTTGAGATTTTTCGTCTGGATGACTGGAACAATGGGATCTAATCGATATCCAATCGATATCAGCTGGGGGTTGCCTTAGCGGGCGCGCAGAGCATTCTGGGATAGCTGCAAGATGATATCCGTGCAGCGTTGAGATTTTTCGTCTGGATGATTGGAACAATGGGATCTAATCGATATCCAATCGATATCAGCTGGGGTTGCCTTAGCGGGCGCGCAGAGCATTCTGGGATAGCTGCAAGATGATATCCGTGCAGCGTTGAGATTTTTCGTCTGGATGATTGGAACAATGGGATCTAATCGATATCCAATCGATATCAGCTGGGGTTGCCTCAGCGGGGGGTCACATTTTCAAGATGGCGGCTGCGGCGGCTACGCGATGGTAAACTCTGGTTATTCGACTTAAAAACTGTTCTCTCAAGCCCGAGAGCGGACTTTTGTTTCTAGGTAGGTTCTTCGTTTCTTTCACGTGCAATTTTAAACTCCCGTTATATTTTATACCACTTGACCTTTTGTCCCGGAGTTTTTGCTGTGGTTCAACGATAGATTCCACGGCAACCAAAGCACATTTCGCTTTCTCTCCATAGGCATAGGACTGACCTTCCCTTTTCATAATGAATGCCAAGCAAGACAAGCATATTATGCAGGAAGGTTGTGATTACAATAGATGGTATACAAGCAGCGACAAGCAGACAACAGTTATCTAACCTTATAGCTGATTCCTGATACAATCATTGAAACAGAATTCATACTGGATTGTTTCAAATTAATATAGCAACACGATCAACCTCTAAACATCCTAAGGCTTTAAATAACGCAGTGTCTAGATACCGGCAGCCGGGTACGGAGGTTTTCACCTACGTACCCGGCAGTCTAAACATTATTGTCAAAATATGCGAAAACCACTAGAATTTGGAAAGAAACGATACTTTATCTTTATAGAGAACTTATAAGCGATCCCTCTTTGCTATAAAGTATTATTTTGAACAATTTACAAGATCTGTAGTCTCTGAAGCGACTCTACACTTAGAAAAAAATTCGGTCAAACACGCTAAACTGCCGGGTACGTAGGTGAAAACCTACGTACCCGGCAGTTTCTAATTTATTACAAAAACGATTTGAAAATGAAATTATTTACTTACCAATTGTACTTTATCTTATAGAGAACTTCGAAATCTTCCAGATTTGCTGCAGTGGAAAGAATTAGAGCAAAGAACATCGACATTAGAGTAGAAAATTCGCTCGAAACGGGAACGAAAACTGCCGGGTACGTAGCTGAAAACCTACGTACCCGGCAGTCCAATCTTTGCATCTAAAGCCATGTAATCCATAGAAATCCACTCTGTTTTACCCTCATAGAATGTCATCATTGAAAATAGGTGATTTAGCTCATAATTGATACAAAATAATATCGTTCATTGTACTCTAAACAGGTCAAAATGTATTTTTGTCAAAAATCTACGGAAGTGCCGACTGCCGGGTAGGAAAAACGCGCGAAGATCTAGATACCCGGCAGCCTGAAAATCAACTAAAACAGGTATGTAAAGGTCAAAGAATGTCACCCACCGTATTCTGATATCATTTCCCTATTTTGTCCTTAGTGTGACACTATCCACTCATTTTTGAGCCGCAATAATACGGGATTCCCCGCTGGAATTCGCTCAACCACGTGAAGAAAACTGCCGGGTATCTAGACTCTGCCGAACCTTCAAACCTTCCGTACCCGGCAGTCCAAAATTTGCTTTTCAAGCCGCAGAAACGCATTGAAATCCTCAAAATCCGCTCTATTTAGCCTTGCATGATGCCAAGACGTGAAGAAGTGATTAATCTCATGACTTGTAGGACAAAATATTGTGATTTCCATTCAAGCAGGTCAAGCACGATGTCCAGTGACAAGTGAGTTGTGAGTCACGCTCGCTCATGACTTTTGTCACGCAGTTCACGGCTTTGGGAAAACTGGGACCTAGAAATCGCACCTCCATTCTTTTCTTCCTTCTCTCCTTTCTGTGCATTTTCCTTTGTTATTATCATGTCTCTTTTTCCATTAGTAATATTTTCCATTTCTAATATTTAATCTTTCTTATATTTTTCTTCATTTGTTTACTTTCCATTTAGTTCAATTGTCCTTTTGCTTTTTTCCCATTTTCTTTTTTTAAGTTTCCCATTTTGATTCTCTTTAAGCTTCTCCCAATTGAGAACCTGCTCATTGTAGCACAACTCTGTTCTTTCTGTCTCTGCTTCTGTTTCATGGATCAAGCACTGAACAGCTCCACCATTTATTTGCTTGTGTTATTTTGAGGTCTGTCATTCTTAGTAGTTCTTTGTTTATTTTTGTCTTACCCGAGCAGGACCCAGTTTGATGCCCATCCACATGACCAGAATACTGCTCGCACAATGGATGTCTGGAGGTTGACATGTTGGGCTTTGCCACACATAGCACAACATTATTGTGTCATCATCAGGTTTGGGACTGGTGCCTTCAGATCAGATCACAGATAAATTGTTTTATTTTTGGCATCATGTACTTTAGGTTGATGATCCCTGAATCCCTTTCATAAAATTATTTCTTGCATCAATGCTGTCAAAAAATTATTTTGCAGTTATTCTGTTTCTTTGCTCTTTCTGAATGCTAATCATAATAATAGAAAATTGCCCTTTCAGATGTCATGACTACATAACTCATGACTACACCAAACATTATGATGTTTAGCCTGGGGGGTGGGGTCCCTCATATATATGGGTATAATTATAGATGAGTGCTTCTGTCTCCCAAAATAAATTATTTTGAAGACATTATAGAATGGGAAAATACACCTTTTATATTTCAGTTTTTTTGGGTTCGAGTCTATGTACAATTTTGTAATGATTCCAAATAATAAGCAATTATTGGATGAGGTTGAGCAAGACATCGTTAGTTAGCAAAACCGTGGCCTGTGTTATCTGCCGAAGCCAAGGCTGATTGTTTGCTCTCAGCCAATCAGATTCGTGATAGTGAGTTCAATTGTATAATTAACAATGTCTGTCTGTCAGTACAGGTATGTGTAGGGTATCGTTTTTTACTGTATTTTCCACTGGAAATTCCAGGGTGTGTGTGTGTGTGGGGGGGGGGGGGTGTCATATCCCAAACCCTTCTGTGGGAGGGGTATAGCTAATTTCTGGAATCACCAGAAAGGCCTTAAAGAAGGCCTTAAAGAAGCTTCTCATACCATTTCTTTTTCTTCATATGAATTTTCAATGGGTTTGACTTCCCTTGCGAGACATGTCATGACAGAGGCCAATTCACTGCACTAGGCGATTTAATTGACTTCGCAGAAAACCCAACTGCCAAAAATGTTTTGAACGCGCTGGGCCGCATGTTTCCTGAAACAGCTGTAAAAAAGTATTTTATTCTAAAATTGGGGATGAGAGGGACACCAGGGCCCATCCTTGGTTACCCCCTGGATGATGTCATACCATGTGACCACATTCCCCAAAAAGGCCAATTTTAGAGAAGAAAAGGTACCCCTTTCTTATACGAAGGCCGAAAAAGGTACCCCTTTCTTATACCAAAGTGGAAAAGGCACCCCTTTCTTATACCAAGCCTGAAAAAGGTACCCCTTTCTTATATCACTTTGACCTTGAACGGGCTTTGTGCTCTGTTAAAAAAGAAATTTTTATACCAAAATTGCAATTTTTCCTACCCACTTCTCTATACCCAGACCAGCCTGAAAACCCTACCCCTTTTTTATACCTCCAGCCTGAAAACCCTACCCCTTTCGGGCCAAGCATCCCTGTATAGTCCAGTATAGGGAGAACACCCTGATTCCCCCCCCCCTCCCTCAAAAAAAATTACCTTGGTAGAATTTTCAACTCCAAAAAATATTTTAACTACAAATTTCCATACCCCTAAAATACACCCCCTCCCCCCCCTCATCATTTTTAGATCAGAATACCCCCTGGGGTTATGACATCATGCATGTCCCTCATTTTGGTGCATGGACACCTTTTAAATGAGCATGTGCTCATCTGCGGCATATTGTCGAATTCATGCTTTGGCCTTCCAATTTAAGAGCTCCCCTGAATTATCTCATTCATTTTTTTGTAATACAACAGCTCTAACAATATATATGCACTTAAGTATGAAGGTCATCCCATCCAATTTGGGAAACTGTGAAATTCCACAAATTAGAAAAATAAAAAAATAATAACTAGAAAAATTAGAGAATGGAATTTGAGGTTGCCTATAATAAGATAGAACAGGATCGAAGCCGCTGTGAAAATGATGATTAAGCGTCAGTACTTTAGTATGACTTTAATCAGATTCTGGCATGAATTGGACAAAATATTTGTGAGACATAGATTGATGATATTATTCTGAAGATTGCATTGACAGGTGATGGATGCAGACCCTTTAAAGAGGATGGCAAGAACAAAGGGACTATACACCTTTCAGACCCAGGGGCAGTGGGTGCAACCTTATATTAACTTTCCCGATTTGTGGGAAAAATTCAATATATCTGCCTCGTACCCAGGTGCATTCTAGTGATTTTCAAGGCAAAAGCAACTGGGAGTGCACTAGTGCGAAATGTGTTAAGGAACTCGGATATAAAAATGACGGGGGGGTCCGACATTTTTTTGGGTATGAAATTTGAAGTAAAAGTATTTTTTTGGGTTGAAAATTCTACCAGGCATTTTTTTTGAGTGTTGAAAAATCCGCGGGTATTTTTTTGGGTTAAAACTTCTGACATGGTAGTTGATCATCGAGATACTGCCATAAGCTGAAACATATAATGGGACAAGCATCATGTGTAGTGCTGGTATTAAACAGCACTTTTTAAGCTAACAAAGTTGAGTATTTTTTGGGTATCAAGTTTTGGGAGCAGGTATTTTTTTGGGTATAAAATTTATGACTCAGGTATTTTTTTGGGTATGAAATTTGGAACTCCGTCGGACCCCCCGTCATTTTTATATCCGAGTACCCCCCCTGGGGTTAAGGAAGCATTCCCAAGATTCAAGTTTTCCCTATGGGAGCGGCCATTAATTACTGGGGGGATGGGGCCATTTTTGCAAAACCCAGGGCCCAAAAATTTTGTCCCCCCCCCCCTCAAATTCAAGTCCAAAAATCTTCTCAGCTTTGTTAATGCCTGGGTCTCAGTTGCTTTCAAAATGGCGGCTCAAAAACCTTAGAGGGTGTGGCATATATCGAGAACTTTTAATCTTTACCATTCATTTCTTATTTAGAATTGTTGTTCGGCAAAAGTTAAACAAATTCCAGTTGACATCCCCATGACAACGTGGAATGTGACCTTTGAACTCCAAAGAAAAGAAATTTTAAAAACTGCCTCGCGAGGAAAGGAAAGGCAAAAAATTAGATATGATGTCCATTTCATCAGGAAACCTATTTTTGGACATTCTGAAATATGATATCTGCTAATAACTTCCTAAATGAAAACATTACGCACGATATCTGGACTGATAAACTTCAAGGTATGGCCTTATTACTTCATTTAGTTTAATTGCAGGTTTGTTTGCATTTTCCACTCCTCATCAAGCTTTGAAACGAAAATTTTTGAAACAAGGTCAAAGGTCGGGCTTTTGTCTCTATGGTAACAAAAACTTATGAAATTATCAAGGAAATTGGGAATTGGAAGGATAAGTTGGACGTATGGCATTAAAGTGCCTGAGTTGACTCCCTAACATCAGAGCCCAAACATTTTGACCCCCCTCCTTGCCAACAACAGCTTGTTTATATTAATCACTATAAATTTCTATAAATTAATTTGTTACCATAGAGGTACCCATCACCAACTTTAGACAATTATTATAGTATTCAAAGCTTTAGAACACACTGAGAACTGAATAAAATTGACATTCCAACGATGACTCTATTCTCAGTATCATCAAAACCAGTCTAAACTTCAGGACCCCAAAAATTGTGACCCATCCCCCCCTAAATCAGCACCCAAAAAATTATTCCCCCCCCCCCTACATATTTGTCCCCCCTCCCAGTAATTAATGACCACTCCCTAAATAGAGACGGTTAGGGATGAGGTAGCTTCCATATAATTTACTGTATATCTCCTCGGTAAATTTCTTGCGATAAACAACCTTACTGTATTTGAAACACATAGTCACGGTTTTGGAGTTTTGGGGTTGGCAGGATGTTGGTGCTTAAAATCTAAAGCTTAAATATGAGAAATTAAGGGGGGTGGCTAGCCACCCTAATCCCCCTCCCCCTGGATCTGCCCTTAATATGGTCTTGTCACTCCTCTCTCTAAAAAAATGATTTCTGCAACTTTTAAAATTCATCATCTAACTCAAATTGTGGAACCATAAGGACAAAAATCATGACATCAAGGAAGGAAAAAGAATGAAGAAATAAAGATGAGTGATTTATATCACAATAAAATGATTTAAAATATTGGAAAATCAGGGGGAAATGGAAAAACTGAACAAAAATAAACAAAGAATTACTAAGAATGACAGACCTCAAATATAAATGGTGGAGCTGTTCAGTGCCTGATCCATGAAACAGAAAGCAGGAGTTGTGGATACAATGAGCAGGTTCTCAATTGGGAGAAGCTTAAAGAGAATCAAATGGGAAACTTAAAAAAAGAAAAATGGGAAAAAAGCAAAAGGACAATTGAACTAAATAGAAAGTAAACAAATGAAGAAAAATATAAGAAAGATTAAATATTAGAAATGGAAAATATTACTAATGGAAAAAGAGACATGATAATAACAAAGGAAATGCACAGAAAGGAGAGAAGGAAGAAAAGAATGGAGGTGCGATTTCTAGGTCCCAGTTTTCCCAAAGCCGTGAACTGCGTGACAAAAGTCATGAGCGAGCGTGACTCACAACTCACTTGTCACTGGACATCGTGCTTGTGTATTAATCACTTCTTCACGTCTTGGCATCATGCAAGGCTAAATAGAGCGGAATTCAATGCGTTTCTGCGGCTTGAAAAGCAAATTTTGGACTGCCGGGTACGGAAGGTTTGAAGGTTCGGCAGAGTCTAGATACCCGGCAGTTTTCTTCACGTGGTTGAGCGAATTCCAGCGGGGAATCCCGTATTATTGCGGCTCAAAAATGAGTGGATAGTGTCACACTAAGGACAAAATAGGGAATGATATCAGAATACGGTGGGTGACATTCTTTGACCTTTACATACCTGTTTTAGTTGATTTTCAGGCTGCCGGGTATCTAGATCTTCGCGCGTTTTTCCTACCCGGCAGTCGGCACTTCCGTAGATTTTGACAAAAATACATTTTGACCTGTTTAGAGTACAATGAACGATATTATTTTGTATCAATTATGAGCTAAATCACCTATTTTCAATGATGACATTCTATGAGGGTAAAACAGAGTGGATTTCTATGGATTACATGGCTTTAGATGCAAAGATTGGACTGCCGGGTACGTAGGTTTTCAGCTACGTACCCGGCAGTTTTCGTTCCCGTTTCGAGCGAATTTTCTACTCTAATGTCGATGTTCTTTGCTCTAATTCTCTCCACTGCAGCAAATCTGGAAGATTTCGAAGTTCTCTATAAGATAAAGTACAATTGGTAAGTAAATAATTTCATTTTCAAATCGTTTTTGTAATAAATTAGAAACTGCCGGGTACGTAGGTTTTCACCTACGTACCCGGCAGTTTAGCGTGTTTGACCGAATTTTTTTCTAAGTGTAGAGTCGCTTCAGAGACTACAGATCTTGTAAATTGTTCAAAATAAATACTTTATAGCAAAGAGGGATCGCTTATAAGTTCTCTATAAAGATAAAGTATCGTTTCTTTCTAAATTCTAGTGGTTTTCGCATATTTTGACAATAATGTTTGGACTGCCGGGTACGTAGGTGAAAACCTCCGTACCCGGCTGCCGGGTATCTAGACACTGCGTTTAAATAATTTTGAGATCTGTGGAAACTCCATACAATGGTTGTGACAATTGTACTAAACAGTCTATTGCATTTGCACTCCACTTGACTGTATGTATGAGATAAACACCATGCGGAACATGTCACTACTACAATGGAATTACAATCATGACAAATGGTACTACTATTGCAAATGCCAGGGGCAGATTGCTTGGTTGTTTGGCAGTTTCAAGAAAGTTTACGCAAGACTTCAGGTATTTTTTCTGTTAAAGTTAACCTATAGTTCTGTTCACCTTGAATTCTGAAATAAATTTGATGGTTGTATTATGAGTCAAACTGGTTTGTTCTTTCTTTGGTCTGCATTTGTTCATCTCATTATTATTAATAGGGAGTATGTTTTTACAACCATTTCACGAAGATTTGCTTACTTTAGGCTTGGTTTCCATATAGTCTTATCTGTCATATCAGTCGACAGTGAAACAATGGACATTGGAATTATTCTTTTGTTTCACGGTTGACTGATACGACAGATAAGACTATATGGAAACTAGGCCTAAGAGGAACAAGACAATTCCCATGGGTACTTGAAATAAATGGATTTTAGAAATAAACTTGATTGATTGAGTGATGTTTTTTTATGTGTGCTAAGTTTTGAGTTTTTCCTTTTCTTTCTGTAGACTCATCCAAAGAATATAATTCCAGCAATGTTATAACTAAAAAAATAAGATAGAGTTAAAACTAGCTAGCCAAAGAAACTGCTAAGTGATTGCAATTGTAAGCACATTATTTGTGAATAATATAACAAGAAAATCTGAGGGATAAATCGAATAATATTACTGGTAGGATCTGTATTAATCTAAGGCATAAGAAAATTAAATTAAAAGCTATTTCTGAAATTAAGAAAATTTTGTTTATCAGTTTTTTCTGTATTTTTGTAATTTGTTGCATCTCCATTTTTGGTCTGAATTTCTGGCAAATTACTGTTGTTTTTTAGCACACCAAGTGAATGTTTATTTCCTATTCAGTCACCTCATTAAGCTGCATTACATAGACAATATTATGCCATTTGGAGATCTTTGAGTGATAAAATTTATAAATTTTGAGCAAAAGATGATCTAGCCTGCTAGCAGGCGTTGGAGGCTGTTTTTATCGGCGAAAACCCGGAGTTCGTACTCGCGAGCCGCCATCTTGGATTTTTTGGCCGAGTGACAATGGGGCGAGTGACAAAACGAGGGGGTGGGGGGGCGGGAGAGAGGCGGAAATAACGCCTGCAAGAAAACTATGCATTTTTGAGTCGCTAATTAAATTCCCGTCCACCAGCAGACGGGAATTATGATTGGCTAATCGGTCAATATGTCAATCATCTCCGAGCGTGGTGGGGTCACACATTCTCAAACGGAAACTCAACAAATAAATATAGCGGTCGATTCGGCAGAAGCAAGTAATTTCGCGAGCGCTTTCTTACTTCGGTTCTATTAAGTCAAAAGAAATCGCTCGAGCTAGGAGCTGGCGATCAACTTACATATCACACTTCTCTAATCTACCAAAGAACGACAAAAGATAGGTTGCTTGAAACAACGATGCGTGCAGTTGTGCTTAAATAATGCACATTTTACAGCGAGTTTGCGGTTAATTTACTTCGAAATAAATTCTTCTGTATAAAGAGACTTTCTTCAACAGTATTATTTTACCGTTTAAGTTTATGGCATTCTTTTTATTATATAAATAGAAGCGATTTATTACAAACTTCGCAAATATCCAGGGACCGGTATAAAGTTGGAAAGAATGATTCGCATACGCTCGCTGAGTTGTGCAAGAACGCTAGCCCTTGAACTCGAAAACACTGTGAATATTTCGTCTCGTATTTAGTAAAACCTGCAGAAGGAAACTAAGCCACACTCGCAGATATTTTAAGTAATCGAGATCGCTGTGTGAGAGGAGAAGAAGGACGCTGTGGCGAAGAAAAGCCGGTGATGAGAATCAAGCGGCATGTTTCAACAACTATCACGCCGGATAGAACCAGGCTGAGGAGGGTTTTCTTCAAACATTTCCGCAGTTAAATCCCTCATTGTACATTCGATAGATTCGATCTCATCCGTTTGGTCAGCAGTTAGGCTTTTGAGTAGAGATATATAACTATATAAACCGAAGCGGGGACGCTTTCCATCACTCCTCTCTTCGCGATACAAAACACAGTGAAAATCATAGTTTTGCCGAAGCCAGTCGGAAAAACTGCCATCTCAAAAAACTGCCATCTCGCCCTTCAAGCAGGCCTTTGATCGCGAGCTCCTAGCTCGAGCAATTTCTTTTGACTTGGAACCGAAGAAGGCGCACGCGAAATTACTTGCTTCTGCCGAATCGACTGCTATATTTATTTGTTGAGTTTCCGTTTCAGAATGTGTGACCCCAAACGCTCGGAGATGATTGACATATTGACCGATTAGCCAATCATAATTCCCGTCTGCTGGTGGACGGGAATTTAATTAGCGACTCAAAAATGCATAGTTTCCTTGCAGGCGTTCTTTCCGCCTCTCTCCCGCCCCCCCACCCCTCGTTTTGTCACTCGCCCCATTGTCACTCGGCCAAAAAATCCAAGATGGCGGCTCGCGAGTACGAACTCCGGGTTTTCGCCGATAAAAACAGCCTCCAACGCCTGCTAGCAGGCTAAAGATGATCATATTTTTTAGCTACCAGTGGTCATATATGGACATCATGACAAATCGGTATTAAACAAGATGACAAAAAAGAAATCATTTGCCTTGGATATTGCTCTTCTGATGATTTCTACAGAGGAGGCACATTCTCTATTGCCGCGAGCACTTCACTTTCTGTTAGAAACTTCTAGTTTAGTTTATAAGGCAAGAACAGACCCTTGAAACCAATTATAAACGGTCTCGGCTGTTATCATTCGAGCGGGTTTTTGGCATCGCCCCGGGTTGCTTTCACTTCGACCTTCACAGCTTTATGTGTCGTCCTATCGAGGAAATTAGCCTCATCTGCAATGGAAAACAAAAGACTAGGTGAACAGAAAACTCCTGGCTATTCAGTATCTGTTGTTTCAAGGCTTGGCCGTTGGTCACTGCATGGCGCAGTCGAATCCCTGCCAAACTCGAGTGCACGGACGGTTATATGGCTTTAGGCTTCGTTTGTGTACCAGTTGATTTTGTTTAACGATGCTGAAACCGCGGACTTTCGCTTCGAGTTTAGTTGATCAGTGCCTTATAACTTTAAAAGGGTACGCCATATTTGTATGGGGTTTTGTAATTTGGGTCATTTGTCGGCTGGTGATAATTTTAAAAGCTTATACACGCTTATCCGAGCTCTCGGGTCCATATCAAAACCAAAGACGATGGAACTGAACGCAGAAACTCGTTTCCTTGCTGATCTTTGATGAGCTCTTCCCCTTGCCTTTTTCCTCTGGTAGTTATTATCGACTTCACGAGACCAGCACATATAAACGGCTCGACTTCTGACGTGGCGTTGATACTCGCTTCGAGTACATCTACCGATGGCGAAGAGATTTTGACTTCACATCGCGAGTACCCCACGAAATCGCCGGGTACCCAAGTAATTCTTGTATATATAGGAAGCAAAACTACTATATTTCACGCCTATGGGTGCATTTTTGTAAATATGGGTGGAACCTACTTCAATTCGGCCTTTTCCCTATACGATCAGGCAAAAATTAGTTTAAAAACTTGATAGAGGCAGCAGTAAATCTTCAAATATTTTCGTACTTCGCTCCGATTTCGTTAGTTTCGCAAGCAATATGGAGTTCCTGTTGCCCTTGTCATGTCTTTCAGGCAAAGGTTCATGGGTAGGGACGTTCTAGAGGAAGAAAAAGAACATTTTATGAACGGTACGCTAATATCAGCTACAGCCGCCATTTTGTCCTATAATGCATGCGTAATGAGCAAAATTGATATTACCAAAACTGGTAATGAACCGGACTGTTTATACGTCGTCGTGCGCAGTCGCAAAAAAAGAGAGAGGGGTTGTGCGCAGTCGCAAAAAAGAGACAGGATAAAAAGAAAAGAAAGATTGCGGACTCGTCTCGGAATCTTCTGAATCTTTCTCCTAAGATCTAGGAGAACCAAAAGAAAGGCGATAAAACAAGAAGGGCCATAGAAGTGTGTGGACAATTCAAATTTGAGGGCCATAAGTTAGAAAACTACTGTATGTTATTATGAAACCCTCGTGAAATATGAGTTTATTGTATTGTAATGAAGGAAGTAGACGATGTAGCAGATATTGCAAACAACGGATTACAAAGAAACTCATCTTTCACGGAACACGAAATTAAAAACTAAAAAAAAGAAGTTTACGGGAACATTTTGCAAGTCATGAAGGCACGAAATAATGGTGAATGGCGTTATACGTTTGTTCAAGAGTGGATTACCAAGAGTTTCCATATTTACTATGTACGCCCGAATCACAGTCAGAAAAGTCGTCTATTTTTAGAACTAGGATGCCCGCGAAAATTCGTCATCCACAGGGTTCCCACTTTCTCGCCACGTGAACAGTTGTGAGATCCAGCCTAAAATTAAATCGCAGATCAATGGAAAAACCGTTAAAATCGCAAAGATAAGGTAGGATATTCTCTATTTTGTTGTGTATTGGGTATATACGAGCATTCGAGCCTGAGCATCCGAATATTCGCGCGCGAAACTCAAATCTAAAAATAGACACTTTTCTGACTGTGATGTGGACAAATACAGTAGGGAAAGATTCTAACTCTTGTTAATCCACTCTTGGTTTGTTCAATTGAGAAACAAAAAGTTTCGCCCGTTAGCCATGTGCCCGCCCGCTTCGGTTCGACGTTTGAAACCAATGTCGTGCCAGAGTCGCGCTAACGTCGAACCTAATAGAATTGAGTTCGGCACGACGTTGGCGCGACGTTTGAAACGGGCCTTACTCAATCACCCTAGGGAATCCGGCTTTTGAGATCCGGGCTTTTTCATTTGCCGCAGCACTACACGTGTGTTGCCGGGAAAACCGCGCGAAACAAAGGTTTCTGATTGGGTACTTGATTAGCCAATCAGAAGTCGCAAATACGACCAGCATTCTTTGCACGTGTTGCAGCGAAGAGTGCGAACACTTCCATACGCGCAGGTCGAACTTCTGCTGCAAAATACGGACAAATCCTTGCCTTTTTATCAGTGTTTCGTTATCCAAGCTATCATGAAATCAAATGGGGTGCTTCGACAGCCTAAGGGACCGCCTTTCAATCCTGAAGCGGAGCAAAACGGAAGAAACAGCCCAACGAATTGGTCTGGGAATCGACGCCGCTTCTCCAGTGAGGTCAGTTCAAATGTAGTTTTGCAAGCGGTTTTCCCATTTATTTACATGTCTCGGCTATTTGAATAGCTTTCTCCAGTAGATGAAGTGCAATTTCGTGTAAATCAACTGGTATGTGGCTTATTTTAATGATAGAAACCGGGATAAACACGCATAAGCTTGAGTTCGCTGACGCGCGCTTGCCAAAGTTCTCACATTTCTTTGCATGTTTTATAGTAGCGAAGCAAGATAAGAACGCATATTTGTTTTTACTGTGCTTGACCGACAGTCAACCTCATTTTAACTCTCATCTAGAGTATTTCTTTATAGAATTTGTTTTCCTATATTGTTAATCCGGGTTGATTCAAACTTCAGCTCAAAAATCCAAAACATGATCTCAAAAGTTTCATTCAAAATCAAGGTTCAAAGTTCCTGATGTTATCTCATTGCTAAATGGAGCAAATGCAGCAAACTATACAAAACAAACCTTTTAGTTGAATTCTTAAAGGTTTTTTTGGGTTTTGCTTTCACAGGGAGGAGATTTTTATGGTGCAGATGGGCCAGACTTTTCTTACAGTGAATATAGGTGAGTAAAATATTATTTTAGCTGGCTTCTTCCGGTCGAACTGCAATCTGCTTGTGCAGACTATTGTTCAACTTCTGATGGGGAGGGGATGGGCATTTCGTGTAAATAATGTTTTTTTTTTCTGTGGTAATAATTTATTTTGCACACAGTATAGAGGACATTTTCCAATACAAGAAATAATTTAAACAAAGTGTCTACACAGGGTGGTGAAGGGGTTCTCCGTGATCCGTGATTCACCCCAAATTTGCTCCGTGACTCATGAAAACAGGAAAATTATTGCCGTGATCCGTGAAATCTCATGCCCTCGTGACCCGTGATTTTAGGAATTTCTCTTACGTGACTCGTGATTACAGGCCTAGAGATTCGTGAAACGTGAAAGCTGGTCATTAGAGACGGACCATTTGGACCAATATCGAGCAGGCTCATTCTCTCCTGACTGCTTTTTAGGGAACCTGACGTCCTTAAAAATAGATTTTTTTTTTTGTCGGCTCGCGCTGCGCGCTCGCCATTTACAACATCAAAATGTCTTTTTAAAATTAAGTAAATTTACTATCAGCAAACAGTAAATAAAGGTTCAGCAATGTCAGGAAGCGCAATTGTTAAACATCATGTTCTCATTTACTCCTGGACTTTCCCCATTCTTGTAACTTCGAGGATACTTTGGTGTAGCATTTAGAAACTAAAACATCGTACTGTGCTTTTTTTAGTTTTGGAAAATTTCTATTATGTTTTTTCCGTGACTCCATTTCATCAGCGTGATTTTTATGTCTCAGAAATAAGAATTTCATTAACCGGGTAGATTGATGTTCAAAATCGCAGCGCGCTTCGCACACATCC
Organism: Scolanthus callimorphus; assembly: GCA_033964015.1. Lineage (NCBI taxonomy): Eukaryota > Metazoa > Cnidaria > Anthozoa > Actiniaria > Edwardsiidae > Scolanthus > Scolanthus callimorphus. Next base: position 32,846,519 of record CM066911.1, read on the forward strand.
AGAAACATACAAGCAAGGCTTGGTACTGATCCGAACCATCTTCATAGTAGCAAAAATTCTGATCTGGATGCTATGAGCAAACCAATTTCGCGAAATGATAAAATAACAGGAGACCTTGAAATCGTACTTTACTGAATTGTGATCAATTGTCGTTTTGATGGCGATATCATAATTTAAGTGAAATCTCACACCATCAAAAGAAATATCAGGAAAAAAGATCGAGCACAGTACTTATATCACTATATTTACTTAAAACACAACTTGCATAATCGTTTTTAAAATTTTACTTCCGTGATTCGTGAAAAGCATTTTCATAACTCCGTGATCCATGAAATAACGAAAAATCGGTCCGTGATTCGTGATCGCTACCCCCCTTCACCACCCTGTCTACCACATGGCTGGCTGGCAGTCAAATAACCGCACACAGAATTGTCATTTTCAACACGAAAAACACAAAATAATCCGTATTTGTTTCTTGGTTAGGTTAGGGTTAGGATCTAGGAAAGGTTTAGCTAAATTTTCAACTGCCAGTCAAAATAGTGAATGGATAACAATAGAAAACTGTCAGTTATTTAGCAACACAGCTCCCAACCTACTTGTGTTGTTGTTAGGTTAGCTTTATAAAATCTTGTTAATATCCCTTTAGAAATGAAATAAAATGTTGTTGTTGTTTGTAAACTGTGATAACGAAGGACTGAGCCACATTCAGGCACCATCCACACAATATCTAACTAGTTGTAGCTCTCACTAAAAGTGCCAACGAGCAAGACAGTGAATAATATTTTTGCCCTTTTGAAAATATGAGTTCCTCTGACTCACTGCTGCCCTAATTTCATTTGGCCGACTTTAGAGACAAATATCTACCTCTAAATTTAATACATGTAAGGTTGCATTTCCAATAACAACAGTGCGAGAAATATATAAAAACATGCATCAGGTGGGCGCACTTCAGAAGTGGACAAGGGGTCAAATAGTAGATTTCTCTTCTGATACTGATAGTGCTCAAGTATTTGGTTACCACTTTCAAAATCCTGGCACTTTGATTGGCTAGTGGTTACACCACTCTGAACTCGAGAATTTTTTTTGCGGTTGTGCCTTCCATCTCCGCTACGCCAAAAATTGAACTTTTCGAATTCTCTGCTGAATGTGGATAAATTGCAGGCTACATGCTTATTTCAATATTTTCCCCAGAAGCCCTGTTTATTCAATAAAGACCTACCTATATGCCTATCTCATAACTATAATTCTCAAGATTTTGAGCTTTGTCTTCATTCTCATACATTTACTGTATTTCTCCCTCATAACATCCTTGGGCGTTTTGTAGAAAGACACTAGATTTCTTGTCTCTGGGGGTGGCCAACTTTGATATCTGAATATCCTTTGTTTTTTGTTTTTTTAGTGATGAGTCCAACAACAACAACAGAGGTGCTCCATTTGTTCCACAGAAGGTAAGTACTGCATACAAGACATACAGTAGTATCGGTACAGTAGTCTTGTCTTTGTGACTTACCGTTTATTGCAAAAATCCCAGAGTTCATAGTCAAGAGTGCTTACGAGCCCCATCTTGGATTTTTGGACGTGCTTCCTGGGCCGAGAGACAAAATCCAAAATGGCGCTCGTGTCTACAAACTCCAAGATTTTTGCAATAAAACAGCCTCCAACGATCGAAATCCTAGCTTTATTATTGGCAACCGAACCACACAACCATGAATTGCCAATTTGTAAAGGATCTTTTGTATTTGTTGTTATGCAAATTCCCAAAAGCGATGTTCCGTGTATAAGACGCACCCATTACCCACCACTTAAGAAAGATTCTCAACCAAAGAAAGTTAATATTTCCACTATTTTGATGGTTAGAACTCAAGTCCAAAAGTGAACAAGGCATGAAAGAACACAGATTTCTTGGTGAAGCTATATTTCAATCAGCCACATTTGGGCAAGTTTCTGAGTTTATTACCATTGCTTGGTGGCATTTTATAACGTAGTCACTGGTTTATATGTTGTACTTGTACATCATCAGTGTTTTTTTTTTCAGGAGTCTGTCTTTATTACTCATGTAGAGAGTCCAACTACATTCTGGGCACAGGTAATTGTCATGCTATTGTCAAGCACTGAAGTACTCTTTTGAAATACATTTGATAGTTTATTTGAGTTCATTAACTGGTCAATATAATAAATGATGGAGGGTTGACACCATACCTATATAAGGAGGCAGTAGCAGCAATAAGGAGGTTCCCATGGCAACCATGCCATGATGGCAACCCTGCCACCTGTTACCCCCTGATTACTCATACCCAGGTTAGAGGTGGGACAACAAAACCTTCAAGCAGAGCATTTGGCCATATCATGACTGCGCTCCATCAGGTAGCCTTTGCGCCCCGTTTTCTTTTGTTTTCAAATTGATCCATTGTTTTTCGGCTGCTCCGATTGGCTGACATCCCGCAATGGCTCTTGGTTGATGATACGGTAGGACTTGAAGAATAAGTTGTGTTTTTTTGCATTTAGTCTGCAGATTCGACTACTGCAGAGGGAATTGAAAAACTGTCCTCTGATCTGCAAGTGTACTGTCAGAACAAACCAGTGTTACAGAACCCTCCATTCCTAAAAAAGGTAGAGTGCCAACAAAAGTTGGCAGCGAACAGCAGTTACAAAGGAAGTCTCAAGGGAGCATGCCCCCCATCCCCTAGACAGTACATCTGACAGGGTGCACCTTCCGCACCTTGAGAGCTTTTCCCACACAATTTTGAAAAATTCTTGGAAATTCACTTCTCATAACTACTCAAGAAATAAACATTCTTGCTACTTTGTGACTAGCATTTGCTTCCTGACATAAAAAATTACATCTGCTTGCTTTTCTTACACTTCTTTTCTTTGCAACTTGGTACTTTCTTCACTGTAACGGCTATGTGCACAGTGTTGACACCCAGAGGCACGAGTGGCGAAGCATGACCAATAATAAGTCATTTTCTTATAAATATAGCTCAATAACTTTCACAATTTGGATAATATTAATGATATAAGGTTATACACGTTCTTGTTACAAATTATTTGTGTAACAGTATAAGAAATTTAACGATTATTGTGAGCTGGAATGGTTATTAAGTCTCTTAAATGACTCGCATATGGCGTAACATTGTTAACATTACGACTCCAAAACTACTAAATAACAAAAAACTGTCTTTGCTTTATCTTACGTTTTTATGCTTTTTAGAATCGACATTTGGTGCTCTTTTCATTGCGAGGTTTTTTGATCGCCAGGGAAATTCCGTTTAGCAACGGCACGAAATTTAGACCTACAGATCACATTGTCCACTGACTGTTGTACTGACAACAAGTAGACCGAAATAAATCCTTTCTTAACACCAAATCACAGAAACTTACCGCCAAAAGTGTTCGACATGAAATTTCCAATCCAACTTCAATGTTGTTCTTTCCTTGAAGCCATTTTTAAGTCATAGAATGTTTGTTTTTAAAGAGTCAGACCAAACTGTCCACCAACAAGGCAGCCAACGCACTCGAAAGAAAATGAAACACGCTCATATGCCCGCTACAAACAGCACAGGGACGTCAGTGCCGTGCTTTTTACACGGTCTAGAACACGGTGTTATCAAAGGAGTGGATTGCGTACCGTGCTTTTTACACGGTCTAGACACGGTGTTATCAAATGACTGAATTTCCTACCGTGTTTTTTTACAATGCGAGGGGAGCACATTTCTTACCGTGTTTTTTACACGGTCTAGCAGGGTCGACCGTGCATTTGTATTTGAACACTGTGCTACTCATGCGGACTGAATAAATACAGACCATGCATATACATAAATTTATATTTTGGACAGCGTGTACGCTATGGTGTGATTAGGGCTATATATTCTAAGCGTCCTCGAATCATACTGACAAAAAACGATTGAGTGAGAACGGAAAAACTATTACATGCAAAATTGTGAAAGCATAAAGGCAATTTTTTTCTCAAAAGATAAACACCCGATGAATAAGAACGTGACGGAAGTCCCCTTTTATGCCGTATGTAATGTTTACAAAACTATCATTTCCTGTCCGATTCATGATAGAGTTTTCTACGTTACGGAAAGACTGCTTACAGTGCGTTCTTTCGGTACTTCAAGCATTCAACCATAGCCATCGGCGCTCTTGTTTTACGCAGTCTAAAGCAGATAAATTAGAAGGCGATATGTGTCTCAATTGACGTAATATATGTAATAATTTCGAACGTGACTACGGGACGTGACCTTTCAATGTTGTAACGCGTTTGGCATCCACGTCTTGTAGTTTCGCGACCTTTTCAAAACAAAAATATCCAGACAAAAGCCATGAACGCTTTTTCGGCCCCGTTCTTCGGGCGGCCATTTATCAAACATGGTTAACAATCTGAGGAAATCGTGCAGTTTTTCGCGCGGCCATTTATCGAAGATCTCTCTCTCTCAATTTCATCGGCAAGAGCGAAGATTTCACCGAGTGTCGGAAAAAAACACAAAACTTCCAGCTACACAAGCTATACGTACACAAGCGTTTTTCGTACGCACAAGGAAGGTTATCAAGGAAGATGCATTCGAATTTTATAATGCTCGTGATTTAGTTGCCAAATAGCCGAATATGATGCAGAAATTATAAAGACAATACGAAGTAGGTTTAAGTGAATAAACCCGTCAACATGCTAAATTTGTAGTTTCTCTTAGAAACACGGTGCGTGCACGCTCTCGAGAAAGAGCAAACTTCATTCAAACATTCATATTTATTTTAGCCTTCTCACAACACGGTGAGCGCGTTTCTTGTGATTATTATCTTTAAAGACCGTGCACGGTCCAACCCGCACCGCATCAAGCTAAACAGATAAAACATGCATGACCGTGTAAGAGCGTGTAAGACCGGGCTGACCGTGTACTAAAACACGCATGTTACACGCTTGGGTATCAACTCTGTGCACATAGCCTAACCTCTGCGATGTTGCTGCCCATGCCTGTTAAATGCTCAGCTGTTTTACCTTAAATTAAAAAGTTCCTGTTGATTACAGGATTTATCCCCTCCACAGATTTATGGAGGGATTTATAGTGAGGACAGTCAGTGGTACAGATGTATAGTTGTTGAGCAAGCACAAGGGGACAAGGTGAGGGGTTTACTATGGAAATCAGTAGAGAGTAACTGCTTGATAAAGCATCAAAAAGTAGATGAGCGGTCTCAAGTTCTTTACCAAACAATGATCATGTGCTGCATCAAAACAATGATCACGTGGTACAGAAAATCGGTAGCCTGGGGACTGGATCTCGAAGTGTCGAAAGATCTCTCTAACAAAACATTATTTCCTATAAAAAAAAAATTCAGGCTGCAATCAGCAGCTGTTGAGAATGTTATGCCTTGCCATACTAGAAATTGTTGTGTTTCCATATAATAAACCACTTCCCTTCTCATTATCCCCCCCTCTCCCCTTGTTATTTGAAAAGCTCTGGTGGTTGGGCTGCAACATTGAATAGGAAAATTAAAGCCAAGAATACAACGCTTATGTAGTTGAAATAAGAGCAGCATTTTCAGTCTTGAACCACTTTCGCTGCTGATTGTAGATGCAAGAGAAGAGGTTGAAATGCAGGAGTATTCCTATCAAAGTCTTCAGTAGCACAGTGTTTCCTAGTTAATTGTTGTTATTGCTAATGCCATTAATATTTTCTATGTTGGCCAGGTGAAAGTGAGATTTATTGACTTTGGCAACACAGAAGAAATAACTAGACGAGAAATGGTTTGCCTTTCAATGTCCCTTATCAACCATAAGCCTTACGCCCAGAGATATGGTTTGGATGGCCTTCAAGACTTAGACAGCAAATCTCCTCAGTTCTTGAAGGTATTGTATAATAATGTTACATTTGAGGGTTAATCACATGCAAAGTCGTGCCTTGTTAGAAACACTTATTTGAAGAGGTGTTGTGATATCCGAAGCAAGGTTGAGGCAAGTGTAATAAGGGCAGAGGCCTGCTTTACACTGAAGGCAGAGGCCTGCTTTACACTTGCCAAGATATTGTTTAAATTGGGATACCTAATACAAGAATTGAATTGAATAAGTGTTTTATTCAGGGCCCATGGTTTGATGCGGGATTTGTTCTTAAATTATGCGGGATTTTTTCTGAAATTGTGCTCTAAAAATACGAAATTATGCGCTAAAAATACGAAATTATGCGGGATTGTGCAATATTTTTTCCTAGTGCTGTAAGGCATTTTGCTTTTTTCAGCTGTTTTATTAAATGGACATAGTTACTATTTGACTTTAACAAATCTTGTTTGTTGATAAAATGCGTTGTGATGAGTTCCAATCGCTTCGCTTTACTAGACGCAATGACCCTAAGTTTTCTTTCAGGTAGACAAAAAAAAGTTTATTACTTTCTTTTTCATACCACAACGATCGTAGCGCTACACGAGAGCTACACGCAGACTATCAGAGCTATCGTTACTATCTTTCGTGATCTCAAAAACATTGTCGCACTTGTTTGCCGTCGTTCTGTGCCTAATTCTCTCAAAATTAATCGCGAGAGCGATCTGCACTATCGGAGGAAGTAGTGTATTAAAGAGCTTGTATAAAACCAGAAATGTGCTGCATTTCTGTTGTGTAAATGATCCATGAAAAAGCGTAATGTGATGTGATCAATGTGAACTGCATAAGCCGACTGTGTTCCTCTCCCACTTGTTTTTACTTTGCAAAATATCCAAAGCGCAAACATGTGTTTGAATGTCTCTTGCTCACCTGGAAATATTAGTTAGTTGGCCAAGTTTTAACTAGGTACATTTTATTTCTTGTCGACATCAGTTCCCGGCCAGCGTGACGCGATTAGCATAGAACGCCTTGTTGTTATTTTCATTTTTTCGAGTTGTTTGGTTGTTTTGTTGACATTGGACAGGCGATTTCAGAAGAAGTGTATCACTTTTGTGAGAAAAAATATGTGAGAAAGTTTGAAATTCACCATAAGTAATGATGCCTTTTTAATGATTTTCACAAAATTATGCGAGATTATGCGGGATTTGGCGGATTATGCACATTATGCGGAGAAAGCCAAATTATGCGTTTCCGCACCAGCGCATCAAAACACGGGCCCTGTTTATTATCCATTGTTTTAAAGAAGTCCTTGTATTCGAACTTGATCAAGCACATTTGCTGTTTAGATCTTGTCCAGTAGTTTGAGGATTTGCTTTGATTTTAACAGGGTGTCGACTATATGAATAGTATTACATGTGGGAAAGTTCTGTGTGTGACAACAAAAAAACACAGGACGTCCATGCTAGGTAAGGACAGCATTCGTTACCTATCTGCTTAGATAAGTAAGCACAGTTGAGTTTGCCTTCTCAATCCAAATGATTTCTTGCTCCCAAATAAGCCAATCAGAATGATTTTTATTGCTTTGCCAAGCATTCTAAACTGATTCTAAAAAATATCGCAATTGTCTTTTACAACTGCAAAAATTCGGGAACTCTCGCTGGACTTAGGAACATTTCATTTTGACAAACAATCCTTTGTGCATTGTGGATGACACATAGGCTGGTGTCATCATCAGGTTCAGGGCAAATATTCACCTCAGCATAATAGCCTGCTTGTTTCTCTCAAGTCTTGCCATGTCAATCTTCCTTTGGGCCCCGCACTCACTGGCATAGAGCATGGCATCCCTAATGCAACATCCATACTCTCTTTCCCATGCTCTATTCTTGACAAGTCACAACCCACCACCAAATCCAAAATTGTTTTCTTTGCATTTTTCAGAGGCTGTACCAGTTGACTTGGTGGATCACAAGGGCAACCTTAATATAAACTCAGAAATTCTGAACAAGGGGTACACCACCAGTGCTGCAGCTTCAGGGGGTAGAGCATCCCCTCCTCAGCTTCCAAAAGAACCTATTTCTCCACTTGTTAGACCTGAGGTAATGATAACATGCAGTGACTGGTAGATTGTTATCATTAATGATACCATATATAACAGACTGGTTATGACAGCTGATATGCAGGAGGGGCCACGGATGGGGAGGGAGCCCTACCACTTTTCCAGAAACTGTCATGCATACCTTGTATTTAGCCCTTGTATTTACTTGTGATACATTCTTCCTTACAAACCTCGCCACTTGAATGCATGCTCTGCGGCCCTTGATGTAGGTAACCAGTTTTTCGTGGTCTGCATTGTTAAATGATCTCATTCATTTTTAAGGTGTGGCTAGTTGTGTATCAAGTGAGTCATCTGCGGGACTGAAACTTGAGGTCATTTCTCTATTTCCCTTGTGCTTTCACACAAGTATATACTGTATACTACAGATTGTCGCTAAATTTATCCATGAAAAACTGTTTGTTTAAAAACACTTCTTTTTTAGTCATTTTATAAACTACACTGTATAAGAACCTTTATTATGCAAAGCTTAGGCACCTAGAGACAAGAGGGTGCAATGTAGGCAAATAAGAGGTGCGCTATTTTTGCTCATGCGCAAAAATCGAATTGTTTTAAAAGGCTACTTTTAAGTCATTTTAAAGCCTATACGGTAAAATGCTAGACCTTAATGCTCTCCATAAAGATGGTAAAACATATTTTTGCGTCGATCAAAGTTTCGACTCCCTAAGTTTAAATCCTCCAAATTTAATCAAAATTTAGCATTTTTTTTATTTGGCTATACGGTAGGACAACTTGAGTAGAACATTCATAAACTGCGAGGATAGAAACTAATAGTAAGCAAAGATCCGCCCTGTCGAATAAACTGCAAAATAACCAAACGCAGCTAGAAGTGTGGTATTTTCCGATGGTTCCTACGAGTTGGCCTATGGCATGCCTTTGATTACCATCTTCATTTTCAATACACTTGTAGAATTAATATGCACCAAATTCCATAGGAGAAATGGTGTGTTATGTAAATATTTTGTCTTGTTTAAATGCAAAACCAGCACTTCAGCAACTGGTAGTCTTTGCTCTTTTCTTTGTGCAAAGGGTGTGCTGGCATCTAAAAAACTGTCAATATTGATATGCACTAATCCGTGGATAGTGTTTTATTTCCATTGCAAAACATCAGCAAAATATAGAGGCATGCTAGTACTACTTGCAAAAGATGTGTGTTCATGTTAATATACTTGCAGCCTGTAGTGTTTATTTAAGTTTCTAAATTCTTAGATGCTAAGATGTTTTGTTCTTTGTTACACAGACTTCATCAGGTTCTTCCCATTCTACTCCACTTATGAGGTACTTGATTCATATTCTGAGGTGTGGGGGCTCCCTAAAAAAATATACAGGGATGATTGTTCTATCACTTAGGGTATAAAAATTCACTCAAGTGCTATCTTTTAGAGGTGTCAGATATCCAAAGTTAACTGCTGTCCCTTAAATGTATTTTTGGTGATTAGAATTATGATTATACTTATTTTTTGACAGGTTGTATAAGAGTTTCCCCTGTCCATACCCATAAATTTCGAGAGGAACACTATTCAGAATATACTACACTGGCAATAGAAGCTTGATTTTGAAGTTAGACATTTCAAAAGATACATGTTGGCTAAAAATGGGCAATTCCAGAAAATATATGCACCCCCACCACAGATGGCACTAGTTTTTGACTCCCCCATGCATCCAGAATTTCCAAAATGGCTTATCCCCCCATGCATATAGAATTCCTGAGAGGTTAACCTAGCTTCCAGCTTCAACCCCCCCCCCCCCCCCCCCCCCCCCCATGCAGGCAGAATTCCGAGCTTGAAAACCCCCCTCCCATTCAGAATTTCCAATGCCGCCCGTCCCTGGGGTACATATATTTTCTGGAATTGCCCAATGGGGGTGGGGGTGGGGGTCCCTGTGTTTGTAGGCAGTTACTGGCTGTTTATCACGTAAGGTCCATTCGCTGGCCGGGTGCCATCTTGATTTTTGGGGCAAGCGGCCGATCAGTGAACGGACCAGGCTTTTTCGTGATAAAACGCCCAGCAACTAGGGAGATATTTGTGTTGTGTTGATTTGTATGAAGTCATCTGTAGTGTCAAGCATTTGTGCCTAAATTTGTTTTCAATTTTTCAGCACTCCGATGCCTCAAAAACGGGATAGCCCAGAACTGCAGCAACTCAAGGACACTGTCAGGGTAATGTTACCACCATATGCATTGCTACGTGACCTCAAAATTCACTGTTGCGATTGACTGTGCTGTTAATTTTCTTGAACCAGAAAATTAAACATTTCAGAGAAGGAAGCCAAAGGATAGCTTAGAACCATTTTGGTCGATTTGGCAATCAATTTCGAGCCACTGAAGAAGCCAAATCGAGCGTTTTGGTTTGATTGACAGCTGAAAATCGCCCATTGCGACATTGAATTTTGAGGTCCAGTAGCAATGCATACAGTGGTAAATGTCAACAAAAATATACTTTAATCAAAAGTTAAACCAAAGAGGGTTAGTTTCTTCATTTGCCAAAATGAGAAGAAAGAACTAGTTTTGAAAAGAACATGAACAACAACAACCAAAGGTTGAGATTTATGTTAAACGCCGTGGAAAAATGGTGTTTTGCTGACGTTTCGAGCGTTAGCCCTTCGTTCGTCCTCTTTGCTCCGACGAAGGGCTAACGCTCGAAACGTCAGCAAAACACCATTTTTCCAAGGCGTTTAACATAAATCTCAACCTTTGGTTGTTGTTGTTCATGTTCACGTCTCCGCCGACGCAGACCACCTAGTTTTCCCGTAAAACTAGTCATACCATAGTTTTGAAAAGGTGACATTTTAGTTTGTATTGAAACCATCATCAGGCCAACAATAAATCAGGGCGTGCGCACATGTGTGCAAAGTGCAGGTACCGTGCAGGGCTTCTGGAATTTCTCGCGGTCGCAGACCCGCGAAATTTGGTTATATCCGCAAAATCCGTTAAAATTTGCTATGAATCTTAACGAATGCAAAATGACCCAACATATTTTAAACTTGTTTCAGCGTTTTGGCTATTCACTCGCCGCAAAACCCGGTAAACTTGCGGCACGCATAGTTGAGGAATATTTTTATGTGAAAAAGAGACGAAGAAACATTTTTTTTCCATTTAACTCTACTTAGCTACAACTTGCCAATTGACAATCTTGCGAAATCGGCCGTTCTTCTGCAAAAGGGAACCTAATAATCCCGCGAAATCGGCCGTTTTTCTCCGGTGACACACCACTAGATTCCGATCGTTCCCATTGGATCCTGTGGTGGCGACGTGCGCGATGTTGGTGACCAATTGCAAACGGCACCAAAAATAAGCTTTAATCGTCAAAAATAAATTGATCGCAACAATATTATAATTTCATATTGACATACCAATAAAGGTACTGCCAAAGCATGAGAACGTAGCAATAAACTCAAAGATCTTACAAAATTACTATGGAAAAAATGTCAATAAAGTCACGAAAACTGAAAACCGTGCGTAACATTTTCCGTATCTAAATTCAATAAACATAGATTATAGAATGATCTAAGCTCCGTTTTGAAAACCAAAAACATGCAATCAGATGCACATGAGCTATAGATTGTTATACAATAATTTATTATCTACTTTATTATCAACTACCACCTGAAAATATATCAAATCTAGCGTCTGAACAATGTCAGGATTGTGCTTCCGGTAGATGTACACAAAATATGATATTGCTTAAAAAGTGTGTATTTTCTGGTTAAAACGAAAGCCTCTTTGTCAACAAGGTGCACATTAAGTATGCTTCAACTTGCTATAAATTATATTTTTGAAACTGCTTTAGTTTTTCAAGCGAAATACAAATCCAGCGTCGGAACCGAATTTCCAATCCTCTCTTACAATTTTACACTCGTTCGGTGCGTTTTGCGATGCCTTTTCGCGGTGCGTTTTGCGATGCCTTTTCGCGGTGCGTTTTGCGATGCCTTTTCGCGGTGCGTTTTGCGATGCCTTTTCGCGGTGCGTTTTGCGATGCCTTTTCGCGGTGCATTTTGCGATGCCTTTACCGGTGCGTTTTGCGATGCCTTTTCCGGTGCATTTTAGCGGTGCGTTTTGCGATGCCTTTTAGTGGTGCATTTTGCGATGCGTTTTGGCATAGTGTTTGGATTACGAACCCTAGCAATGAATTTTATCGTCGGTCTCAACTTGTCTTTCATATAGAATAGTTTTGAACCAGTTAAGTGTTCAATTATATGTGAAAAACTGGTGCAGAACGCCTAGTGTTATAATCAAGACGTTAGTTCGAGAAACCTCGAGCAAAATGCGGAAAGAACTAGGCGCTACGCTAGCTAGCTATCACGAGCGTAAATTTCGGGAACTCGCTAGTATGTACGAGTCAAACTAGACCTCACTTCCGTTGATATAGTGGTTCTTAAAAGAGCCGTTTTATTAAGTAGAATCTCTGGTTCCCAAGGTGAGATGACGTATCCTCAAGTATCCTCAACTCGGAAGAAATCCCTCACAAGCAAAGTCATTTTGATGATGACTAATTCTTTAAACTCGTTCTGCATCATCCGCGATTTCACAATCGCAAGAACCCTGCAATGGGCAATTCCAGAAAATAAAGGTACCCCCCACACGGGCGGCATTTGGAAATTCCGATGGGATGGGGGGGTTTAAGAGCTCGGAATTCTGATTGCAAGGGGGGTTTTCGAAGCTGGATTTCTTTAACCTGCCCGGAATTCTATATGCATGGGGGGGTAAACCATTTTGGAAATTCTGGATGCATGGGGGGGTCAAAAACTAGTGCCGCCCGTGGGGAGGGTACCTTTATTTTCTGGAATTGCCCAATCACGTTCTGCACATTCTCCAATTGCGACAAAGTAGCCTCTATATTGAAACTCATCCAGTTAGTAGAGACGTTTTTCCGAAATGCTGACATTGCTATAGTAATTAAAATAGCAAGAGAACAAGAATAAGCATCAGCACCTCCAAAGATCGAGGCATCGCAAAACGCACCGCTAAAAGGCATCGCAAAACGCACCGCGAAAAGGCACCTCAAAACGCACCGGATAATGCATCGCAAAACGCACCGCGGAAAGGCATCGCAAAACGCACCGGAAAAGGCATCGCAAAACGCACCGCGAAAAGGCATCGCAAAACGCACCGCTAATCAATCAAAACGCACCGCTGAAAGGCACCGGTGCCAAAACGCACCGCTCTTGGTGCGTTTTCTTCGTGTAACGCAATTGGGCACCAACTCTGTGCACATAGCCTGGTACGATTGGTCACAATCGGACGAGTCGCGAATTTGGCCCTAAAAACTGCGCGAAATTTGGCTTTTTTCCGAGACCTGCCAGAAGCCCTGACAGTGAAAATTGTTTGAATAATTATAGCTACAATTAAATGCAAAAGTAGTTCGCGCCGTTCCTTTCCCTGCCTCGTTCAATGTTGGCTGGAAAATTAGGCCGCCTTTCGAGCTCTAGCACTTGAAAGGGCGGAGGGAAGGGGAGGCAAGCGCGCCAACGTTTTGCATTTGATTGTAGCAGAGCTTCATAATTAAAGTTAGCAATTACGTACATTGTGGCAAATAGCCAAAACTCATAGTTTTTTTATCCAACGGCCATTTGCGTCCATCCATGAGGTGTGACGATTTTTTCGTGAAGGTTTACTTATCAAACGCGCACGTTTTGTCGAAAAGTAGTCACGTTTCTCGCCCTCTGATTGGCTGAAAAATAACGATAAAACCTGCAGCCAATCAGCGAGCGAGAAACACGACAACTTCTCGACAAAACGTGCACGTTTGAAACATAAACTAGCGCGAAAAAAGCGTCTCACTTCATGGATGGACGCAATTGGTAGTAAGTGGTCTCGACTGACATTGCTCAAATTTGCTTTCATAACCATCATTTTGTGCTCTCCTCAGAATCAGCAAAACCAAATCAACAGCCAACGGCATCTCAACTTCCAACTGAAGGAGGCTCACAAGAAGGACATGACAGAGCTGCAGCAAAAAGTCAGTGAGCTAAAGGAGAAGGAGAAACAAGAGCAGGATCATGTACTCAGTTGTAAGGTATGCTGAATGTGTTTCCAATCAGGATTGGACTTTCTGAAAGGCCCATCACCAACCGGGAGCCTTTGCGCCAAGTTTTCTTTTGTTTTCAAATTGATCCATTGTTTTTCGGGTGCTCTGATTGGCTAATAGACCGCAAAGGCTCTCGGTTGGTGATGGGCCTTTAAAGAACCAGTGTCAGCCACTTTTTGTTGTTTTGTTTTCGGTAGACATTAGAAGACAAATTTACGTGTAGAAATCTCTTAATAACAGGGTTCATACGGGTCCTGGAAAACCTGGAAAATGCTTGAAATTGAAAATTATGAATTCCAGGGCTGGAAAGTCCTGGAATCTTTATTGAACCCCTGGAAAGTCCTGGAAATGGATCCCAAAAATAAACCGTGGTTTTAAAATCGGCGGATATGTGATGTTGGCAGCAAATAAGCATTGTAGTTTTTTTTCTTAGATCAACATGGTCACTACACACTCATACCGTAAAGAAATGCTTATAATCATTATTTGAATATTGTTTGCTCGTTATTTAAATGGTTCACTTGAAAGCAAAAAGTCCTGGAAAATGTTCGAAAAAGTCCTGTATAAATCCTTGAAAATCCTGGATCTGTTTTCTTTACATAAGCGTACGAACCCTGAATAAACACCAAAACAAAGTTTCGGATTTGATTTACCAAATTCAGTCAAGAACATTGCTCTAAATTCTCTAAATCAGCCGATGGAAATGGATACTTTCTCTGACTTGGTATGTTGCTATGCTCTAAAAATGGTGGCTGACACAGGCTCTTTAATTGCCAACTTCTTCACTTTCATACAGAGCGGATGTTTATAAAGTCGTTTCTAAATCTTAGATATGCCGCCCCTGTATATAGCTAATTGTGTTTTGGCAAGATAATTTACTACCTGAATTTGGCTAAAATAAGAATTCCCCTTGCCTCATGGTCTCTGGTTACATGCAATACACTCTTTTTTTTATAAGAACCTTTTTTATAAGAACGTTCAGCCTGAAATTTATCCAGATTTTAAGAACATGCTAAGAACATGCCTGAGCCTCAGATAGGAGCAAAATAGATTTATTTTCAGTGATGCTTTCTAAAATCCAGAATCAAATGTGTTAATAATAACGACCTTCAATATATAGAGGATATTACACGGTGGCGCGAAGATATGAGTTTTATTTTCGAGTGGCAAGAACAATATTTTACGAATGAGCGCAGCGAATGAGTAAAATATTGTTTTTGACACGAGAAAATAAAACTCATATCTTCAAGCCACCGTGTAATTTTCTTTTTATTATATAGACAAACCAGAAAAAATATTCCAAATTGATTTCCAAGCACTTTTGTTTTGACCGATATCCTCACTAGTGAGGATATGGAAAATATGTCACTGAGGACCCGGATGTAGCTTCGTATGAGATCTACGAGTGGCGTATTTCCCAGTAAAACACTCGCGTCTATATAATAAAATAATTTATAAACTCTCTTAAATACTTCATTGGTATGTATCCATCTATAAGATCTATCATATTTCAGGTTCCGACGTCACTGAAATGTAAGAACATCCGTAAGAACATTTCCAGCCTCAAACTGCTCCAAAAATAAGAACGGCCCAGCCTCAACTGAAAATTAGACGTTCTTATAAAAAAAAAAGAGTGTAGTAGTCCGGTCAAATTAGCCCGAAAAAACCCCGAACCTGGAAAAAATTGCAACATGAGAAATTTTTGGTACTAATTGTTAAAAACATATGTAGGAATAGCATATCCAAATTTCGTAGAAATCCGGCCGGGGGAAGTTGGTAAATTTTTGGTTTTACCGGCGACGTCAAGGGTGCCTTTTGTTTTCGGCGGCACTTAGACACTGAAAACACAGAAGCTGGGAGAATGTTTATAGACTGTACAGATGAAACTGGGGAAGATTTAACACGGTTTTTCGGTTGAAACAAATAATTTCTGAGCGATGAGTTACTGCTATGAACAGTTTATTTCTTTTATTCCTTTTAGCGTTTAATATTCGAACTTTAGTGTATCACCACGCGGGAAATACAAGGATCATATGGGATTTGTCAAAACGCACGATTATTTAGTTATCATTTTGCAGAATTGATTATAAACAAACACACAATTCACATCTATGCAATCACATTATGCAGTAGAAATAAATTGCTCGATATCTCGTTCAATATCACACCGAGTTACGGCCCTACAGTCTATAGCCCTCCATTCGAATTGTTCGCTTTTATTGTCCAAGTGCCACTGAAAACAACGGGCTTTCCTTCGTGCAGACGGAAAACCCCAAATTTAACCAACTTCCTCCGAACGGATTTTCACAAAATTTGGACACGTATTTCTCACATATGTTCCTGAGAATTTGCTGCAATTTTTTCCAGGTTAAACGCTAAATTGACCGGACTATAGTGAATCAGACTTGAATTATAATATTTATATTCTTTAGTGCTGTCGGAAAGGACGTGCAGCAGTCAACTGTTTGCAAGAAGCTTGAAGCTGACTGCAAACATGCTACATTTACTGCACCACTCTCGATTAATGTAAACAACAGCTTACGAGTCGCGACTCTATTTTTAAGCCCTGGCTGAACTAGGACACATGTAGCGCGCAACATTGTTGCCGGACACATGTTTCCTCTATTTTTCCCAGTTTAGCCACGCGAGAAACATTGTTGCGCGCGACAAATTTTGTAGCCGGGACACAAAGAAATGTTTCTTGGCAAGACAAGAAACATTTGATGTGTCCGAGACACACGCGTTGCGATGTTTCCTAGTTTAGCCACTTAGCGAGACATGCAGGACACAAATGTTGGGCGCTACATATGTCCTAGTTTAGCCGTAGCTTTATAGACATGTTATTGATACATTATACTATCTGAATCATCATTTTCAGTTCAAGAAGCTGATAGCGAGAGCTAACGAGCTAAGGAAATTAAGGTTTGCGGATAATGTCTATTTATGCTTCTTTGAGAAAGTCATTTTGAAAAAAAAAAGAACACTAAACATAGAAATACAAGTATATGGCAAGGAGGACCAAAACAAACTTGCGGAGGGGGCTGTGTCACGGTTATTTGAATGAATTCGTAACTACAGTCCTGAATGTATATGATATCATCCCCAGATCAGTTATATCGCTTGATATCACACACGCCTAAATCGAGGAATGCTCACTGGCACTTAGAATTTTTTTCTAAACAAGCGCTCACCTACAGAAGTGAAAAAAGAATTATGAAAATCATCAGGGTTCGAACCTGTAACTTTCCAGTCTCTATACCCTAACCCTAAGCACTACGCTACCAGTGAATTCGCTGGTTCGGACAGCTCGTTTTATTGATTACGTACCTTAATAGTATTAATCTTTAATAGAACGAGGCATATACTATAAAAATATACTAAAACGATGTATTAACCCTTATCCTGACTAGTAGTCTTGATAGTTCAGATATTTTGAATGTTTTTAGGTCAATTTGAAGTAATATTGTCAAAAATATCGTTAAATTATTCATGGTGAGCATTCCTCCATTTAGGAATGACGCTAATACAGATATTAGTCTAATAACCATTCTTTCAAACTTTGAAAACTGTTCATCCCAACAAGATTTCAAAAACTTATTGTTGCAATCCGTCCGCTCCTAACTTTCTAAAAATGCTTGAAGCTAAATGTTGCACTGAACAGTTTCTAGAACGAAGACTCAATCCTGTATGTAAAGTAAAGACATATTTACAGGGTTCCCTTGGGTCCTTGAAAACCTGGAAAGTCATGGATTTTAGAAATGTCCTTTTCCTAGGCCTGGAAAGTCCTGGAATTTTTACAAAAGCCCATCAAAGTCACTAAAAGTCATGGAAAATATTTTCCTGAAGAAATATATAAGATGTTGGGTGTGTTTCTTGTAACATTTTGAACTAAAGGATACCCATTGTTGCGCGAAAACCCGCATTTTTGATAATAAAATGTCATTAAATTTTTCGAAATGTCCTTGAAAAGGTCTTTAAAAGTCGTGGAATTTTGAAAGCTGGAAAATCTGGCAACCCTGATTTAATCAAGCCTTGGAGCTTTAGCCGCTTGCAGGTCGGTCAATTTATACCCTATCCAATGTTATGTATTTTGTATTCCATGTTCTGTTTTTCAGGCATGCTTCGGAATCTGAAGAAGAAAGCTCTGCCATCTTCACAGCTGTTAAACTTCTGAAAACACTAAACGAGATGACAGACTTAACCAAGGTATGCAACATGATGTAATTCATAATCTGAAAAACAAAACAAAAAAACACGACGGAAAAATATTACTAAGTAAAAGAGTGAACTCTTTGAATCAAAGCTAGAGAAATCATGAAAAGGACTGTTGGTGGTGACTAACGTTTTGACCCTGTGTCAGCCACCGTTTTGACAGCATAGCAACATACCAAGTTGGAGAAAGCATCCGTTTCCATCGGCTGATTTAGAGAATTTAGAGCAATTTTCTCGATTGTATTTGGTAAATCAAATCGGAAACTTTGTTTTAGATGTTGATTTAGAGATTTCTACACGTTATTCGTCTGCTAATATCGGACGAAAACAATAACAAAGGAGTGGCCAAAACCATTGTTTTGCGCTCAGAATTTTTTCAAAACGCCTGAGCGCGGGTTTTTCTGTTGCACCAGTCAAACCATCTGGACCATTCCATTCTTTGCCTTGTATTCCCTAGTGCAGTCCATTGGCTTTTGGTGCGACAGAAAGCCAGTCGACTGCATTGGGCGGAACAGGGCAAGGACCTGATTGGTTCAGATGGTTTGATTGGCAGAACAAACTTAAAAAAAATCTCCAAACCCACGCGAACTTTTGAAACGGGGCAGCGCGAAACACATCTGAAGCTGTAAGTCCCTGTTGCGTAAAAGTGCTGTGCTGTGTTAAAATAATATTTTTCACTTTTTCACTGACTGTGAAGATGAATACGACAATTGACATCGAATGAGCTTGTGTACGAATAAATAAACTGTCTTCTTTCCAGGTGAAATCTTCAGAGCAGAAACTTGAAGGAAAGCAGAACGAAATAAGGACTTGTTCCGAGAAGGTAGGACATCACCACTAGAAAGAAAATTCCCCAAACCCACGAAAAAGTCCCTGAAACCCCATGAATAAAGTCATCTTAGGGAAAAGTCTGATTTGCCATGCTCAAGAGATGGGAATTATGACATTTCCAAGCCATGGCTAAGTTAAACAGTTTCCATAACGGTACCGAAATTGACTATTTTATCATCAGTTGGCTACCTAATCATGATATGTGATCGCCATACTTGGTCCGTTGGTCGCCAGAGTATTTGTCCTACAGAGGTTGTTATATCAAATTAAATGTGCCAGCTCTCGTCATTAGTGCAACTGTATTGATTACAATAGACCTCCTCGGCTTGGGCGTAATGTTTCTCCATTCCAGATCACGTGGCCCTGGGTAATTTTTCTTTCTGTTTCTGGTACGCACCGAACGATATATGAAGTGTCGAAAGCTGTTTGTATTTGTGTTTAATTTGCATTCTGATTTGACCAATCATATTTTAGCTAAATTCTGCCGCTATCACATGCTCACCGCATGATAGTGGACTCCCTGCCTTACAGTTTTTTTCTTTTCGCATTTCTATGTCCTGCTTTTTTTTTCCGTATTATCATTTCTTAAGGCAAAGTTTAATAAATAAATACTCGGTTTTGTCTCACGAAGAAGCCGATCAAGTGCTTACCGCGTAGTAGCGGTTTTACTTATAGCTGACTGGGAAACCTCAGCAGTATCTTGTATTTTCCACGTTCATGATTGGCTAGGAGTGTATTTGGTCTTGCTACAGTCACCTGAAATTCGTTGTATTTCAAAACACTCTGCTATGTGTTGTTTTCAGCCTCTACTATCACCTCTGGTGGAAGAGAGGAATGCTGTAAGGACTGAGCTACTAGAGGATATCAAACAGTTCTGTGAGCACATGTCAGATGCTCAACTTGAAGAGTGGAAAACTAACCTGGAGGTATGCCCAATAATCTGTGTGTACGTGAAAGGTTCTTTTTATTACTGGTTTAAAGAGCCTGTGTCAGCCGCCATTTTGACAGCATAGCAACATACCAAGTAGGAGAAAGCATCCATTTCCATCGGCTGATTTAGAGAATATAGAGCAATTTTCTCGATTGAATTTGGTAAATCAAATCCGAAACTTTTTTTTTAGATGTTTATTAAGAGATTTCTACACGTAATTCGTCTTCTAATATCGAACGTAAACAATAACAAAGAAGTGGCTGACACGGGCTCTTTAAAAGGTTTGTCTTGATATTGCAGCGACGCTCCTCACTGCACTGGCTGCTTAGCTTGTCATCTGGGTTTGAGTCCTGGCTTGGGTGTTTGGGTCTTTTTGTCATTTCTCCTGTGTTTCCGTCTCATTCCGCTACACCTAACTGATATATGGGGACGTTTATGCCCCATATACTATGTAGGTTATACAGGTCAGAACTGGAAATTACGTTGCCGGTCATCAGACATATTGTCCAATAAAAATCGTCAAATGTCCGACCCATTTTTAGATTTGTCCGACCAGTTTTCCAGTAGAGAAGAGCAATAAAAACGTTTTTATGGGTATATGTCCGATCAAGTAAGAAACATTGCAGGTGATCCAGCTCTGCAGGTGAACTCGAAGTCATATGACATTTATACCCATACTTATTGTTTGCAGGCTTCCCAGGTGGACCTCAGGCAGTGTGGTACGTAAAATCTTATCTCTAGAATAAACAGATGTAGCTGAACTGATATACACTGAAATAATATAATCGCAAGTTGACGGAGGACGACTACACAACCACTTTAATTACTTTCCTTATTGTTGCATATTTGTGGCACGCATTTATGTTGCATTAACATTGGTTTTCTTCCCCAGCTGAAGCCGTTTCCTCCAGTGCAGCTCCCACTACTCAGGAAGGCGTCCCTTACACTGAACTCATCAGTGAATACGAAGAATGGATAGTAAGAAAATGTCTTTTTCATTCTTGGTTTTAAACGAGCTGCTCCAAAAAAAAGCTGTAGCCCCCTATCAACTCCAAATCTTCAAAAATTGCTCTACCCTGCTTTACAACTCCTGTAGAAATTTGAAGCAGCCCCTGATATGATGACACCCTCAATATTTCTGGATCAAAGGAAGACTTGTTCAATTAAAGATAGTTTTTCTGTAACTCGTTATATTTTGCAGGAAATCAGCAAATTGGACAAGAGAGAAGTCAGAATTCGATGTGACCAGCAGAAAAATAAGTTCAAAAGAGTATTCGCTTCAGTTGTTGAGGTACGTTTACTATTTCCTTGATGATCTATAGTGATCTATAGATTAACAAAATAATACTTATGTGAAGTGTTAATGGAATAGTGCGTTATATAAATGAAATTTCCAACTTTGAAAACTGTTCAACCTGGTAATAAATAAAATAGGCCAATGCGCAATTTAATTCCATTCTCTTGATGACAGACAAAATATACTCCAGATTTGTACTTATCTGACAGTCGAGAGGTTATTCAACAAATCTAGAAGATTATTTTGCTTATTGGGATGCTTATCCTGCAATTGTGACACTGCTCCTTATTTTACCGTTGCAGTCTGTCGAGTTTGAGGGAGCAGAAGAAACGAGCTTAACGGAAGATCTAGATGCTGTTCTCCGAGAGTTTGAGTCAGTGGTGAATGAAGAGATTTCTATTTCCAAGGTACTCAGTAATAGCGGAGCTCCTTAGAGCGGAGCACCATAGGTATCGCAGGAAGAATACAATAGCTCAAAGTAGAACTCAGGTATAAAGATCGACTTCATTTTTCATGGTTCAGCGGTATTCCCATTTGGGTATCGCTGGCGCGTCCGTGTCTGCGCGCCACCACACAGGTAAACCAAGACCCCAACACAGAAAAATATGTAACCGGGAGCTCCGCTTTTAGGCAGTGGCTAAATCTATATATTGTTGCTCTAAACTCATTGCGCGGGGATGATAGCCACGAAAAGGGTTTGGGCATGGCAAAGTTAATTTAAGGCACATATAGCGCTATTCACTGTTTATCGACATAGCCAAACCGTAGATTGAATAGCACCCTTTGTTCTGTGAGCCAATCGATCTCTTGTTGGCACATTAATGAACTTGGGCCGGTCAGGACTTTTTTTCAGACCAGCCTCATGTAAACGCTCTCGGTTCATACAGGCAGGGCCCGACATTGTGGCCATATGGACGCCAATGGTGACTTATACCCCATTCACACCAAAACCATGTTTAGTAAAACATGTTTTTTCTTCGCCTCACATCTTTCCAAATTTCGTACTGTTTCTAACTCCTACTAGCTAAATGATCACTTAGTAACATGTACAGTACAGTCTATTCAGTTTTGTCCTTGGAACAGTCTTCTCTTGGGAAATAAGGACTTAAACCAGTTGACTAAACCACCTTTAAACTGGTTTAAGCACCGGTGTGAATGGGGTATAAGTTTGGGGGCTTGACGACCAAAATGTTAAAGCTAGTCGCCAAATGACGCCCCATCTTTCTAAGTTCGGCTGAGATCAACGTTTATGTGGCGGCTAAATATTGCTTTTTGGCAACTAATTTTCTTTGAATTGGTCGCCGATGGCACCTAGCGAAAAATGTACATGTCGGGCCCTCCACCGGTATCATGTAATCGCTGCATAATTTCCAGTCTGACACTGACCTGTTATTTGAATATTTCCTAAGCGCACCGAGCAAGCAGAAGCAAAAGAGCTGAAGGCCAAAGTTCTAGCTGTTCTCCTGAGTGAGATAAACAAGGAAATAGATGCTGAACAGCTGAGGTGAGAAAACCAGTATTACCTGTTGTTACTGTCCATTCTGTGTCAGACTAGGTTTGACGTCGTGTATGCACCAAACCCAGACTTGACTGACAAACGTTATCTTCAATTAAAGCATGTTTATAATTTCTCCATAGGTACTACTTGAATCATTTCAGAGCACTTAAGGTATGCAGTTGTTATCAAATACTTTGTCAGAAACCCATTGTTAAATGTTAATGTTCATGAGGTAGAACCAGAAACATTTAAGTGAGTTGATACGTGTAACAAACATACATTGCTCTAGTGCCAAGCTGCGGAATCTTCTCAGAAGAAACAATTGAACAGATTTTGAAAATAATGTTGTTGCAAGACTTCAAGATCTTAATGTTAGTATATTATCACTTACCACTGTTGCTCTACTTATTTGAGCGAAAAATGAAACATTATGAAGAGAAAACCTGCTTGGGTTAGCAGTCGAGAGTTCATTATTGACCAAATATGTCATAAACTCGCCACGAATAATCCACAACATGGTTCATCTTTACATGTTTCAACTAAGTTATAGCGGAGCTCCTTAGAGCGGAGCACCATAGGTATCGCAGGAAGAATACAATAGCTCAAAGTAGAACTCAGATATAACGATCGACTTCATTTTTCATGGTTCAGCGGTATTCCCATTTGGGTATCGTTGGCGCGTCCGTGTCTGCGCGCCCCCACACAGGTAAACCAAGACCCCAACACAGAAAAAATATGTAACCGGGAGCTCCGCTTTTAGCCAGTGGCTAAATCTATATATTATGTCTCTGGTAGAACACATGACTGCTGGCATCCTCTTCTTTGGCACGCCCCCCAGAGAAGCGCGAAGAGCCCCTGAATTTGCACTCGCTCGCTCCTTCAGCGCTTCACGCCATCGTCGCGCCTTCTGCGTTCGTCGGAGGCTCTTTGCGCTTCTCTGGGGGCTAGCAGTCCATAGAACACAGGGAGTTTTTTTTTCTATCAACAATGGAAAATGTTTTGATTCCCAAGATTGGAAATCAATGTTCCCCCACTTCACCCCCATGAATGGGCCTCTGTACAAAGGTTTAATGTCTTTCTTCATAACATACTTACTAATCACCCTTTTCTATTTCCTGTAAGATATTCTGACTTTCGTATATCAAATTTCTTACTCTTTGTGGTTATGGAAATTCACGGTGCGCTAGATTATCCAAATCACACCCCTCAACGACATTTACGTAATAGATGTGTTGGAGTTGCCCTGAAACATTAGCCTAAATAAACAGCTGTCTTCTATCGTGCAGGTCCCTATAGGACTACTACTGTCAGGGCTGGCTACGATGAAACCGAACAAAGTTCGAAGTGATAGAACTGAACAGAGATTCCAGGTTTTGACAGTCTTTTAATCCAGTGTGCACTGCGAGCATAACATTGAAATAACAAGTGGTCTTTAATTTCGGCTTGTAGCTCAAAAACGATACTCGCATTTCAAGAGGTCATATAGATTTATCTGATATCTTGCATTCGTTGTACTTCACCTTGTCAGGAATTAACAGCCAGTGCTGTCAAACTTGTAAATAGTTCTTAATTTTAATATTGAACCTTGATGTGCAAGCCCTGAATATTGATTGATAATATCTAATAGTTACCAGCAAATGGAATCCAGTATTGGATTCTACACATCCATATTAGTAAAATTGCAAAGTATGGCGAAGATTGTTAAATACAGGCTAATATATTTTCAAACTTCGTAATCTGGCTTACTTTTTACAAAGAAATGTATGGACAAATACGTCAAGTCGAGGTTAGGAAATTCATATCTCAGTCAATTTTCAAGTACTTCTTCTGGAACTTTGCAGTTTTACTATTACGGATTTGTAGAATTGAATACCGGGTTTCATTTCCTGATAACTATTATATATTATCAATCAATATTAACGTGATAAAGGCGAAATATACTCCAATGAGTTGTACGCATGGATATGCTTACACGAAGTGAATAAACAGTTGCTCGTTTATTTCAAGAATCACATCGAGGACTCCATTGTCAGCAAGCCAAACATTGACGAGGTACTTGCCACGAGGAAGGCCATCCGTAGTCTGAAATCCAAGATTGGTCACAAGCTCATAGACAGAGATGACCTAAGGGAGGTATGTTAACGTCTGTTAAAAGGGTCTCGATTGTTTCAACAAAATATAAAATTGCTAAAAAAAAGACCAATGCTCTACATGGACAACTCAGAATCCTGTGCTTCAACTTAGTCTCCGAAAGAAAAGAGGGCTTACATTTGTATTATATAGGCATTCATACGTGAGATTTGATAGCTTTCACTATCAACTTTCCAAGTTTTAAAACTATTCAGCCTCGCACAATCCATTTCCAACTGCTCGATAACAGACAAAATAGTCCAAACTTGTACTTATCTAGCAGCTGAAAGGGTATTTAACCATAGTTAGTAGAACAAACCTAGACGACTGATGAAATAAATAAATATCCATCCAGTAGAAACAGAATGTCAACAAAAAATAAATCACTTATTGGAAATCATAAAATTAGCGACGTTGCTAATAGACGACTATTGTGCTCATTTCTTGTCAGTTTGACTGCATTTAAGCTACCTAAATTGCGCAAACGCAAAGGATCACCGTTGCCAAAACTAATAGACTCAATGTCTTTATTTCTGTAAAATATTCTAAGTAGCGTTCCATATTTGTATTTTTCCCTTTCCAGAACCCAGTAATGGGCAATTCCAGAAAATAAAGGTACCCTCCCCTCGGGCGGCACTAGTTTTTGACCCCCCCATGCATCCAGAATTTCCAAAATGGTTTACCCCCCCCCCCCCCCCACATGCATATAGAACTCCGGGCAGGTTAAAGAAATCCAGCTTCGAAAACCCCCCTTGCAATCAGAATTCCGAGCTCTTAAACCACCCCATCCCATCGGAATTTCCAAATGCCGCCCGTGGGGGGGGGGGGGGGGGGGGGGGGGTTACGTTTATTTTCTGGAATTGCCCAATTCAGACTCTTCTATATAGAGCTGCGAGTGGGAAGTATTAAACATATAATTCATTCATTCATAAATTGACCCCAGGAATCGTGACACTGCCCCTTTGAAAGTGCCTAAAAGCGCCATCGACATGGGAAACCTGATTCACATTCAGTCTATACAAATATTCTCCCTTCATGTTATCATATACGTCTGCCTAACTCTCTTGTTGTCTATAGAGAGATGACGCGGACGACGAGGAGATCAAAGAGGTAAAGCACTTTGGTTGTCTTTTACTGTATTTAGCATGTTAAAATGTAATGTGTGTCGTGTGTTAAATGCCCTGGAAACATTCCCGGGTAGCTCTTCCACTTGATGGTTGGCGTGGAGAAGTTGTCAGAAGATTGAGCGCATTTCAGTTGAGTGTTGAAAGATAAATGAAAAGTAAACACACTTAGCCAAAAAAAAAAGAGGTCGGATTTACTTTCGACAGTTTGTCAATTTCGGCGAATCTGCTCTTATATTACTCATTTATGTGGTTGTTTTTAATTCTCATGCCAGTGCGAAGAAGAACTCTCCAAAGCCTACTC
Organism: Scolanthus callimorphus; assembly: GCA_033964015.1. Taxonomy (NCBI): domain Eukaryota; kingdom Metazoa; phylum Cnidaria; class Anthozoa; order Actiniaria; family Edwardsiidae; genus Scolanthus; species Scolanthus callimorphus. The sequence goes on from CM066911.1 coordinate 32,872,794, forward strand.
TGAACTCCATAGTGCGTTTCTTCAGGAACAGAAGCTCGTGGTGAGATATCTTTGCATGTTGCCTTTTTTCTTCTGCTAGTTACCTAAAGTTTTAGTCAGGCTACATCTAATGGAAAACTAGAAAATAACCCTTCACTTTGTGACGAAAAAAAAAAAACGACTGGTAGATTTTGAAACTTGCTCTCCAAATTTTAACGTGACTCCAACAAAAGTAAACGCGTCTTTCATCACCTTTTAACTAAAAACAGGTCAGATATGTTTAAGCTTTCGATATGTTTAACTTCAACCATTGGCGCTTTTAACTGTTTGTTCAAAATTTTCTTATATTATGGGAGCCGATATTCTGATAGTGGCATTTTTACAAACGACCCTCCTGCTGCGCGCGAAATCTTCGCGCAATTTTTCTGAAACTTCTGATTTTTGGTCATTAGACCTTACATGTTTTGGCATTCAAGTTTGAAGAAAATTGTACGAGCGAAAATCGCAGTACAATTGCAGTTTACTTTTGTTGGAGTCACCTTAGTCAACCTTGAATATATCAGAAAAACAGGGTAGACATAGCACTCGCCTTTTATGATTTCAACAGCGACTTAACCTTTTCAATTCCTCATATTTTCTCGCATAAAAGAAATGGATAAACGACTCTGTCATAGTCTTCAAATACGTAGTTTAACAAAATATTCCTGTTGCGGGCTTCCTGTGTTTCGCGCGCGCGCGTCAAAATGGCGGGAATTCAAACCGGAACAGCCAATCAGGAATGTTCATTGCAGAGACATATCTGATGTGAATAGCAATAACGGACCGATCTTCTTATTTATTTTCTAGCGTCACCTGGCTGTGCTGTCGTGTGTCCATTTTCCCGAGCTGCCTCTACAGCATCCTGAACTTGCCATTAAAGAGTGGCTGGTAATAATGAACACTTATTTAAGCCCGGTGCACACTAGCGACATCACGACATAAGGACGTTATGTTGCAACGAAAAAGTCACTAGAAAATTATCAGTATTTTCCATGGATCGTCATTAGATTACTTAACCAAATGTTTGGAAACCACTAAATTTTGTTCGCGTGATATTTTTCTTATGTCGTTATGTCGCAAGTGTGCACCAGGCTTTACTGGGACCGAGGGGAAGAGTATGTTTTGTTGTCCCTAGACCGCTGATGTCGAGACCCTCGACCAATAACATACTAGAAAAAGTGAACTTTGACACTTGGTATATAATAACTCATTTTCAATACCATTTGTAAACGAGTCTCAGCGAACTTTGTCATTGGGTCTGAAAGTCGTCCTGGTACCACATCCACGAATATCTACAAGACAGCTCACTGAATTTCAAAGATTTGTTGATTTCGCGGGGGTTTCCTTGTAACGATACATAAGCAATTAACACGAATTGAATTGCTATAAAACCTTCAACTGAAATACAGAGACAATCACAAAAATATTACTTAAGCATATATTTATAAGAATGTTGCACAAACCAAGTCTTGTTTATCATTTCCATGTATGGGTAATTCCTTCCCCAAAAAGACAGCGGACAGAAACATTACATAATACAGACAAAACACGGACGAATGGAGTTGGAGTCGCAGACGTTTATGGGTGTGGTAGCGCCGTGAATTGTCAGTGAAAGTTCTCTTGAGATCCGAGATAGCGCGAGATCCGAAATATTATTAATATTTTTTATTCTAGACCATCGGCAAACCGCTACAAGTTCCCTTGTATATTTGTTAGACATGCAAGCTCCAAGGCACGTAGATATAAACACGACTAACTGGTTCTGTTCTTTTTTTTTTCAGGCCACCAATGGGCTGGTGATATCAGGCAGATCACTTGATCACTATCCTCATGATAACAAAGCACTTGATGTTCATTCTGCGTGCCATATCATAGACACAGAATTCGCAGGAAAGAAATGCCTAGTGAAGGTACGAATTTGTAAATAACTTTGGTGCAACCTTTTTTGTTTAGTGTTTCATTTTTTCCCACACAGGGAGGGGGGGGGGTCATATAAATACTTTACTCTCGCAATACACTTGCGACACAAATTGCACGAGCCATTGCAGTTTGTAACACCCTCTGCAATGTTGCGAGAGCAGCAAGTAGGATACGATTCTACTTCTCGCAACGGATTTCAGTAACTTGTCTCGCGTTGCAGCGTGTAACAGCGAATCTTGCAACTTGTCTCGCAATTTCGTTCCCAGAAGCCCTCTCGATCTTTTTTGCGCTGCGTTCTGTAAAAAATTGGCGGATAAAAAGTAAAAAGTTCGACACTGCGAGCGACCATTGCGAGTTAATATCAGCTACAATGGCTCTTGCAGAAAACATTGCGACGCGTAACTCCACTTTAACGGCTGAATGTTTGTCTTCCTGTTTAGGAGTACGTGCTGCGTGATGCTACCAGCAGGGATTTGTTCCAAAAGGAAGCAGTAAACTTCCATAATGTCCAGAGTTCCAGGCTTATTCAGCTGCAGGCTCTATTCTATGACAAGGTTGGGACTGTGTCTTCGTTGTTTTCAACGTCTATTGAAAACTAGATCACATTTGTTCCAGGTGCGATAATTTTTTATCCCTTTGCTTGTCGAGTTCTAACATTTGGTTATTTTGTTTTGTGTAGAAGAACATCAGTCCCTTTCTCCAAGTGCCGAACTATCAGACCCTACCAGTGTGGCTGACGGCAACTCCTTCTGTTAAGGTATTTTTAGCTGCCCTTTCGTTCCTGAATATCATACCGTCTGGTTCTTGCCCCATCTGTCAATCAAAATAGTCTTATCCAGTGCGCTTTCATCAACATTTATCCCGTGTCCATTTCAGTGGTGACTCCCTAAGGGGTACCTAATAATCAACAATTATTCCTAGAGCCCGAGTTGGCGCTAAGTCAATAACCGATGAGGCCGAATAATTCAAATCACACTAGTAGGTCAATTTGTATAGCCAAAAACGTTTTGTGGTCTGGTCATTTGCCATTTTCTGGCTTTCAAATCCCACACTTTTCGCTACTAGTAGGCTATAACTTAATAATAAGACCATTAGTGTGATTTGACTAACATCTACTGTATCATTATACTGTGCATAGTGTACTCAAAGATAAATAGTAAACATAGGCAGAAGTGGAGCTTCTCATATTACCTGTTGTTGTTCTTTGTCCACTGTCTTTTAGTTCTTCTTCTCTACTTGTTCTTCTCCGACCGGTTTCGGCCCCTGTGGCCCTCAACTACATCTGAAGAGGGCCACAGGGGCCGAAACCGGTCGGAGAAGAAGGAGTAGAGAAGAAGAACTAAGAGACAGTGGACAAAGAACAACAACAGGTAACACAGTGTACTCATTGGAGTTGTTCCGCGTAAGAACGATAGAGATGCAAATGACGCGAGCCTTTTGTTTCCAATTGATTCTGGTCAACCAGAAACAAAAGGCTTGCCTTATTTGCATCTGTAAGGTTCCTACGCGGAACAACTCCACTATCTTGAATCTGAGAATCACGCAACCTACTTGGAACGCACAGATTATTGAAGAATTACTCATACATTTTTCTTTGTAAAACGCAAAATAAACTTCGTTCAGTGCACGTTGATTGTTCTCTTGATTTTCTGCTTAAAGGCCCATCACCAACAAGGAGCCTTTGCGCCCCGTTTTCTTTTGTTTTCAAATTGATCCATTGTTTTTCGGGTGCTCTGATTGGCTAATAGTCCGCAAAGGCTCTCGGTTGGTGATGGGCCTTTAACAATGTGCTGTGCACCATAGTCATTGCACTATGTATGAGAAAGTGTTGTTCTTGCCCATTAGGAGGTTACCATGGTGATAAAGGGCATCCTTGAAGGCTTAAAGGCGCTACACGGTGCAGGACTCGTTCATGGGGAGATCACCGAAAATGCTTTGCTAGTTGACCAGGAAGACGGAATAAATGGCTATTTGGACCACTACGACTTCTCGCAAACCGCGGTAAGATACACTCAAATAGCCCCTGTAGTTACGCTTAGGCCACACCGAACTTGCCACAATATCAGGAGTCCATCGCCAGGAGCCGCCATTACTTAGTGATGGAAGCACAGGAGCACATTTTGAATTTTCCGTGAGGATTTGCTATGGTTACAAAGTATGACCCCGTTTAAATTCAAAATACACAAGCTAAAACAGATTGTTCTTCTCCTTTGCATATGGCTAGACCTAGTGTTATAGTTTGGGGTTCCTGCTGATAGGCTCTTGACAGCACCCAGATGGGCTAAATAGAGGACCAGGTTTTGGATCCGATGCCATCACTCAAAAGGTCGTTAATAAAATTTAATACTTATTGGGCGCAAACGTTAGACGGTGATTGATCTGAAGTTGCATAAAATTAGACTCTTGTCCCTAAAAAGGAAGATATTTTCTGCAGAACGTGAGCAGTATACTGTAACTGCGCCACACCTTTTCTGATTCTGGTAACTGTGCAGTACACTCCCTTGCTCCACTCCAACTATTTTGTTGAACTCGCTTGCGTCGCGTCAAATGTGGTTGGATTGATCTCTCGATACGTTAGACCTCAACCATTGGGGTTTCTAACTATTTGTTCGAATTAATTTTTAAGACCCGCATTTGCTTATGCGAGTCTATATTCTAACGGTGGTATTTTTTTTACAAACGATGAAATCGTCGCGCAGTTTTTCTGAAATGCCTGATTGGAGTCCCCTTAAACGTTTTTTTTCTGATCTATTGTGAAATTCAAAATGTTATTGTAGGATGAAAGAGCAACCATGACGGCAAACAAGTTTGGAATGGATCTCAACAAGTGCGAACCAAGCCCCGCGTTCGATATGTTGTGTTACGGGACAGCGGTTGCTAAGATTTTGTTTCCAGATTTGACATCCATGGAAGACTTCTCACTGCACACTGAGGTAGGAATGGTGTTTATACATCCCTCTGCAACAGAACCGACGAAACCCGACCCGACGGTAATTTTGACCCTACCCGGTGAATGTGTAGCCTCCCCGAGACCCGACGGATTTTCTGAATTGACCCGGACGCTTTTTCCCATCTCCGGTGCGAAATTTGATTGGTTTGCCATCGATATAAAAGAAGTAAAAAAAGGGGGCTGATAAATGCATTATATATAAAGGACTGCACTTTATAGGACTGGAAACTCATACAGAAGAACTTGTGGGAACTTTTGGAAAATGACGCGCAAGAAATTGTAGTCAGTGAAAAAGTGAACTGACCCGAAGAAAATTTGTTTCACCCGATGACATTTTTTTCTGAAAACCAGGTGGGAATCGTAGTATTGAGATCGTGACACAGGCTCGGGACGCTTTTCAGTTTTCAGTCACAAGGCTCGATCTTAACTTTTGAAATAGTCAAATGGCTAGTAAAGTTAATGGCCGATTTAACAGTAGGTTTACTAGAACTCTTCTAAGGATATTTTTGTACTGCAGACGGGGGTGCGTCCGTCATTGCCTTCCCTGAATTTTGTCTAAAAGCGTTCCTCCTCCCCCTCCCCCTCCCTGATAACTTCGAACTACCAAATGTGATCGGCTAGTGCAGATATTTGATGTTATTATTCAGCACACCGATGCACTGCCCAAATATGGTCATTGGAACGCCAATAGCTGTCTTCTGTACATGACAGCTATCCTGCGATATCCGTCTCTGAGGAAAATATGATGTTTTGAGCTCGTAAATAATACACAAAAGTCATTTTTTTCGTTTTTTTTTTTGTGCTATCGATGTGCTGAATAATAAAACCATTATCCTGCTCGATTTTGCAGAATATCGTCTGATTTTAGCCAACTCGGGACTTCGTCCCTCGTCGGCTAAGTATCAGACGATATTCTGCGCAATCTCGCAGGATAATGGTTAAGTATTGTCATTTCCGTTCGTACGATGGAAACTTTTGAAAACCTGTATAAAACCTGTGTAACCTGTATACCTTTGGATTGTCATGTGATGTGGCGTGTTATGATCAGAATCGTTTCGTTTTTCTTAGGACAAAGACCTAATAGCTCTCATCGAAGGCCTAACTACAGCCGATATCAGCAAGAGACTAACAGCTAAAGGGGCTCTAGAAATGGCGTATTTCAAAATGGAAGAACAACTAGACTAAAATCCGATATACGACATGGAGGCAGGAGGGATTCTTGGAAATTTGTATTCTCAGAATCAAGAAATCCCAACGGTCCCGTATCAAAGGATCTGTCGTACTCGTGGGACTAGGTTCCAGGATGTGTGCCATGGAATGTAGAATTCTTGGAGCGAGGTATTTCGCGGAACCGAGTATCAGAAACGAGCAATTTCAAACGGGGTTTCTTGGAATGTTGCATTTCGTGGAATCGAGTTCTTTGTGACGAGATCTTCTTGGTGGACTCGGATACTTGCTCTTCGTGAAATCGAGTTCTTACAGGACGTGTTTGTGGGCTGAGAGGTATATAGTTATTATAAAAAAAGATCTAAAGTTGTTGTTGTTTAACAAGTGGCTGGACACAGAAATATTGTTTATTCTACGATAAGAATGATTTTATGGCAGTGAGGATTTTATGCACTTTGTTTTAGATGACATCAAGATATTTTTTTTGTAAGTTATGTTATGTCAAGTTGCAGTTACTTGGAAAGCCTGGCTGTTTAGCAGCAGGTTGGACTTGTACCATTTGTATAGACAAAAAAAATTGGTCGTCCACTAAAGCTGCATGAAATCTGCTCTTTCCGATTTCCCAATCATGATTGCGTTATATTAGTTATCAAGCGTCCTATTCATTTGGTCTAAATCATGGGCTTTTCCCGCTGCAAATGAGGAAATTAATTTGCTGATTGTCAGACCGTTCGTTCTAGGTCTTAAATGAAGAGTATAGCAAATTTTATATGCTAGAGTTATATATTATTGTACTGAGAAATAGGTTAAATAGTTAGATTTGCGAGTAAATAAATGTTATTTTGAAGTAGATATGTTGGGTATTCTTCTGGTTAGCTCTGGACACGAGCTGGGCAAAACCGGAATTCCTAAGGGCCATGGCTAAAAGGGATGGTTCAGAAGGGCCGATTAATAATTCATAGATAAACAATCGAACGAAGCTACATGGCATCATAGTTAGTATAACACGGCATATGTAGCTTCGTTCTACCGTGAAGCCTATGAATCAGGTCCTTCTCATAGTAGGGTCTGTTAGCGATTTTATCGTGCACTTTTGCGTACAGGCACCAAACTTGGCACAAGTGTTCCTTGGGTGATACCAAACAGATTTAGAGGGGGTGCCACAAATAAATGTTCGCCCTAGGGGGGAGGGGAGGGGGCATTTTGTCCAAATTAAAAATGAGGGATCTTTTTGGGGCTGCAAAGACCGTACAGGCATCAAACTTGGCACAAATGTTCCTTGGGAGATACCAAATATCATTTAGAAGGGATGCCACATATGTTTGCGCTAGGGGGGTAGGGAGGGGTAATTTTTTCCTTATTAGGCATGGGGATCTTTTGGGAGCCGCAAAGACCGTACAGGCATCACATTTGGCACAAGTGTTCCTTGGGTGACACCAATCAGATTAAGAGGGGGAAGTCACAAATGTTCGCCCAATGGGGGTGGGGTGGGGCAATTTTGTCGAATTCCTGTTGAGCTTCATAGACCATACAGGCACCACACGTAGCAAAATGTTACTTAGGTGTTACTAAAGAAATTGAAAGGGGGTGTCACAAATGTCTGCCCAAGGGGATGGGGAGGGGCATTTTTTTCCGAATTAGCATTGGGGCCTCTGGAGCCGCAAGACCGTACAGCACCAAACTTGGCACACATGCCTTTCTTTGGTGATACCAAACTGATTCAGAGGGGGCGCCACAAATGTTCGCCCTAGAAGGGGAAGGGAATAGGAATTTTGCCCAAATTAGCCATAGGGTCTTTTTGCTACAAATCCTTATTGGCCTGAAACCCAAACAAGTTCCGACACAAAAAGTTTGACAAAGAGGGAGAGGGGCAAAATTTCCATTAAGAGGGGTTGAGTCCAAAGGCACCAGACCGAGTGCATAAATTGCCTTGAGACTGAACAGGTGCACAGTTCCGTGTATGGGAGGTTGGTCTTGTCGCACTTGCAGCGACCGCTGGTGCATTTGCCTTTCCAACCGCACTTCAGTAGCTCGAACACACTCTTCAAGCCGGTTGGAGTCCAAAGGAACTTTTGTGCCAAGTTTGGTGCCTGTAGGGTCTTTGCATGTCTAATTTGGACAAAATACCCCTGCCTCCCCCCTAGGGCGAACATTTGTGGCACCCATATCCCCCTCTTAAACTGTTTGGTATCACCCACGGTCTTTGCAGCCCCCAAAGATCCCTCATGTCTAATTTGGACAAAATGTCCCTCTCCTCCCCCTAGGGCGAACATTTGTGGCACCCCCCCCCCCCCTAAAACTGGTATCACCCAAGGAACTTTTGTGCCATGTTTGGTGCCTGTACGGTCTTTGCAGCCCCCAAAAGATCCCTCGTGTCTAATTTGGACAAAATGCCCTCCTCTCCCCCCTAGGGCGCACATTTGTGGCAACCCCCTCTAAAACCGTTTGGTATCACCCAAGGAACATTTAACAGACCCTACTATCAGTCATCCCTTCTAGTCATGACCATCCTTGGCCATTCTCGTACCCAGAGCCCCCCGATCCCGTCACCTCGCGGGGGAGGCTCTGGTGACAGCCATCGACGCATGATAAAAAACAAATGGTGGTTTTATGCCTCACAATTGCTTTTAGAGCGTTCAAGTCGAAGGCATAGGTTGAAAAGACGACTAGGAAACGAATGGCAGTGTTATTTTGACAGATACGTTTTTATAAAGCGAGATCAAAGCTTTCATGTACGCATGCGCGTCATTTCAGACAATCAGCGAAGGCCCTCGAGTGGATGTCACCAGAGCCTTCCTCGCGGTTTGAGTTTTCGGGAATTCCTGTGGTCAAATCATAGTGGTCAAATTGAACGGTCCAAATCGAAATGTCACGTGCTTGTCTCGAGGAACTCGAGAAAACCGTTTCAACTCGCTTATATGTTTCTGGCACCATTGATCTTACTCGCGGGTTTTTACTGTATGTCTATCAGGGAAGTCGTACAATCTCGTTCCCAGAGCCTACTCCGATGTTGTTGTTTGTCCGTAGGCTCTGCGGCAGTCAATCGTAGCCGATTCTGATTTGCCGATATTCCTGCCCCCCATTTTGAAATTTAGCTAGCCGACAGAAACAGTCACCATATATGGAAAACCGGATGTCCTAGATTCTAGCACTTCCGGTTTCGTCTGCGTCCAGAGCCTCCGAGTCAACATGACCGAGGGGCTCTGGGAACGAGATTGGGAAGTGGTGATACATTGTATCACTTTCCCTCGGAGTCACGTTCAAAAAGCCGCTGCTCGATGTTGTGTTACGGTATGTGGATAGGGCAAATGAATAAATGAATTCGAGAAAAGTGCCAAGGGATCATGTCCGTCAACTTTCGATGAAGAACATTCTCGCACACAGAGCACACAGAGCTCCCCGCTCGTCATCTCGCGGGGAAAGCTCCGGTAACATCCATTGCATTCTCTTACCCAGAGCTCCCCGGCTCGTAACCTCGCGGGGGAGGCTCTGGTGACAGCCACTGACGCATGCGCGAGATTTAATACAGAGCCGCTGAGAGAAAGACCTTTCAGCGCATGCTCCAACGTTCAAAATCAGCCAATCAGCGAAGGTCCTCAAATGGATGTCCCCAGAGCCTCCCCTGCGAAGTGACGAGCCGGGGAGCTCTGGGTACGAGAATGCATCCATTGCTGATGTTAAACGTTCAGGCATGCGCAGACAGCTCTTTCGACCCTCAGATCTCTTAGGCCCTGTCCACACTAACGCGTTTTCAAAAGTATTCGTTTTCAAACTTATACGGATTCGCAGCGTGTTAGTGTGGACGAGAGATTTAGCTCCAAACAGGCGAGCAGTTTTTATTTGATGTTGGCTTGTGCAAGGACAGTCTTAAATAAATGGTACAGTTGACGTTTATCGTTTTCATTTTTATTCGGATTCGACCGTCCACACTAAAACGATATGTATACGGATTCGTTTTTATTCACTTTCGAGAGCGTTTTCAAACTTATACGGATTCGATGAAAACGATCAGCGTGTTAGTGTGGACGGAAGGCCTAAATGTATCAAAAAGTATACGGATTCAAATGAAAACGCGTTAGTGTGGACGGGGTCTCAGCCCGTGTCAGCCACTCCTTTGTTATTGTTTACGTTCGAATTACGTGTAGAATTCTCTTAATTAACATCTAAAAAGACTAAGTTTCAAATTTGATTTACGAATGCAATTGAGAACATTGCCCTATATTTGCTGCGACGTTAGGAGCAGCAACATATTCGCTACGAAGAATGATTCGCTACGAAAGGACGAGATTTGCAGCCGGGCGCGATTTGCATAACACGATTTTATTCGATTTTATTCGAGGTCGCTTCAACGGGCTGGACGTACGGCTTTTGAGCCTCACAATCACGACGACACATTTTGCGATGGGGGATGTAGACAGGAAATAGCACTCACCCATGAGATCTTCTGATATCGTCCGGCGAAACATCCGCTTTTGTAATGCCGGGTTTTACTGCATTTCACTGCCTTTTAAGGTACATCTGAGACCAAATAAATGCTCACAACGATGAGCTATACGTTTATTTTAGCTATCTGTGTTGTGCTTTGCAAGAGAAGCGCCATTTTCACGATTAAGTTGGGTTTTATTCAGTGTTTGTTTATATGCAGTTGCAGTCGCGTGCCAAAGTGCATCAGATTATCCGATTGTCTGGTGTTCGAAAAAGCTGAAGACCTGCAGTGAAATGCAATTTTTGCTAACAGCTCTACAGTCGTTATACAAATGTTTATTGTAATTCCCAAATTCCCAAATTTGCCAAAGCAAAAGTGTCTCACCTTTGTGGCAATGGTTTCTTCTACTTGAAAGGCCCAAAATGCAGTAAAACAATAGGCAACAGTCAATCAACGAGAATATAGCATCTCTACCCCAACAAGAAGCAGCCGCTTACAGTCATGAATAAGTGTATACCAAGGCATGTAGATTGTAAAATCGCGCTCGCAGCATTTTACTTTCAATTGAAACCGCTAGTATCTAAATCAGCCGATGGAAATGGATGCTTTTGCCGACTTGGTATGTTGCTATGCTGCCAAAATGGCGGCACAGGCTCTTTAAAGTTTGTAATCGTTATTACAATGATATTACATGGCCGCACGGAGATACGCATTTTTCGAAATTTTATCTTCGAGTGTTGTTCATTGGTGTTAAGAAAAAAATAAATGTCAGTAACAGTTAAACTATTTTGATCTTTTTGTTGCAAAAAACGACTGAAATTAACCGCACAAAATCGTTCGTAATTAGCTGTAAAATCGTTCTTTGAAGCTTATTAACGGAATTTCGTAACCAAAAATACGAGGACCATACTTCCAGACGGAGCTGAAGCGTCGTATGGCGACCGTACGGTTCTTACGCCCACGCTAGAGATTTCGGCCCTGACAGTCGCTATCCTCGGTGTTAATTGTTCAGTAGCGACTCAGGGACTCGGTCCAGGGACCTAGGTGAGGGAACGCCCGGCCACCAGACCATTAGGTAGACGCCCCTTGTAATGAGTAGTGAACAACTAACGGTCTCTATACATCCGTATAGGTATTTATAGGTCTGTTTGAGGATCGCGTGTTCCATGTGGGACACTTGTTTTTAGTGAGTTCATGGTTTCGTTTAAAACTTCATCAGCCATCGACATGATTCGTTCTCCAATCTTTGTGGGTCATTCGGTGATGCCTTTTTGAAACAATCTGAATAAGCCGTTGAAATTCAATATCTGAATTTCTACGCATGCGTACTCATATAGTCACGAATTATCATATTTATCTTTTATTTTATCTATGAATTGATCGTAGCGTGCTTTATGATTTGTTTTTACTACTCTCAGCCTCCTGAATGAAGATCAAAATGAAATTCAATTTGATTTCTAATTACCGGAAGACTACATACACGGTGCCACGTTTGTGTGCGCACATTCATACCTTCAAAAGTAGTTGCGAAAGTTCCTTCGAAAAAATGCTTTTCTCAATTTCAACTGCGTAAGCGATGTCTTCTTGGCTTTAATTCCCACTCTCCCTTATTCAATGTTGAAGCCCAACCACTAGCGCGTTTGACAAAACAACATTGAGTTGGGGGGAGGGGTTTTAACGAGAACGGTAGCGGTTTATTTTATGGAAACTCATTTTTTAGTATGGTGATATGTAACGCACGGCGATTTCGTGACATAAGAGGTTGAGTGAAAACTGATACACTTCTCCCAAACGGGATCCCCGAAATAGCCCGTAAAATTACGTATTCAGTGGTTTCTTTTGTAAAGTACATGCGCGCAATGCAAATTAGCTAATTAAAAATGGCATAACAGGAAACTCTGGATTGTAGGCTTTCTTTTGACATAAAACTCGATTAATTTCACAAAATTGTCGAAATTTAGCCAAGGGGATCCGGTACTGGGATAGCGTGGGATTCACGGGATCTGTCTCTGTTACTGTTAAAAAAAGAGACATTTCTGTTGAATTGGAACGGCAACTTCTCTGAAAGTCAACCAAATCTCACGTACGAAACAAACAAAAGGAACTCGACCAGAGGATGAAGTGATTTTTACTCAATGAGTAGCCCTAATGTGGCTTTACGGTGGACTCGCTTAGTATACATGTTTAGTATCGCTTGGTGAAGTCCCATTGATCTTAAAACAGTCAACAACAGCCCTTGGGTTTGCGTAAGAGATGGCTAAACATATCTAATTCGACCGGTTTATAAATTCGATACTGAAGTTGTAAATTTATTTTGCAGTATTTTGCGAAGTTATTAGTCCACAGAGACACTTGAGCCTGTCATACCGTGTGAGCGTATGACATTGCGCTCGCAAAGGTCGATGGCCTAGCAGATGGGCTCTAGAATCGCTGTGACGATTGAAGAGAAAATTATTAACAATTTTGTCGCTGATTGTTGGCATGGTGCGCCGTGTGTTGTGTTATTTTGGGTTGCCTTGTTTGAAACATGAATTTCGAAAACTCGCTAAATTTGACTTACAGCAGTCAAAACGCAATGGTTCTCGTGCAAATCTCTCAAGATGTGCAAGTAAAAGCTTCGAGGAAAGAGTACGGAGAATCAAAATGGAGACTGGAGAAGTTTCATATTACAGTATGGTTTTACGCAGCATTTCTGACTCGTCTGCAAAATGTTCCATGAATGAAACGTTTCAGAAATATCAAAATTATTTAAGACAAATGGCAGAAGCCATACGTCTTCGATCCGTTTAATTGCTTTGCTATTTCATTTGTAGCTCAAACCTAGGCGAGTGGTAGTTTGAATAGCTGTATTCACACTAGAGACGGAAAACTCGTCTGAGACGAGTTTCCTGCCTTGAATATGGTTCCCTGTTCTTCTGTGATCACGCGAAAACAATTTTTTTTGAAGAAGAAAGTTTAGACAGATAACAAGCAAGTGTTTCCTGAGTAGAATTGACATAAGACAGGAACTTTTTCTGACGAGAAACTCATCTCAGACGAGTTTTCCGTCTCTAGTGTGAATACAGCTATTATTACAAATCGTGACAACGAATATTACAAATTGCGACAACTATGTTTATTAGCGGAGCTCCAGCGCGGGCCGAAGGCCCGCGCTAGCGGAGCACCATACCTAAGAGAAAAACGTATAGTATACTATCGAGTTGATTTTTGAACGTCACGGGCATTATGTATCTTTTTGATGACGTCATTGATGACGTAAGGGCACGTGACTTCGGTATAGAGTTCCTCTTATGGTCTTTGAAACTTTGTCCAAGTTTGGCTTCTATAGAAGCTACCCTTCGGGAGATATGATTTTTTCTTTATTTTTCTGGTATTAAACCTATAGCGTACGCCGTCCGTCCGTCCGTCGTCCGTCCGTGTACACATGGGAACCCTGTGGTATAAAGAGAAAAAATTATATCTCTTCAAGGGAACATGCTAAGACAACCATACTTGGGATATTTTGTCTATGCCACAAGGGGGGTGCTGTAACCCGGACTAGGCACAGACAGATTCTGCTCAAAAAATCTTTAAAAGTTGCCGCAAAATACCCTCAAAAGTTGCTCAAAAGTTGCTCAAATTCGAAAAAGTTGCTCACAGAATCAAAAAAGTTGCTCCCCAAAAAAGAGCATTTCTTCACGCTTGTCGCCTGATTTATTTAAAAAATGATAAAGAATCACTCAACTCAACATCTCCATAAGATCAGGCAATTATATTCTAAACACCATATGACATAATTATACTAATCATACGGTTGTTTAAAAAGAGACTCACTTGCCGCCATTCTGTTGGCTTAGTAAACAAAATGGGGAGTTTGTAGTATCAAACTCATACAATAATAGCTGCTGCTACTATTTTTGAAAGAAACTATAAGGAAGCCCTTCTAGGTTATGTCACCTCAGCCCCATTTTCTCTAGCAATTTGAATAGGGTCTTCCGCCATTTTGCTTCTGCTCTATATTTGGAATGTTGATACCCAACGAGACATCCATATCTTGAAGATACCTCTGAGCAGTGAGCACCCAAGGTGAAGAAAGTACTTTTTTATTACCTTTTTAGCAAGATTTTTCATCTGTGTTTGATTTGAAATGGCAAGTATCACAAATTGCCATTTTGTTGTAAAAATTCAATAGGAAATAGCGGAAATGCGAAGAAGTTGCTCATAGTTGAAAAAAGTTGCTCAGAATGGAAAAAGTTGCTCAAAATTGAAAAAGTTGCTCAAAAGTTGCCGAGCAGAATCTGTCTGTGCCCCGGACACGTGATGTGACGTCATCGATGACGTCATCAGTGATTGAAAAATGAATATCTTGTGAAGGGAAGACTCTAAGACAACCAAACTTTGGTAGTGTAGTCTAGGTCACCAGGTGGGCGAAATGAAGTGGTCACGTGATATGACGTCATCGATGACGTCATCTATGCGTCAAAAATGAATATCTCATGAAAGAAAGAATCTAAAACAACCAAACTTGGGTAGTAGTCTAGGCCACCAGATGAGCGAAATGAGGTGGTCACGTGATGTGACGTCATCGATGACGTCATCTATGCATGAAAAAATCAATATCTCGTGAAGGGAAGACTCTAAAACAACCAATATTTGGTAGTGTAGTCTAGGTCACCAGGTGAGCGAAATGAAGTGGTCACGTGATCTTACGTCATCGATGACGTCATCTGTGCTTCAAAAATGAATATCTCATGAAAGGAAGACTCTAAAACAACCAAACTTGGGTAGTGTAGTCTAGGCCACCACATAAGCGAAATGAGGTGGTCACGTGATGTGACGTCATCGATGACGTCATCTATGCTTGAAAAATCAATATCTCGTGAAGGGAAGACTCTAAAACAACCAAACTTTGGTAGTGCAGTCTAGGTCACCACATGAGCGAAATGAAGTGGTCACGTGATGTGACGTCATCGATGACGTCATCTATGCTTGAAAAATCAATATCTCGTGAAGGAAGACTCTAAAACAACCAAACTTTGGTAGTGTAGTCTAGGCCACCAGATAAGCGAAATGAGGTGTCACGTGATATGACGTCATCGATGACGTCATCTATGCTTAAAAAATGAATATCACGTGAAGGGAAGACTCTAAAACAACCAAACTTGGGTAGTGTAGTCTAGGCCACCACATAAGTGAAATGAGGTGATCACGTGATGTGACGTCATCGATGACGTCATCTATGCTTGAAAAATCAATATCTCGTGAAGGGAAGACTCTAAAACAACCAAACTTTGGTAGTGCAGTCTAGGTCACCACATGAGCGAAATGAAGTGGTCACGTGATGTGACGTCATCGATGACGTCATCTATGCTTGAAAAATCAATATCTCGTGAAGGGAAGACTCTAAAACAACCAAACTTTGGTAGTGTAGTCTAGGCCACCAGATAAGCGAAATGAGGTGTCACGTGATATGACGTCATCGATGACGTCATCTATGCTTAAAAAATGAATATCACGTGAAGGGAAGACTCTAAAACAACCATATAAACCATGTACACATGGGAATCCCTTTCATTCACATAGAAAATTTTATAACCAGGAGCTCCGCTTTTAGCCAGTGGCTAAATCTATTTAGTATATACCAGCTCGGCAACCTCCTAAGAACGAGCATTTTGATTGGTTTAGACATTATTTACCTCCGAAACAGTAGATATTGTGTTGGCAAGCAAATTTCATGTAGTGGCGAAGAAAAGTCAGTCAACAAAACTAAAGAAGTAACTATTCTCACTGCATACTAATGAGAGCTTCGTATAAGAACACGCTCAGGAATAATTAATTCAGTCCGTTCAGCCGCTCAGTTGAAGTGTTCAGACGTTTCTCTGGCTTCAGTTTGGTCAACCGCCTCCACCTCCCATATCCTTCCTGTTGGTTTGTAAAATCGCTTCTCGTGGCTTTATACTCATCTGGAATGTTATTGGCGTTGTTATAGAAGCTATTTCGGTTTCTTCATTGCGTTTTCGCTGCTGTTATTGCATAAGGTTTGTTGTACCGCGAGCGGTTTCTATCAAGGGCCTCGTGGAATTTACAAGTTGCAGGAATGGGTTGTGACTGGCAAAAATCACTGGAGTGGCCAGAATTTCCCTGGAGTCTATAGGTAATTTTATCTTCGGGTGGTTTTCTTAGGGCTCGTTTGGGGTTTGGTTTATTTAATGCTTAGTACTAGTTCGTCACATTTTTAGTCTCTTCCTCTTGGTTTTGTACGGGTGCTTTGTGTTCTTAGATGCCCTTGCCGTATTCACACATATCGCTCGCAGTTACTCGTTGCTTTGGGAAGTGGTTGTTCCACGTTATGCCGTGGCTATTTCGTCAGGGACATTGTCTCGTTGCCGGAATTTTGTGTTTTCCGTTACCGTTTCTAGCTAGGTCAATTTTCCCGTCTCTGTTCCCTCTCCGTTGGGTGGCCATAGTAGCTTATTTATTTTCCATAGCGTTAGTAGTATACAAGCATGGGATAATTGGTAGATTATTTATCACGGGGGTACTATTTATGTGTGCATTAGATTCCGCACTCGGTGCGGGGAAGGTGATTACCACAGTAATATTGTGCGCGCATAGACTCCGCGGCAATCGGTGTGTGGAAGGTGATTATCACAAGGGTAATATTGTGTGCGTGGAACGTTATTATCACAAGGGTAATACTGTGTGCGCATAGACTCCGCACTCAGGGTGCGTGGAAGGTTAATATCATAAAAGTGATATTGTGTGCGCAAAGACTCCGCACTCGGTGTGCGTGGAAGGTTATTATCATAAAAGTGCTATTGTTTGCGCAAAGACTCCGCACTCGGGGTGCGTGGAAGGTAATTATCATAAGTGATATTGTGTGCGCAAAGACTCCGCACTCGGTGTGCGTGGAAGGTTATTATCACAAGGGTAATGTTGTGTGCACAAAGACTCCGCACTCGGGGTGCGTGGAAGGTTAATATCACAAAAGTGATATTGTGTGCGCAAAGACTCCGCACTCGGGGTGCGTGGAGGGTTATCAAAAGTGATATTGTGCGCGCAAAGACTCCGCACTAGGGGTGCGTGTATGGTTATTATCATAAAAGTGACATTGTGTGCGCAAAGACTCCGCACTCGGGGTGCGTGGAAGGTTATTATCACAAGGGTAATATTGTGTGCAAATAGACTCCGCACTCGGGGTGCGTGGAAGGTTAATATCACAAAAGTGATATTGTGTGCGCAAAGACTCCGCACTCGGGGTGCGTGAAAGGTGTTTATCACAATGTTAATATTGTGTGTGCATAGTCTCCGCACTCGGTGCGTCGGAGGTGATTACCATAAGGGTAATATTGTGTGCGCGTAGACTCCGCACTCGGTGCGTGGAAGGCTATCACTCGGAGCGTGGAAGGCTATCTATTTATCTATCATACGCAGACTCCGCGCGTAGTGCGTGGAAGGTTATCTATTTATCTATCATACGCAGACTTCGCGCGTAGTGCGTGGAAGGTTATCTATTTATCTATCATACGCAGACTTCGCGCGTAGTGCGTGGAAGGTTATCTATTTATCTATCATACGCCGACTCCGCGCGTAGTGCGTGGAAGGTTTCGGAACAGTGTGTACGCAGACTCCGCACGTGGTGCGTGGAAGGTTCCAGGGGGGTAACAGTGTACAAAACGTGGCACGTTGAAGGTTATCATTCGCAGGAAATAACACTTGGGATCCAAACTCTTCGATGTTGTTGGGGGGACCATTTAACAACGGTCCTGACAGACATAGTCTGCGTCCTGGCTCATCGAAGGGTTGGGTTCCCTGTGTTTCTGTTTCTTTTGCGTTCGTTTCCGTCTTTTATCTAGGAGACACTTTAGGCTATTCACAGTTGGGTTTGTAACCACCAAGTCTTATGCCCGGACGGGCGTTGTTCAACTCAGATCCATCACACAGGGATCCCAACCCTTCGTTGGGCTACTGCCGTCCCCCTAACATGGCCATGATGCCCAGTTTGACTCTACACGTTTAGTAGCGACCCTGTACCCAGTCTGTGAGAAGTTGTAGTTTTCTTCCTCGTTTTACTCTTCATACGTATATATATATGTACGTGTATATACTTGTATGTGGTTTTTCATAAACTTCTTTTCTTTCAATTCTACTATTTAGTTCACGTACGCGTTTTAACGAGCCTCACGCCCTAGGTGTTGTTACGTGGTTCAATTATTATTATTGTTCAGGAGATTTGGATTTTCTGAGGATTGGGAGAAGAGATTGGGATTTCTGAGTTTCGGGGTTTAGTTATGAGAGAGAGAAGAGATGGGTGTGGTGATTTTAGCCTGCCATCGCGGTAGATGGCCTAGCCCCTAGGTTCGGTTTCCAGCCGTGATGGTTTTGCGGAGCCTTTATCAAGGTTTCATCAACCCCGCCACGGCTGGAAACCGAGCCTATAGATGGTCGTACTATAATATTTTGTGGAGCGGCACGAGCAGATCACCCCATACCTTAGCTTCTATTGCGATGCGAACAATAGTATGCAGTGAGGATATAGTACTATGATTACCGAACTCAATCGAACATAAATCAAAATGATTGGTTTGATTAAGTTCGATTTTGTTCGGAAATTTTAGAAGACTTTAGAAATCGGGTCTCATCGGCACGCAATGGGGCAGTACACAACAAATAGACGGCCATGTACAGTTAACATAACAATATTAGACCGAATAATAGCTTAGTTTTAGCTACTATTCCGGGTGATTTTATGATTGTAACTCCCGGTCACACGAGATGATTCCAGGGAAAAAAATCAATAGTCAATCCATGCCAACGTGGTATCCCGGAAGGGCCCGGGATTTTTATAAGTAAATCCCAGTAAAATCAACATAGTTCAATCATGACTGGTGCCTGAGTCTTTATTACTTTTACAGACCTATGAGGGATGATAAGAAAAATCTTCAACTTCAACAAACTATATTGGATTAACGTTTGGATTAACGTCTCATTAACACCTATAGTTCATGTGCGGTGCAGTTCCCAGTATGCGCAAGGCGAGCCGAACTACTGCAGATGTGCAAATCTTTGTTTGTGATTGATTCCGGTTTAGAAAAATCTGCAAATCATGAGCGGAACGAACTATCTGCAGTTCAACACGCGAGATGTTTCAGATGTTTATTTCTTGGAAATAATTACTTTATTTAGATTTGGACCTCTGTAAACAATATGCTCTAAATTCTCAAGCAGAGACAAGAGAGATCATTGAATACATTAATTATTTACAACGGCATCTTGTAAGAGATCACAACACTTCCTTGCAGAGGGTGTCTATTTTAGACAAAGGCCCTGAAGCTAAAACACTACCTGCTGTGAAAACAACTCGCCAGTCCGACCGATCCCAGCGTCATACAGTCCCTGCCGAAATAAAGTCGTCAAGATCAGCTCTACGATAGTTTCCCTGGACTTCTGTTGGATGTAAATTTAACTTACAGTAAAATGAGCTTATCTGAACTTATGTCGAATAATTTTCAGGGAAAAGCTCTATGAAGGGGAAGTAAAAACAATTGCACTTCAATTGCACAGTTGCAATTGAGATACAGATTATGACGTACTTTAGTATCCAAAGCCATCAAACTTAGGGCGTTTGTCTAATAAGCCCGGCCTAACAAATCGAACAAAATGTCAATCGAACACCAATCGTTCGATTGGTTTTGATTGGGTTCGGTAATCAAACATAATCGAACAAAACTTTTTGGTGACTATGGTTACCGACCTCAATCGAACATAAATCAAAATGATTGGTTTGATTATTCGATTTTGTTCGGAAATTTTAGAAGACTTTAGAAATCGGGTTAAGACTCATCAGTGGCACGCACAGTTAACATAACAATTAGACCGAATAATAGCTTAGTTTTAGCTACTATTCTGGGTGATTTTATGATTGAACTCCCGGTCACACGAGATGGGGAAAAAAATCAATAGTCAATCCATGCCAACGTGGTATCCCGGAAGGGCCCGGGATTTTTATAAGTAAATCCCAGTAAAATCAGTAAAACCATAGTTCAATCATGACTGGTGCCTGAGTCTTTATTACTGTTACAGACCTATGAAGGATGATAACAGGGGCGTAGCCAGGAGGGGGGGGGGAGTCCAGGGGTTCCGGAACCCCCCTCTCCCGCAGCGGAACCCCCCCTCGCCTCTGTTCTGGAACAAATTACTGTTTGGAAGACCACTCGACAACTTTCCCTGCTTGTGTACGTCGGAACGGTTGAGTTCTAGTCGACAGTAAGTCAGGTAATTCTAAAACATTTTTCAGAAAAAGTCGACACAACGTAGAGAATATAGTTTTATACAATATTTCGACTGGCCAAACCAGCCTTCTTCAGGTATTGTGAATACAATTGGCATGTTATCACTATATATACTATCTGAAATATGAACCTTATGACGTAACTTACGGATAAACTATGTACATTAATATATAAAAAAACAAAACGGCATATAATGAAAATACAGATCAGGTCTCATCTCGTTTGTTGAGACCATCAGGTTCTAAAATTCTTGCACGTATTATCAAATTTGCTTCTCTTGCTTTTCGGACGGAATCACGACTGGAAAATATTTTTTCTAGAGGGATAAGTTGCATATCTGAAGCAGAGTGATTAGGTGAGTGAAGAAAATGTTCAGAAGACGTTAGTAGGTTTTGATCGTGATTCAGGGTTATCTACTGGGCAGCGGTGATCGTTAAAGCGAGCTCTAAGTTTGCGTTTAGTTTCTCCGATGTACTGAAGATTACAACGGTTGCATTGTACCATATAAATAACGTTTTTAGTGTCGCATGTAATATGTGAAGTTATAGGACGCGTTTCACCGGTGGAGAAAAAAAGTATAAGAAGTTAGACCGTCCGAATGTAGTCGCAAGTTTTGCAGTTACTGCCACACTTATAGGAGCCTGGGGGAAGTATATTTGTGTTAGAGGTCGAAGGTAGTTTGGCTTTTACAAGAATGTCACGGAGGTTAGGAGAACGACGAAACGCTACAATAGGAGGCTCTTTGACTACCTTTTTTACAACGGTCCGAAGAAAGAAGAATATTGAAATGTTTCTTTATTACTTCATTAACATTAGGAAGTGTAGGATTATAAGTTAATACGAAAGGAACGCGTTTACATGTATTTCTAGTATTATAATGTGGGCGTAAAGCATCAATACGGGAAACGTTAGCGGCACGGTTAATTTGCCTAAGAAGGAAAGGATGTTTATAGCCACGTTTAAGGAGGTATCCAATGAGTTCATTACACCTGTTATTAAAAGTTTCATCTGTGGAGCAAATGCGGCGAAGACGAAGAGCTAGGCTGTAGGGAATAGCTTTTTTCGTGTGAGAAGGGTGACAAGATGAGTAAAGAAGGTGTTGGTGTTTGTCAGTGGGTTTAGAATAAAGGTCAGTATTAATTACACCATTATTAAGTGAAACATTAACATCTAGGAAAGGAACGCAAGTATCTGAGTGTGAGCTTGTGAATTTTATGGTTGGATGTATGTCGTTGAGATAATCGATGAATATTTGGACATTATTTGGCCCCTCTGTCCAAATAACAAAAATATCGTCGATGTATCTCAACCATGTGTGCGGTTTATAAGGGGCGTTGTTAAGGGCGTTAGTCTCAAAAAGGCCAAGAAAAAGATTAGCAAAAGAAGGCGCCATTCTGGTACCCATGGCAGTGCCATGAACCTGGAGATAGTGTTGATCATTAAAATAAAAATTATTCATTTGAAGAATCATGCGGATAAGGTCACAGATGGTGCCTGCAGGTACGTTACTGTGAGCACGGTTACGGAGAAAATGATAGCAGGCATTGATGCCATCATTATGAGGAATGTTAGTATAGAGTGATGAAACGTCTAGTGTTACAAGCAGAGTGTTAGCTGGTAGATTTCCGAGAGTGAGAAGAATATTAAGGAAATGATTAGTGTCTTTTACATATGAATTGAGATTACTAACCTAGTGGTTTGAGATGAGAGTCTACAAATTCTGAAATGTGTTCGGTGGGGTGAGAGTTAGATGATACTATAGGGCGTCCAGGATTACCAGCTTTGTGGACTTTCGGAAGAATGTAGAAACGACCGGCTTATTACTAAAATTCGGTAAATATTTAATAGACAACAAATAAAAGCTCCAATAAAATGTAGCAAATTTCTTCAAACGCTAATTTTTCCCCGAGATCAATATGTTTGGCTGGATTTCCTGTGGCGAGAACGCAAAAAACGTCCTATCCATGTGGAGTTTTTTTATTTTTTGAAATAAGTGTTGGCTACGCCCCTGGATAAGAAAAATCTTCAACTTTAACAAAACTATTGGATTAACGTCTCATTAACACCTGTAGTTCATGTTCGGTGCAGTTTCCAGTGCAGTATGCGCCAGGCGAGCCGAACGGGGGTAGAAGCGGAATATCTTCAAACCAAAATTCATTATTCAAACCTCAAATATTCAACATTCAAACATCTAAATTCAATATTCAAACTTCCACCTCAAATAATATTCAAACTTCCATCGGCTAATATTCAAACTTCTGCTTACCGTTTCGACTGTACTAAGCAGTGAGGTAAGGTCAAAACAACGGTACTCGATAGGTATCCAGGGATGGTGAATAAGGTGGTGGGTATCGGGTACTACCACCCCCCATAGGTATATCCAGTTGTTATTAGTTTCGAAGCACAAATAGGAATACCCGGTTTTAATGCAGAAATGTGATGTTCTCTTGTAAAGCACAACGGTAAGTTTTCGCCATGATGCATCAATTATTTCACGAGGTATCGGCAGTCGAAAATCCGACTTTTAGGAAAATTGAAAGAGGTGGTGGATTTCGGGTACCCACTTCCCTAAACTGGATACGGTACTTATAAAGTATCGTTGCTTTGACCGTTGTTTGTTTCATGAAAATATAAACATTCGAAGGGTAAGAGGATTTTGAGTAATACGCGGTCAAAATGCAGTGATCCTCCATCCTTGATGCCCCCTCAGAACTGATCACACCCTCCCCCCCTATGTGATATAGAAGACATTTTTAAAAATTTTGATAAACGCATTTCATCTAACCTCAGAGAAACGAAGAGATGAACATTCCGTTATTTGTGCAGTAGTAAAGAAAACCTTCAAGTTTTATTCTTTAAGCGCGCGACTGCGCGCAGCAAATAACGAAATTATATTTTATTTTTTTGCGTGAGGCGCGCCCCAAATGACAATTTTTTATGCTTGTAACGTCGAACTCACACTTCCCTAAGGGGTCTTCTTTCGGACATAGTGTGACTGCCCGTCAGGCCTATTACTGCAAGTATTTTTGGGAGAGTTTGTTGTAAACGGCGCGAGGGTAGTGTCTTCGTTGTGCAGGTTCACAAAGACTATACTAGATATCATTCTTTATTTCGGCGCGAAGCGCGCCGAAATGTTTTTTAAAGTATTGAATAAAGTGAATGTTAAATCAGTTAGGTATCATAGGTCGACAGACAAAGTTCAAAAATCTTTTAATTGATTGAAATTTTCCAATCCTCGATTATTCAAATTCAAACTAGCAATATTCTGATTATTCATATTCAAACTAAGTTCTCAAATATTCAAACTAAATTTGTAAATATTCAAACTAGCTTCAAAGTCAATATTCAAAATTCAAAATTCCGCTTCTACCCCCGATACTGCAGATGTGCAAATCTTGGTTAGTGATTGATTCCGGTTTAGAAAAATGCCTGTTTTTCATTTGAATTTCAATTGGGTTTGATTGAGCACATTGTTCGGTAATCGAACGTTCGATTTAATGTTCGATTGAAACTTTTTTTGGTGAGTTCGATTACCGAACATCGAACGATTGGTGTTCGATTAAGTTCGATTACCGAACGTTCGATTAGTTAGGCCGGGGAATAAGCGCTGCGCACAGATTCTAAAATTAGATTTCATCACAAGACTCAGACAAACAATCTCTCTAAAATCCCATCCATACTACATACATAGACTTTATTTAACCACGGTAAAAACACTCAGTACAGATAGTTACAATGACATTTAAAAATATACAATGAACAGTACAGTTTCGCCGTGGGAGAGCTGGGTCTAGAAAGCATGACTAATAATCGAGACCACTCTTGAATTTTGTCAGCGAGTCAGGGTGGTGCGCAATTCAGGTGGAAGATCAGTGGTGCCGTGTTGTGGATCCACAACACGGCACCACTATAGCTAAAAAAGGATCGCTTTATGTAGGCAGTACGTGGCCTTGGAACGGCTACATTATTAATAGCTGCATTCCTGAAATTGTAGGAGGCTCGCGATCAGAAAAAAAGTCTTTCAATATAAGAAGGGGTTAGGCCATGTAATGCTTTGAACATGGTAATAGCTTTCTGTCCCGGGAGGGGGACTCCCATATTTTTGGGGCGGGGGTGCTCGTCGGGAACTTTCGATTTTACCCCTAAAAGGTACCTAAAATGGCGTCGCTTAGTCATGATTTTGACCCCTAAACGGTACCAACAAGACGTACTTTCCCTCCTAATTTTTTTCTCGTACTTTTTACAAGGAAAAATACGTCTGAAATTCAGGCTACCAACAAGTGTGATTTGCTTGATTTGCTAGAACGGACTCTAACAGGTACCTATCTAGAAAAAATTGCAAGTTTTCGAATTTTACCCCCTAAAAGGTACCAGAGGCCTGATTTTAAACCCTAAAAGGTACGACGAGCACCCCCGCCCCCAAAATATGGGAGTCCCCCCCCCCGGCACACCAAGAAACGTGTTCAGAACTAGTGTCATAATTAGATTTAGTTATCACTCTAGCCGCACGGTTTGGAGCTTTTGAAGTTTGTCTGAGAGATGAAGTGCAAGTCCATCCTAGACTGACTACAGTACTGGAAGTGAGGTTCAATTAAATAATTATATACCGTTTCCGGAGAGTGGGGGCATCTAAACTGCTACTGTTTGATCTGAATTCGAACATTTATCGCAACCACAGGTAAAATAATTAAATTTCAGCACATTTCTAAGCATGTTTGTTTCTAATATTTCACAGAAATTCAAATAAATCTTTACCCATACTCCCTAGCGCACCAAGCTTTTTTGCTTTTTCCAATGACAACGTATCCCGGAAACGGTGTATATTTTTAGGGCTGTGCACTCATCGATGAAGGGCCCTAAGGCGTTTCAAAGCTACAATTCCAGAAGATATTTTATACACTTAATGACTGCTTCCGAGGGAAACAGCGAGTTTTGTTTTCCCGAGAATCTCGATGTTTCCCGAGACGAAGTCGAGGGAAACATCGAGATTCGAGGGAAAACAAAACTCGCTGTTTCCCGAGGGTGCAGTCATTAAGTGTTTTATTATATAGCAAAAAGAAAATACGGTAAAAATCATAAAAAAATCATCCGCCGAAATTTCTCGCTCTATCGATGTCGCCCGCTCTATCGCCCGCTCTCGCTCTATCGATGTCTTGGTTATTTCCTCGATGTGCTTCGACCAGGACAGGGTGCAATCAATATCTAAGCCAAGACACTTCGCGTGGTGTACCTGCTTGATTCCCTTTTCTTTTATCGGAAGGGAAATATCAGAATTGATATTTGGGTTTGCAATATCCGTCTTGATCCATTTATCATAAATTCTGTGTTTTGCTTTACTCAAACTTACTTTTCCTCGCGTATTTATAACATAAATGAGTACAATACAATGAGTAGGCAGATAATATATAGATTTAGGCACTGCCTAAAAGCGGAGCTTCCAACTATTATAAGGAATAAAAGATGGTAGTAGTTAATTGTAGTATCAAAAATACATTTATTATATTTAGACTAATATTATTGCCTTTGTGCCTTTTACAAAATACAAAAAGCACGAGGACAACTCAACTAATAAAAATGTAGACACCCGTAATTCACATGAGGTGAGATATCAACCTCGTCCCCAGGGTCTTGTGGGTAATTTTCAAGATGGCGGTTGGTCGAGTAGAAGCCCCTGGGGGAGGCTGAGTCACATGACCACTGTTTGAAAACATGGGAACGAGGTTGTCCTTTGTTGTGAAATGGTCATGTGACTCAGCCTCCCCCAGGGTTTTCTCCCGAGTCAACCACCATTTTGAAAAACGATGGAAAAGACCCTGAGACAACTTTGGGGTAGGGACAAAACTGGCACCTGTTTCACATGAGAAAAAAAATGCAAGATATCTTGGTGTTGTGGCTAACACATGTGGCACGCACTATCAAGAAAGTTGGCCCAACTCCTGACCTGTCAAGGAATAGGACAGGGAAATTCTTGTTAGGGCTGTTGTTAGGCCTAACAGCCCAAACAGCATTGAGAAAACATTCCTTACTTCCACCTCTTAAAAGACCTGGGGCACAAATTATGATAAACATCTACTAACAACCCTAACACCAGGGGCGTAGCCAGCACTAATGAGAGGGGGGGTTCCAAAATTCAAAAAACAAAAAACTCCATAGATCGGACGTGTTTTTTTGCGTTCTCGCCACAGGAAACCCAGCCAATAATATTGATCTCGGGGAAGAAATTTGCTACATTTTATTGGAGCTTTTATTTGTTGTCTATTAAATATTTACAATTTTAGTAGTAAGTCGGTCCAGAACAGAGGTGAGGGGGGTTCCGCTGCGGGAGAGGGGGGGTTCCGGAACCCCTGGAACCCCCACCTGGCTACGCCCCTGAACACCACTTACAGACCTAACAGCCCTAACAGTCTTAACAGCTCTAACAGTCCTATCAGCTCTAACAGTCTAAACAGCCCTAACAGAGGGCTGTTAGGTGTTGATCATAATATGTGCCCTGCCTTTTAGGAATGCTTCCTCTCTGCTGTTTAGGACTGTTAGGTTTGTTAGGGCTGTTAGGTTTGTTGGCTGTTAGGGTTGTCAGGCCAGCCAGGGCTGTTAGGGCTGTTAGGGCTGTAGGTGTTGATCATAAATGTGCCCCGCCTTTTAGACGTGGGAGTAAGGAATGCTTCCTCCCAGCTGTTTGTCCCTAACAGCAGCCCTGTGCTGTTTGGGGCTGTTAGGCCTTACAGCAGCCCCTAACAAGAATTGCCCTGTCCTATTTCTTGACTCATATGACCCCTGAGATAGACAGTTTTATACTGTCCCTACACAAATACCATATCTCTCAGCCCAGAGTTGCCTTGGTCACAAGTGAATTGTTTGATTTCAACACAGAGGGATTGTATAGAGGCAAGTCTGGGGACCAAAATATCCCCTTATCCCCATATCTTGCCTCGTTTGGTGCCTCAGCTGTATCCCTGCAAAATATCCGAAAAATATCCCCCTGAAATATTTGGTAATCTTTTCAACCCTAAAAAAGTTTGCAGTTTCAAATTTTGTAATGACTAAATTTTCAAATTTTCAAATAAATTTGATTGCTTGATTGCTTGATTGGCTTGATTTATTTTATTGCTTGGCACATGTCCCACGGCTTACAGTCAGAAGTAGCATGCTCCCTGCTCTTTTCCATACAAATACTGTAATTTTTTTTAGAAATTCCATAGGTCACTTTTCAACACCCTTCTGGGCAGGGGGGGACTTTACTTTTTCCATTACAGCCTACCCCTCTCAACGAGGATTACTGGCTGGGGGTCAGCTGGGGGACACAATAACCAGGGGACAGAATAACTTTCATGATTTATTCAGGACAATATTTATTCCTCAGTGGAAAAAACTGCTTTATCTGACAGAATAGTAAGTAGTATATATTCACAAGACAATATTATTGATAGATACACCAGAGAAATTAATATGAGACATTTTACCAGG
The DNA here is from genome assembly GCA_033964015.1 of Scolanthus callimorphus. Lineage (NCBI taxonomy): Eukaryota > Metazoa > Cnidaria > Anthozoa > Actiniaria > Edwardsiidae > Scolanthus > Scolanthus callimorphus. The sequence goes on from CM066911.1 coordinate 32,901,010, forward strand.
ATTCCGGGCAATTTTGGCAAAGTGGCCAAAAATCCAGTTACTGAAACACTTAGAATCACTTCCTTGATTTTGGTCTATTTTGGAAACTAAATGTATGCCATGAACAACAAAATGAAAAACAGAGAAATATAATGTCAAAGTTCTCCACCCTGGAGTACTACAATGAAACTCTATGTTGACCCAATTCTATAAAAACCCTCAGCTGTATATTGAAACAGGTTGCTACTAGATTTCATAATGGAAATAACACAAGTTACTATACTTGCGTGCAGACCCTTCAAAAGATATTGGACCAGACACTATACTCCTGGCCATACGGGTGTTAAGCAGAAGGCCGCAAAGTCCAAAGTGTTCCAAATACATAACTCCATATTATGGGTGGAGCAATTTTGTAGAAGGGTCTGAAATTCATGAAGTTTCAGGTTTACAAGATGTCCAGAAAAGGAAAAAACAAAGGTACCTGAATTTCACCTAATTGCACTTGAAATACTGAAAAAATATGGGGGTTGGGGGAACTACTGAAAAAATATGGGGGTTGGGGGGGGGGGGGGGGGGGGGGCGTTGGAGAGAAAATAGAAATAAGACAGAAAAACAAAATAATTTCTGTTCGAGGGGCATGCTCCCCCTGAGAAAAGTTTGAAAAACTTGGATCAAGATACTTCTATTGGGTTTTAGGAAGAGGTGAAAACAATGAAACTAAAGCAGAAACATATAACAGAGGCTCTCTTTATTCTGATCCAACAGAAATGGGAAAATGTTCTGTGCACTCTACTGACTTTCCTTTGAGCAAGGAAATTATTATTGATGCATAACATTTAACTTATATTTGGCTGGGGACAAACCGGTTATGCACTAGTTAATTGAAGCCCCCACCCCTAGGGACCCAGGGAAGGGTTGGGGATTTGAGTTTACCCCTGAACAAAAGCCGTTTAAGTCCCCACTCCATCGGGAGGAAATTCCTGTGAAATGCCCCTACCCTTGGGGCCTCCGAAATCACCTTTTACTTGCAAGCATCAAAGAAAGAACACACCTTTCTATGATCGTCAAAGGGGAGTGGGCCTCAGCTAGTGTGGTGTCCTATATGAAACAAGGGATGCAAGTACGAAAAATGCATTAAAATCGAATGATTCCAATGAATTGCATCGTAGAACATGTAGATTTTCATGGCCAAAATCAAAGTGAAAGATTGACCGAAATAATTTATTTCAAAAGCAAATAAACATTCCCCGGGGGGTGGGGACAGGTTCCAGAATCAAAACCAGTCAAATCCACCACCCCCTCGGAACAGACTCTTGTTTTAAAATGCTCTTGTTTTAAAACCCCCACGATAACCCCACCCTTCCCCGGGTCCCTAGGGGTGGGGGTTTCAATTGACTAGTGCATTACTCACGAAGAATCCAAAACAAATTGAAACACAGGTCGAAAGTTTTCAAGAAATATCTTAGAATAGATAGCTATCAATAGATAGAATAAAGTAATCAATTCTATAAATCAATGAATGGCCAAAACACAGTTGAAAGTCTATGATCATCTTTTCTAAATCATATGACCGAGGAATCAAATTCCCTGAAGAGATAGTCTAGTCAGAGAAAATATTTCTCATAAAAAATAAAACATTCTTACCAAAGAGCTTGCAGTTTAATCCACTTCATACTGAATGTTTGTCCAACTCCAGCGAACAGTGAGTTTCCAATCCACACCGCACCCATTATATCCGTGACTTTCAAAGCTATTCCATGTCTTTAGGGAGCTGAAGAACCCATAAAACACGGCAAAACACGAAAACTCCCGCGCTCGACTTGGGCACCATTGTTGTTGTACTGTAACTCGTGACAAACCTTTTCAGTTCCTGTGAATCCAGCTATAGTCCTGACACTTAGTCCATCAGCTGTCGAGGAGAGCCGAAAACAGGGGAACAAACGAAACCGTTTCCATGTATGTTTATTATATCCATTTTGAAATCACTGTCAATCCCTGCAATCTGATTGGCTTACAACAGTGCAATTTATTCCCAAACCGCATCCTTTTGAGTCCAAATCGCATCTTTTTCTCAGCCAATCAAAATGAAGCACAAAAATCAATCAGCCAATCAGATTTAAGGGTTAAAAGGCAGTGACCAATCAGATTACAGGAAAATAATGGCAGGAAAACCATCTTCCTGAAATTTTTTGGGGAAATTCCCCCCTTTCTTCTTCTGCTTGAAAAGAAAAACAAGAAACAAAGACAAAACTATGGATAAAACTTTAAATATTTACAGTACCTTTTTATCTGTCGTTTTCCAGAGTATGATATCAGTTTCGCGACAATATGGAGGATTTTCAAGCGAATAATCCAGCACCTCTGGTGCAAAATTCCGGTCCCGAGTCCAGGAATCCGAGTCCAACGAAAAACAAACAACAGCAAATTCCACAAAATCAAAAGATGATGATTTTACATGCTTTCCGGTAGACAATGTGGTAGAAGAGCTGAAGTCTAAAGTGATCAATAAGAACACTTTCCGGTTAACACAAAGCTGGATGAAAGTGTTTCGCAAATTCACAGCTGATAGTGAAACCATGCCGCCATCTTGAAAATCACCTCCGCTCATCTATCAACTCCACTCTCTAGATGAAGAACACTACCATCCACAGCCAGATGCAGCAAGTGATGAAATTTAGCAATACAGCTCATGGCTTCCAAGCATAATTTGCAGCCAAGTTTTGATTTTATGCCATTGCAATTCATTCGCCCAGCAAAGTCACAGTTCCATCGCAAAACTTCAATATTTCTACGTCTCCACTTCACTTCACTCCATCTCCAAGGCCGCAATAAAAGCGACGAGCATTCCTTCCTTTTGTCAGACAATGAAAATTACTTTGTTGAATTGTGTATGGTGTAATTTTAAACATAAGTGATCTCAGCTCTGAATGAACTTTGCAGGTTATGAGTGATCGAAATCGTTTTGTTTGTCACATGACAATTTCTGCATATAAGTTAAGTAATGAGTTCGTTTTGCATACAATGCAATGTTTTTGTGAGGCATTTCCGGTTTCAAGAAAATAAAATGATAGAATCCTCTGGGCCTAGAATGTGATTTCAAAATGGATATAATAAAGTGGTTAATTGAACTTCGTGTCGTGCAATTTTGGTCTGAAATCATACTTGTGATTTCAAATCAAACTCGCGCTACGCGCGCTCGTTTGATTTTGAAATCACGCGTATGATTTCAGACCAAATTGCACTCTACTCAGTTCAATTACCATTATTAATCCTCGACTATCGAGTAGTCTCAAAAAGATATGATGGAAAAAAAACAGGATGCCTCTCTTTGGTGGTTTACTTTCTGCTCTGATCTCATGCTTTGCCCCGCTTCTTCACCCTTCTTCCCGGGCGCAATTTCCGTCTAGGTCTCTCTGAGAGTCTCTGGTGCTTCCATTTCTTTCTGCTTTCTGCTCTTCTACTAGAGATAATTTTAACCAAATTTATCATTCCTCGATTCCTTCCTCATCCCTCGACCCAATGTTTGTATTCTATGGCTTCCTCTTCGCGTATTTTTATCATTTGAGGCGTAATGCGTGATAGCACGGTTCTGCAGTTAGCTGTCATTTCTCGGCCTTGAAACTCCGACTGGAAGAATTTCAGGAGCAAGCCGGCAAAGAAAATACTCCAACTTGATTATTATTCCCCACTCTACCAAATGTTTGGATTCCATGGCTTCTTTTCGGGCATTTCTCCTTTGAGTAATTATTGGTATGTCGTTTTTTCAGCCGCTAGCAGCCCTGTAGTCTTTTTTGGATGTTGCCAAAACATGCTGGTATTTGTGCCTGCGATTTTACCTTTCACGTGAACATCAGCATCCCCCCTGACAACGCGCCCCTCCCCCGTTAGTTGAGCACTCCCTCCTCCCTCCTGACAACGCGACCCTCACCCAGTTAGTTGAGCATGCTTGACGTCACAATAGGGCTATTGTGACGTCAGGCTTCACGAACTCGTACACATCCGGGGCTTGATGAGACGTCCAAAAATCGGATCGACCCCTAGCAATTTCCACAGGTTACTCAATAAATTCACACAGGGTACCCAATACTATATTTTCAGTTTTTGACGCTGTTTTCTTAGGTATGGTGCTCCGCTTTGCGGCGGCCTTCGGCCGCCGCAAGGAGCTCCGCTATAATATAAAATTATAATTTCAGAAAATTGAGACGAAAATTAATAACTTTTCCATAGCCCATTTGAAAAAGTTCCTTTTTCCAAAACTTTCCCGGTCCTGGAAAATGGGATTATTAATTTCCAAAACTTTCCAAAACCTGTACGGACACTGTGGAAAGTCTGGCAGGGGTTAGTGTCAAGATTTGGGGGTTAATTTAGGATAGCTTAAATGCAGTCAGATTCACAAGAAAATGATAAAAAAATTGTCTCGATGTGTTGAATAACCTAGATACGCTAGATTGCGAAAGGACATTGATTTCTTTCTAGAGGTTGAACAGTTTTCAAACTCGGAAATTTGATATTGTGAAAGCTACTAAATCTAAAGCTACGTGGCTAAACTAGGACACATGTAGCGCGCAACATTTGCGTCCCGCATGTTTCCCCGAGTGGCTAAAACTAGGAAAAATTGCACGCGCGTCTCGGACTCGGACACATACAATGTTTCTCGTCTTGCGAATTAACATTTCTTTGAGTGCCGGCTACAATTTTAAAATCTGTCGCGCGCAACAATGTTTCTCGCGCAGCTAAATTGGGAAACATTTGTCCGGCTACAATGTTTTACGCAAGAATACCTGTATACCGTATTTGCTCGAATAAGCGCCCCGGCGCTTATTTGATTTTTCGAGTCTCGGAAGGGGCGCTTATTCGGGGAGGCGCTTATTTAAGAGGAAGAACTACGCCCCAAATGTTTTTCTTTTATTTTGAATTTTATACTAGTACTACAACAATTTCGCTTTTTAACTTGTTGTAGTTTCAATCAACTTAATGGTCATGAGTTTTACCTATGGTGGGGGGCGCTTATTCGGGGGAGGCGCTTATTCGAGCAAATACGGTATGCAGGTTTCAGTTCCTTGTTCTCTCTAAGAGTAAATATGAAATTTAATATTGGATTCTGATTTGTTTATGTAGGTTTACCGGTCGCATTTTAGAACATTTTTATGAATAATTTGGAACTAAACGATTTTAGCACGGATCGGACATTAATTGGCAACAAATTAATTAGCATAAACTTGCGCTATCCGTGCCAACACTGAGTGGAGTACTTGAGTGAGTGAGTGTCCCCACAACAATAAATTCTCGTTTCTATGGATATTCATTCGTAAAAAGAGCTTCCTAGCGATAGTACAAAATAGTTTTGCAATCATTCCTTTATTTTCACAACCCATCCTTTAAAACCTTATTACAATAAATACTTCCTTTAAAATCCAACTTTGGACAAACGTTTAAGAGTATCTATGTACATTCTGCTTAAATTATTTTTATCCTAAGCAAGGCGACACCGCGGCAAAACGACTACGCATGCGCGAGGTGGCTTGTCATATTTTAAAAGCTGGGTTGGCGAAAATTGTGAGAACCAATAAAGTACATATTTTATACAATAGGTATAAAATAGGGTAATGCCATGCCACTTAAGGGTGGTTTTTATTGATATAGGACCACTTTCGGCCAATTTCCAATACATTAACTATTAAGAAAATGAACATTTCTGAAACTCAATATCATTACAAATGGTTGCATTGTGTTGAGTATCACGAGGACATGTTAATTTCTCATTGGTGTTGCAAGATGTATTGTATTTTGGATTGGAGCTATTGCATTCCATCTTATTGTTTCGTTCTACGGCCTTTTGTCTTCTATTGTCTTTATGCCTCTGGTGCCTCACAACACCAAGAAAGAGTCCAAATTTCATTCGTAATTTTAGCCTTTTCCTAGGTGTCCAAAGGTGTATTCACATCCAAGCTTGGACTACTTGAAAGCAAGAGCTTGTTTGTTTGTCACAAATATGGCGACCATGGGTTTTCTCCCCATTCGCCAACTTCACACGTTGTTGAAGAATTAAAATCAAATTTTTCTGGGATTTCGAAGCTTACGCTTTCTTTCTACGGCTTACGTTTTTGAATTTCGCGCAAGGTGTCAGGAAGGACCTGGACCGGAAGTGAAAATCTGCGCGTGCGTAGTACGTTTTGCCGCGTTGTCAAGCAAGGCGAAAGGAATATCTTCGACGTAAACTAGTGCCAGGCCTACTTCTGTGAGCCCACGATGCATTGCAGCTCAGATTTCGTCTACATTACAGAAAGGTGGCCCGATACTATTTATTTCTTCAATGACCAAAATATTTTAACCTCCGTTTTCGTACGGTAATAAAGTTGGGGGGACCACACAGGTATATAATTGTCAATAGTTAAAGAGCCCCTGCATAAGGGAAGTGGTCAAAACATCTGTACTCGAATGAGACCCGGTGGGGTGGTGTACGCCGCAGACAACCTTCTTTTAGGAAAAAAATGGCCATTTTTAACTGCGAATATCTCGTAAAATAATAAGTGAATACAAAAGAGCAACATATATTCCATGCAAATAACATCCAACATCCCTTACTTGGGCACGGAGAAAATGGGCATTAAAAAACAGGTGGGGGGTGGGGCGGGGTGGTACAACCCGGGGCCTACCACCTCCCATGATAACATCGGGCTCCGTTCGAGTACAAATGTTTTGACCGCTTCCATAAAGGATAGCTTTATTTGTGTTAAAATTAGATATGTAAAAACAGAAAATCACAATGTACTAATACGCCTACTATTTGGCCTCCACACTAATACGTAAATGGAAAGCACATTCTTGGAGATGAAAATATTTTGGTCATTTAGTATTGAGCCACCTTAATCACATGGTAAACAAGGACATTTTTGCGTATCTTGCTGCAACAGTCAGCGACGAGGGTGGAGCAGATAAGGATATGCAGAACAGATTAGGAAAGGCGAAGTCAACATTTGGTAGGCTGAAGAAGATTTGGAGCTCTAAATTGTACAGCAAGAGGATTAAGATTCTACTCTATGACACATTAGTCAAACCCGTGTAACTGTATGGTTGTGAAACGTGGAAAGTTAATGTATCGGACAATGAAATTAAGTTGTATTCGTTCCAGTATAAATGCCTCAAGAGGAGCATTGTGGATGTAAAAGGATTAGCACTGTTGTTAAAAGAAGACGATGGAGATGGTTAGGACATGTTCTAAGGATACCGAGGCACCATCACTGCGCGACGGCACTGACATGGAAACCAGAAGGAAGGAGAAAAGTTGGGAGGCCAAAAACAACATGGCGTAGAACAGTAGAGAAAGAAAGGGATGGAGCAGGCAGGAGGTCGTGGGAAAGGGTGAGAGTCCTTGCTAAGGACAGGGCCAGATGGCGGAGTAATGTTGAGGCCTTATGCGCAACAGAGCGCGAAGAGGTGAGGTAAGAGGTAAACAAGGAAATAGAAAAGAAATATGTTCGTAACAGTCTGCGATTTGATAAGCGATTTCTATGGCGGGCAAGTTGACGTGCGATCGTCGCAGATGATGAAATTATACATTCCACTTCGGTTTGTCAAACGAATTAAAAAACATGCGTCGATATTACCCGCCGAAACGAAATCGCTTGGTGTGGAATCCTGAAGTCAACATATATAGAAGCTCTCGTCTTTTCTGTTGCTCAGTCAAACACTGTCCATTTGCGATTCGATAATCGAAAAGTGTCATTGTTTATTTTCCGAATTTATTCGATAATATCGCTCTACAGTCCCTAAATGGACTGTTCCAAAAATAGACGTACGTCCCCTATCGAGGAACTCCAAATGTTTAAAAATTTACGTCGGTGGAAATTTCAGGCTCCAACACAACCCCTGTGGAAATTTGGAGCTACCCTTGTGGAAATTCTACGTTCTCTTGTGCAAGCTGTAGAAATTCCAAAGCTGCAAATGAATACCCTGTAGAAATTCCAGGGTAAAACACAACGACCCCTCTGGAAATTCCAGGTTCCTCGATAGGGGGTTAACGGACATAAAATAGAACAGCCAAATGAGCGGATGAAATTGGATATCCTATCTCTTACTTGGTATGTTGCTAGGCTGGTAAAATGGGAGGTGAAATAGACTTTATCATTACTTGTCGCCACTTTTGTCAAACACTCGTGACGCAACGTGTGCAGAATGCCGAATGATGCCATACAGAAAATAGTCCTATATGAGAAGAGAATATCATGGAGGAAGATGGAAGAACTGGTGGCCAAACAGCAGGCCATTAAGAGAATGATGAGGGAGAAAGACTTCGAGCGGATGTAGCTGCGCCCCAACGCCGATCAGGCGCCAAGAGAGAATATCTGATGATGACGATGAATTGTTCGTGACGTTCTCGTAAACTACCTATACCCGTACTGCATTCCTGGGCGTCCGGCGGCCCGCGACACCGGACGGCCATACATGTCCGTCTCGGCCGCTTCATACGGACTTCCATACCGTGGCGATACCGGTCTGCCCTCATACCTGCTACTCGGTCGAGCCATTTGACCCGGCATATACTCTGTTTCTGCCCCTATCAACCGACCCCAATCATCCACCACTCCTTCTTCTCCGCCATAACCGTACTCCTCCCAGGGTACCCACCCATGGGATATTGCGCCATGTAGGGATGGCCCTCTGGGGTCATATACCCAGGGTGTCCCTCAGGGTCCATATACGCAGGGTGCCCATCTGGACCTATGTACCCTTGGCCATTATACATCATGTACTCTCCTTGCTCGTCACCGAGGAAATCAGGTGTGACAGCACCCTCGCGGGACATAAGTGTAACAGGGTCATCATAGCCTGGGTGCCCGTAGAACAAGTCGGGCCGGTCCAGTAGATCTCCCTCGAGATAAGGAGCCTCTTCGTCCCCGTACATAAAGCCCTCGCCGTCTTCCATCTGAGCTCGGCTCTCGATCATGTCCAGCCACTGGGAATTGTGCCAACGAAACTTCTCTGCTTGAATTTTTCGCGCCCATTCCTCGTCATATTCCTGAGTAATATTAATGATGGATTTAGAGATCTCGAGACATTTGGAAACGTGGGATGATAATAGACCTTCTCGGCTTGGGCGTAATGTTTTGCCCATTTCAGATCACGTGGCATTCCTTTGTTTGGAATGCTTCCATACGAATCCATATATCCTTCGGTGCGTAGCAGAAAAACAGACAGAATACCCGTGGGAATGCCACGTGATCTGAAATGGAAAAACATTACGCCCAAGCCGAGGAGGTCTTTTCGAAATCAAATGTCGAGAAAATATTTTCAATCAATGTATATATGTTTTTTGATATCGGAAATAACAATGTCTCGGCCAAGTGGAATCAGGCTCGGGCTTACGGCCTCGTCTGATCCCACTTGTCTCGACTAGACATTGTTTATTTCGGATATCACAAAAGCTTCATCCAATAATTGCTGGAAATCAGAAGACATTCGTTTTATACCACAACACACCGACGAAAATGAAACTCGAAAACAACGTCTTACCATAATAATATCGAGCGTCTGGTCGCAAACCTTGCGAATCTCTGTGTTCTTGTCGTGCATGAGGTCGATCAGATATGCTGGCGCCTCTAAGCATGGAGTCAAGGTTAACAGTAGTGTGGTGCGCAATAGAACTTTCAAGTGCCAAAATATTTTATAGGAGGTTAACCTTCCTTTTCAAAGGACCATGTAACAACATAGTTGATGTTCTTGTACGCTTTTGCAAAGAAAAAAATCCAGGGTTTTCAAGGACTTTTCCAGGACCTTTTTGAACATTTTCCAGAACTTTTTCTTTTCACATTCACATGAACCAATGAAATAACGAGCAAACATGCACATTGCGTGAGTAGTGGCCATGTCGATGTAAGAAAACAAAAATGCTCATTTTCTGCAAACATCACATATCCGCCAATTTTATACCCATGTTTTTTTGTGTGAACCATTTCAATGACTTTCCAGGAGTTCAATAAAGATTCCAGGAGTTCAATAAAGATTCCAGGACTTTCCAGCCCTGGAATTCAAAATATTCAGATTCAAGCATTTTCCAGGTTTTCCAGGACCCGTACGAACCCTGTCTTGGGCATAAATAAGTATGTTTTTGGCCCGCCCAACATGCAGCGCGCGCATTTCAGGCCGAACTGATTTGAGAACAGATGGAATATGCCACTTGCACTAACTGGGTCACCTGATTTGGGAAGAGGTCGACCTGATTTGAATATGCCACTTCACAAACTGAGTCACGGGACCCAAATCCAATACATTCTGAGTAAAATCTTGAAATTTCAACTCGCTGCCAATTGCACCAGGCTAGAGAATTTATGTTGAAACTTCAGCTTCTGACTGTAATTCTGGATTTGATTTTGACAAAACATCTCGTTAAGAAGTAGTTGGGATCACGTGACCTAGTTAGTGCAAGTGGCCTATTAGTCAAAGGAAGATGTAGTTAACACCGTAAATAGGATACGAGTTTGTTTGATGATGACGTCACGTGTTGCCTTGTGGAAAATCATTTGGTAGAAGACGTAAACAATCTGTAGAACAACCTCGTCATCTTCTTGTTTGGCTATGGTCATCAGCAGAAGTACATTTAATATGACACGATTATTTTTACTTTTGTCTACATAACTATCAATTGTCTTAGAAATGATGGCCCATGAGGGCAAGATGTCTAATTGTTTTTGTATAAGTCACGTGGATGGTCGATGACGGGGGACCGCATTGCACATTCACATAAATTATGCGGTATACATAGAGGATATTACACGGTGGCGCGAAGATATGAATTTTATTTTCGAGTGGCAAAAGCAATATTTTACGAACGAGCGCAGCGAGTGAGTAAAATATTGCTTTTGACACGAGAAAATAAAATTCATATCTTCAAGCCACCGTGTAATTTTATTTTTATTATATAGACAAAAACTGAAAACTTCGGGCTATGACGTCACGATATCCTTCACACGTGAGGATATCAAAAATATGTAAAAAAGTTCCCGGATGCACTTCGAATGAATAATACGCGCGACATATTTCCCAGTAAAACACTCGTGTCTATATAATAAAGGTGCATACGTTTCGCAACATTCGTCGCAACATTCACAGGAAACCCATCCATGGGAAAAGCTGAATTTCGCACAGAAGAGACCACACTTAGGGAAGCAGTAAGAAAAAACTGTACTTCAGGTAACCAGTAGAGTCTACCCACCAGAGATTCCACCACCTTTTCTATTTGTCCGGAAAAATCTCACATTTACGAAAATGTCGCGCTTATATTAAATATCGAAAATATAAGCCTGCCATCAGACTTCACAGAAGAAGAGTGACACATTCATGCAATGATATTCCCAAAATACGTGATTCGAGGGGGAGTACCCAAGACCCACAAACCTTTCTGAATAAACTGGATAGTATGAACTACCATTCTTTTGACCACCTCCCTTGTAAAATGTAAATGTAAATGATTTGTTTTATGTCGATAACGTGGGGAGTATTCGCCCAATCTTCCGAGCTAGAAGCTCATGTATGAAACGCTCGACCATGTTAGTATGAGTGTGAGCCCTACACTGGGATGGTCACTCCCGCGTCCCCGTGGTTCTTTAACGTCCCTCTGGTTCCGGTTAGTGTAGTGTATGTGAGAGACGGGACCTACGGTTTAACGTCCACATCCGAAAAGGTCCACATCCGTCCACACGCGAAGGTCTAACCATTTGCAGATATTAGGACAAAGGCAGCACCTTCTCCTCAATTATTAGAAAAAGACCCCGAGAGTTGGCCCGGCCGGGGTTTGAACTCCCAACCTCCCGCACATAAGCCCTCTACCACTGCGCTAACCGGTCGTCGGCTTTTGACCTCCTTCCTTACCGTTTAGGAGTTCGATTAAAACTTGTATAACGCCTTCCTTGGCGAGTGTTGAGGCGCATCCGTCGTCCATTGATACCGTACCAATGAGGATGATTACCTCCAGAATGAGGTCATCTTCGGCAGCGCCTAAAACAAAAGTGTAAAGAGAAACAAGCTGTGTAAAGTAATCACAGTCGACAGAGCGGATTTCAGATGAGTATTGAAAACTAAACGCAAACTAAATACACTTAGCCAATCAGAAGTGGAAGCCATTCAACAACAAACCAATCAGGGGTCAAAGAAAGTCAGACTGTTTGAAATTCAAGGGATTGAAAGGCCCGGCGCCAACGGGCATGCTTTACGAGCTTATTATATATATATTTTTTCTTTTCTTCCGATTGCCTGATAAACTAAAGGCCATGTCACACGAGGCAATTTTGCTGCGTTGCGAATTGCAGTGAATGTTGCGCGTCTGACATACCGCGGCAACGCAACAAAATCTTGCGTTGCGAGTTGCAGAAAAAGTAAATTTGATTTCTATTTTTCGCAACATTTCGAGCATTCATGTTTTTACTTGGATAACCCGCTGTACTTTATAATTTTATCGCGGGTGCATAGCATGTTGCAAAAAAATGTTGCGAAAAATTGAAAAATTGCCCGGCGTGACATGGTCTTAACATGGGTCTCTCGGTCCAAGCAAAACTACATATTTTCTTCAACGTAAAGTCGAGTTGATGATGGGCCGAGATTACTTTTATGGAAAATCTGCAGGGTGCAGGCCCATCCAACGACATTAAACTGTACAGTGCTGTAGCTCGCTCGATTCTAAACGTGACGTACCTGGCTGCAGTTTGTCCCGGATGTAGTCTAACATCCCATAATCCACCAGCAGTTGTTTGAACTCAAGGTCGGGGATGGTCAGGTTACCCAGAATACCTAGAGACTCCACCACAAATTCCTCATCCGGGCATGTACGCACCGCATTGGCAAGGTCGCCTATAAAATCCTACGGGCGAGAAAACGGATGCGTCAAGTGAAGCACTCTGCACCCGTCCGATCAGACTTATAATGATAGGACTATAACACGATTTATCTTTTCTTTATTTCTGGCTAGCGTAGTATCATTTGCGTTTTATATAGTATGCAAGGTGAGAAGTGGCTCCGCTTAGAAGATTAACTTTTTAGTATCATTTACGTTGTATATAGTATGCAAGGTGAGAAGTGGCCCCGCTTAGAAGATTCGAATCATGAACTTTTTAGTATCATTTGCGTTGTATATAGTATGCAAGGTGAGAAGTGGCCCCGCTTAGAAGATTCGAATCATGAACTTTTTAGTATCATTTGCGTTTTATATAGTATGCAAGGTGAGAAGTGGCTCCGCTAAGAAGATTCGAATTATGAACTTTTTAGTATCATTTGCGTTTTATAAAGTATGCAAGGTGAGAAGTGGCCCCGCTTAGAAGATTCGAATCATGAACGTTTTAGTATCATTTGTGTTTTATATAGTATGTAAGGTGAGAAGTGGCCCCGCTTAGAAGATTCGAATCATGAACGTTTTAGTATCATCAAGTGTTTTATATAGTATGCAAGGTGAGAAGTGGCCCCGCTTAGAAGATTCGAATCATGAACTTTGAATTCAAAGATTAATTTCTAAAACTTTGTGCGTGCTGCAATGGCATTAAACCCGCCATAGGCCCTCTTATTAAGCAGTTTCAACGCGTGCGACGTGACGTCAGAAATCGTTAATGGGGAACTTTAGCAAAATCGTTTCTGGACGACGGACGGCAACCAGAAATCGAGGTTTTTGTTCTTTCTGAGCAATTTTAACCCCAAAAGGTTTGTGAGGTTACATCTACTTTTGTTTGGTTGGAGTAAATAACTGTAATATGCTGTAAAAAGCTAGGGAAACTTATGGAATTCCAAATGTGGCACTGAGTTAAAACATGAACATTATATAAAACCTCCTTGGTCAAACTTTCAAATAAGAACGTTCTTCATATGAACACTTACGATAAACTGGTTTTTCGTGGGTCCATCGTGTTGTGAGATGTTGCGTATCATCTTAAGCAGCAGCGCGTCCTGGAACTTGAACGCCCTGCGTAGAAGAAGTCGCAGACCGGGTCCCTCGCATATCAACTGCGCGGTACGCTTATTGGCAGCCAGGTTAATACACAAGGCGATCAGCTCCAGCTCGATCTGCTCACCAGGACTTTCTAACATCATTTTCATGACCTGGAAATAATCGATGAAAAGGAAAATGATTTTCTCCTTAGTCTTGATCGCAATGGACGATTCTAGCTTTAACGTACGCGCGCGCTGCATGTCGGTAGAGGTATAAATAATCAAAAAGACTTCTAAAATGCATAAAGTATAACGTGACGCTTCCCTGCTAGCAGAGGCCTCTTTTTCTTTGCAGGGGATTGTTTCTACCAGTTTTATACAAAAATAAAGAATTCCACTGACTTTCGATGTACAGTTAGAAACTGCTACTGTCAATGCTTTTTGCCAGTAATGCCTATGTAGAAAATCAAGTGTCCGAAATTTTTCGGCTGAAATAGTCTGAAATGGACAAAAAATAGTCCGAAAATTTAGCGTCCCAATTTTTTGGAGAGTAATGCATTGCGTTACTTCGTATTTTTTTGGTCCCTCGTTTCTATCAAGCAATCAGTTTGAATGGCGCAAGTCAAAACGCTCTTTTGCAATAAATTTCCACAGAACTATAAAAATGGCAGTAAGCTTACCGTGGGGACACAGTCAGTGTAGGTGAAAATGGACTTGAACTTGTCATCCATACTGATATGATACAGAATACAAAGAACCACCACACTGTGGATCTCGTTGGCTGAAAAAAGAAGAACAGGGTTTCCACCAGAAACTTGAGTGAGTTTTATTTAAACAATAGAACACATATTTAAGGCGGACGTTCTCCCAACATCCCAAGTGCGTCATAAAATGGTTTTATTTTCCATGCGTTTATATAGAGAATAATACATGGGCGCGTGGGGATATGGAATTTACCTTCGAGCGTTCTATTTATCTTCGAGTGTTGTATCGCGACCCGCGTTTTCAAAACATCGATTTGTTGTTGACTTTGCTGTTCCGCCAGTCAAATCTTATGGACCAATCAGGTTATTGTCCTGTTTCGCCTAGTGCAGTCGCCTGGCTTTCCGTCGCGACGTTGTCTGGTTTTAGTTCAAAGGGAAGCCAGTTGACTGCACTAAGCGAAAAAGGGCAAGGGCTGGAGATTTCGTATGACTGTGAAAAGAGCTGGGACAAAGTTGTGCCGCGCCGCGACCGTGCCGCGACTACGCGATTTCATTGGCGATTTCATTCAATCTACTGCAGGCCAGGTTCCGTACCGCGACCACGACAGTACCGCGCCACTTTTCACAGTCATACGAAATCTGCTCTTGGAGGAACAGCAAAGTCAAAAACCAAATGACACCTAAAAGATACCATAAGGGGCGTGATTACCAACTTAAAAGATACCACCCACAAAACACATGGGAATTCTATATACTAATTACGATTTTGAGACGGCAATTCCACAAAATATTGACGGCTAGTTGGGAGAAAATATGTTCACGTATTGGGCGGAGTCGCGCAGCGACGGAGCCCAATACGTGAAAATATTTTCTTCCAACGCCGTCAATATTTTGTGGAATTGCCGTCTCAAAATCGTAATTAATATTGTATCGCGATTCTTGAAGATTTTCTGGAGGAAATGGCAAGAAATAGTGCTATTATTGTCGATTGAAATTTCAATTCTCATTACATTTACGCACGATCTCACGCAATCACATGGGCTTTTCGCACGAGCTCGAGCATTTTCTGTTTACATTTTTCCATCTTTTTCGGCGAAAAAAATCTCTTTCTGCCATAAGATATTGCTAGAAATATAGCTAAACGTTATTTCTAACTATTGACAATGAAATGAAACATAAATTCGTGCGAAAAAAGTTGAATTTTGCTAGCTCTTTTTGAGCCGTCAATACCACAAAATATTGACGGCTCACAACAACACAGAGTGGCAGGGTGAATCGCGATACAATCTACTTATTAGTGCTCCTCAGCCAGGCTAGCATGTTTAATAGCCGAATCATTTCCAATTGCGCCAATCCATCGCAAATTCCTCTGCATAGCAATAGCAAAAAAAAAAATTTGTTGCTTAACGCAGGGGTTTCAATAATTTTTGAAGTAGCAGGCTAAGTTTTGGAAGTAGGCGGCTGGGTTTGGGGGTTCCATATGAAGGCCGTACGGCCTTAGCCTTCTGGGGGGTACGGGGGCATGCCACACGGGAAATTTTGACATTTCGGTAGTAGAAAAGGAGTTTTCCTGCATTTTGAGGGCAAGATAATTGGCAGTTATTATTGAATTATTGAAGTAATAGTGAAGTTGCCGGCGGTCAGCAGTGAAGTAGACGGCAGTTCACCGTCGGTAGCCGCCTTCTATTGAAACCCCTGTCAAAGGACAAAGGGCGTAGCCAGGGGGGGGGGGGGGGGGGGGGGAGGGGGGGGGGGGAGGTTCCCCCTCTCCCGCAGCGGAACCCCCCTCGCCTCTGTTCTGGACCGACTTACTACTTAAATTGTAAATATTTAATAGACAACAAATAAAAGCTCCAATAAAATGAACGCTAGTTTTTCCCGAGATTTATGTGGAGTTTTTTATTTTTGGAATTTTGGAATCCCCTCTCTCATAAGTGCTGGCTACGCCCCTGAAGGACACCCGAAAAAGATACGATAACCGTACATCGATAATGGATTTTAGGTACCAGATACGTGTCTCGCACGCGAAAGCAGATATGAGCCAAGAAATCATTTGGGAAGGAGATTAGGTTCTCACTTACTGATCAGTAGTACTAGTTTTGGTACCAGTCCTGACTTGACCGCCTTGTCCCTCAGTTGGGAGTCAAACGAGAGGTTTAATAGCAGTCGCAGAGTGATATTAAGAAGATCCTAGAAGTAGAAATAAAAGAATAAATAATGTCGTTCATGTAGCAACAGGTTTTCACAGCGTGGATTTCAGATGAGTGTCGATAACTAATTGCAAATAAAATACACTTAGCCAGAAATATATAAGCGAGTTGAAACGTGTAACAAACATACATTGCTTTAGTACCAGGCTGTGGAATATTCGCAGAATAAACAATTGAACAGATTGTATTATTTTTTTGAAGTTGTTGTAGGACTTCAGGATGTTAAATGTTAGCATATTATCACTTACCACTGTTGCTCTACTTTATTTGAGCAAAAATGAAATATTATGAAAAGAAAACCTGCTTGGTAAGCAGACTGATGACGTATTTTTACTCAAACGAAAAGCGCTGCGCACAGATGACGTGAAAAACTCAGACAACCAAATATACTTTTCCCCCATTCTCAGTTTTCTCTCTAAAGAACGACACAGAATGAATTGGTTAACTCGTAGTTCCACTCATTATAGCAGAGCTTGTATGTATACTCCTACCCTGGCTCGTATTTCGAGCGCGATCCTTCTGAATGGGATTTCAGAGGGTCTGGGATCGGAATAACAATCTAAAAAAAGGTTATATTCTTCATTTACGGAATTCAATTGAAAAACGCCATCTGAGATGGATGCTTGGTCTGACTCGGTATGCAACTAGGTTGATAAAATGGTGGCTAACTGGGGCTAATTACGGTTCAAAAATCATACCTCGTTGGCATTTGGAATCATATTGTTTAACTTTTCCACAATATTGGACTCAGCCTGAAATGAACAAATCAAATCAAATCAAATCAGATCAGCACAAAGACACAAATAAGCAAACAAACAAATAACAAAACAAACATCGAACACTATCGGTTATTTATAAGCTTGACTGAATATAATAATTAAAATAGTGTAGCATCTGCTTTAAAAAGCCACAATTTTACAAAAAATTAACATTCATTGGTCTCATACAAGAAATACCGCAAACTACTTTTAAAGAAAATACTGAAATCTCTTTCCGACATTTGCTTTTCCTTGCATTAACTGTGATCAATCTGGATTGGGATAGGGTAGGGGTAGTACGTAATTGGGTGTGGCACTTATTCCAGTAAACGTATAGTATCAAGAGTGGATTACCAAGAGTTTCCATATTTACTATGTACGCCCGAATCACAGTCAGAAAAGTGTCTATTTTTAGAACTAGGATGCCCGCGAAAATTCGTCATCCACAGGGTTCCCACTTTCTCGCCACGCGAACAGTTGTGAGATCCAGCCTAAAATTAAATCGCAGATCAATGGAAAAACCGTTAAAATCGCAAAGTTAAGATAGGATATTCTCTATTTTGTTGTGTATTGGGTATACGAGCATTCGAACCTGAGCATTTACTTTCGCGCGCGAAACTCAAATCTAAAAATAGACACTTTTCTGACTGTGATGTGGACAAATACAGTAGGGAAAGATTCTAACTCTTGTTAATCCACTATTGACAGTATATTGTATCCCATTGTGCTACCAACCATCTCATCCTTGTGTGTGGCACCTATTCAGGGGTAACATTTTAGTCCCAAATGCATTTTTTTTCAAGGGTGGCACGTAATTGGGTGTGGTGCTTATTCCAGTAAATACTGTATATTGTATCCCATTGTGCTACCAACCATCTCATCCTTATTCTCCTTGAAGATGGAGAGTTTCTTGAGAAATGAGACGACCAGAATGAGGAGATCAGTGTTTTCACGGTCAAGCAGGTCAACAAGAATGGTGACCACGCCCTTGTTCTTCATCTTCATCTCCACCTTGGCATCCTCGGCAAGGTTCAACAACAAGTAGATAATAACTGTTAAATGTAGTAAACAAAAATATACAATAAGCATGGAAGTAACAGGGTTTGTACGCTTTCTGAATGACAAAAATCCAGGATTTTCCAGGAAGTCTTTAGTCATTTTTCCAGGAGTTTCCCAAACGTTTTTGTTGGGTAGAGGATGTTATACTCAAGCACATTAAGGCCTGGGATTCTAAATGGGCTTGGGGCTAGCCCCCAAAAACACAAAATGTGCCTTAAATTGCTTTAATCTATTTAAGCAGGGCATCTGGGGAAGTGCGGTAAAAAACGGCAAAAAAGTGCGGGATTTTTTAGAAAAAAGTGCGGAAAAAAGTGTGGTAAAACGGTGAAAAGTGCGGTAAAGTGCGGTAAATTATTTTCTTTAATTTGAAGGTTTGCGCTTTTGGGGGATCATAACGAGTCGTTTCTGCTGATTTTCTATTTGTTTTGTCATTTTTAAACGTAATTTCGTTGAAGCTGATGTAACTGCTAACTTATTAAACTTCGCATGATCAATATTTAGGTCAAGAACAATGGAAAAATGCAAAAAAAGAGGGGCTCACCATGCTTGCTTGCGCGGCATCAGTCTTTAAAACTCGAACCCCTAAAATCACTAAGAGCGCATATTTCTCCATACAATCAACTCCCGCATGCGTTGTTCATAACAATAGAGCAGATTTCGTATGACTGTGAAAAGTACCACCACAAAGCTGTTCCGCGCCGCGACCGTGACAGTACCGCGACTACGCGATTTCATTGGCGATTTCATTCCATTTACAGCAGGCCAGGTTCTGTACCGCCACCGCAACAGTACCGCGCCGCATCGCGGCATTTTCACAGTCATACGAAATCTGCTCTATCTTGCAATAAAGTTCTCCAAAATGTAAACTTCGTGCTTTGTCATCACCATTTAATCTAGGGTAAATGGCTCCGGCAGCTTCATAGGATATTTACGGCGTTTAAGTACAAACTAGTAATAGTTCTCACTAGAGCTGCCCCCGTGCTTTTTAAAATGCAGATGTATTTCAATTAACATGTTTACAGCTGTTTCAGACAACACGCGAACCCACCGTTATCAGCTTGTTGGAGTTTGTCAGTTGTATTACAAAACCGTTAAAGATACATGTGAAATTCTATAAGCCGAAACTCTATAAACAATTCTAACCAAAAGTACGAAAAGCCGTCAAAACTCTTGCGAAACTCTAGCGAAATACCGAAAATTCTTCTGAAAACTATTGTGTCACAATTCCAAAACGACTATTAATACACATTCTTACTCAGAAACACTTGCGCACAAAAATCTTGTTTGAAAACTCTATGAATATGAATACTTGAAAGCTTAAAGCCATTTGATCTTTCCGGAAATACTTACAACGGAGAACAGAACACAAGACTTTAGACTCTCGTGTCTCGTTGGCTGTCTCTGCTTCACGATTTCTCTGCTTTTGCTCTTTTTCAATCGCTGCTCCCTAATAACCTATATCTGCGTTTTTATACCAGCTATCACCTGAAGCTGCTAAAGAGCTTATAATAGAACTTAATTTAACAGCACTAAAAACGCGTTCCGCCCTTGCCAGATTTCCGGTCAACAAAGGTAGACTATTTTAACCTACTTAGTATACTTTAGAGGCAACCATTACACAGCAGACAGCGCACACATCGGAAGAAGACAAAAACGCCTACTTCTCCCTTGTACTGATGCAAAAATAATAATTCTAAAGTCCTCTTTCTGAGTGCGGTCCCTCTACTAACTATGGTGCGGTGAACTTATAAAAAGGAAATCTTGTCGTTAAATTATCACATTCTTTCGTAGCGGACCTATTGTTAAGCACAATAGCAACTATTTTGAATGCTTTAATACTATTATGAGGTTTAGAGCTCTTAGCTTTGTGAACATTCAAGTTTTTCTCTAGACTACACAGCCACAGCAGCTCAACATTTGCTAATTCTGAACTATGGATTGCACTGACTGACTTCGGCTGAGCGTCTCCTTAGAGTTTTTGGTGATTTGTTAAATGTCACGACCAGTTTGTTGTGAATGTTTAGAATTTTTATTATCCGCCAGTGACGTGACAACAGTAGAGGTCTCAAACCCACGCTTACGAACAACAGCTCTTTGTTAGGCTCTGCCAATCATTTGCGTTCCTTTGCGAATCACATGATCCCGTCATCCAATCATAAACGTTACCCAAGACCTTTTGCGGGCTTTTTGGCAATGACCATAGCTACTTTGCGCCAATCATTTGCGTTCCTTTGCTAATCACATGATCCCGTCATCCAATCATAAACGTTACCCAAGACCTTTTGCGGTCCCTGCTCCGACGGATCGAGATTTTTTCTGGCATATGTACCATATACCCTTATGTTTTCTCTTTACGCGGGGGGTTCTATAATGCCTCCTCGGGTTTTGGCCTCTGGGCCAAAACCCTGCGGGGGCAATAAACGAACTTCTAACATCCAACGTTTTTTCGTTCTCCTGCTATTTTGTTTCCGCTAAATACTTGACCAATTTAGCAAATAAAAATCGGGGTCACCGAAAAACGTTTTGTATTGACCCATTTCTTACAAGATCAGCTATTGGCTTATTTCCATCTCAAACTACGATCCAATTAAGCCGGGGAAATACGAGGCACAAAATCCTCAACTTGTCGCGCAACATTGCTGCGTTGCAAGTCTAAAGTTTTGTTGCTCGTTTTTCATCAAATTCACAACTTGCCGCGCAACATTTTGTTTTGATGATCACACATGCGATGATCACACATTGATGGTTTCTCGTACTTATGCTCAAACGGTCTGCTGTGGAACGCCTGGTATTTTTTGCATTCGGTGGCGATCGTATCGGAAGAAAATGGTGGAGATTTCAAGGTTTTTGGGCTTAATACTTCGGCATCAACATAATAAACTAGGTATTGACCTGCAAATCTTTGAAATTACCGTGTTTAGAAGGATTTTCCACACAATTTTAGTTATTTTCTTAAAAAGTGCGGAAAAGTGCGAAGAAAGTGTGAAAGTGCGGAAAAGTGCGATTTTTGGGCAAAAGTGCGGAATCGCACTGCCGCACTTCCCCAGATGCCCTGTTTAAGGCAGGCTAATTATTGGCACAGTGATAAAACCGGACGAACTTTATATTTTGGTGCTATAACTTAGTACGGAGTGACGTCACAAGGTATGTCACGTGACAAAACAGTAAATTGCTTTTCCGGTGACGGAGAAAACATCTAACAATACAACGTTGGTGAAAATGGATAGACCTCAGCAATAGAAACATCGTACCGTTTTGGCTGCTGAGCTATCATTTACTGTTAACGAGATATAAGGGTCGGAATCAGGTCACGTGACCTAATTAATATATCAGCCCCTTAGGAGCAAACTTTTTCCACCTGTTAAAACGTCACTATGTACATAGAACCCAAAGAGTGAAATAATATTAGCTATTAACTTTAAAAAAGGAGTGAAACTCACCACTGGAGAAATTTTGTAAACTTTGAAAGGTGAAAATGTCACGTGACTGGCCATGTGACCAGTGAATCAACCGAAATTCCATACTTAACTATTTCACTCGACAACTGTTAACTGTCCTGAAAATTTCATGCTCTATCATTAATGATTAGAAAAGATATTATAAATTTTGTAATTTTCTCGATTTTCTGGGCTGACCAAGGCCTACACTTGAGTAGTTTGCAGCCCGAAATCAGATTCACGAAACTGACTGATTCAACCATATTTGAGTTGAAACATTTTTCCAGGCGTTTTCCAGGATTTTCCTTAAAATTCCAGGACTTTCCAGGAAGGAAATGAAAATCCAGTATATTCCAGGATGCGTCCCTGACCTGGAAACAACTATCAGGGTCAGGTATCGGCCATGTGGAGAGAAGCAACAGCTGGATCAGAAGAATCTGCTCTGTTAATGTGGGCAGTCCTGTAGGTCCAGGGACCTCACCGTTACAGACCTCACCCTCACCTTTACAGACACCACCTCAACTATACTACAAAGGAATTTATACACTTTCTTTTGATTCATTAGGTGGAAAAAGGAAATCTTTTTTTAAACTTAACTGTAAAGTCCCCTGTGGCCCAGTGGCAGGCCATGCAAGATGTGTCAAGAGGTTATCTTAGAAGACCTCAAGCATCCTCAGTCAACCAAAGAACAGGGGAACATGGAACAGAGCTGAATGGAGGAGTCTATTTAATTATAAGACATCACACCCATGATTGAGTGATGCCTTCACAATCATGAATTGGACTGGCAACAGAGTCCAGGCGCAGAGCTAGGGGGAGGAGCCATGGCTTCTTTCAACCAAAAATACAGTAAATGTATGGGACATTATTCAAAAT
Organism: Scolanthus callimorphus; assembly: GCA_033964015.1. Lineage (NCBI taxonomy): Eukaryota > Metazoa > Cnidaria > Anthozoa > Actiniaria > Edwardsiidae > Scolanthus > Scolanthus callimorphus. The sequence continues at coordinate 32,923,941 of CM066911.1, forward strand.
ACAGGAGACAATGTCTTACAAAGGGGCCCTTGGGCCCCTCCTATTAAAAATCCTGGCTACACTTCCACTTGAAGGTCAAGTGGGGAATTCTAGGGACCACTACCTACAATAAGCATAATATCTTATATACCTCTCAGTAACTGCTCCTGTTTTTTCACCAGACCAAGGAATTTCTTAAAACTCTTCTCGTAATCCTTCCTGTTATTACGTGATGACATGTTAAGGATTTATAATTTATGTACATGTATGTACTTTTAGAAACTCCTTTTCCCCAGGAAATAATAATACAATGTTTAATATTTGCTTTTAGGTTCTTTAGATAATTGACTCTAAAGCAACTGTGTATTACTACTAACTGGGCCACAGTTCAGACTAGGTCATTCTGAGCTGTCTTTTTTATTTTAATACCTTAGTATGTTATAATTGTTATTTACTAGTATTGAATTGTAGAATTGTTTTGGACAAGAAGTGGTCAGGTTGAAACTGGATTAAAGGGGCTGTGTTACGGTTGTTTCAACAAAATTTTATAAAATAAGACCAGTAATCTGCATAAACATCTCAGAATCAGGCCTTCTGATATTTCGCGGAAAACAATACCGAATTTCGCGGGATTTTTAAGGTGTATTTCGCGGGAATTCGCGGAAAAAATCGCCGATTTCGCGGGGATTTCGTGGAAAATTTCGGTGGTTTAAGCGGCTATAAAGATCTTCCTAAATAAAAGGAGTTGATATCTTGAAAGATCTATAGTGCTTGCTAACAGAATTTTCAAATTCACGCGATTTTTACAAGTTTAGAACGAGTTAATGCAATCGCTTTTAGTGTCCAGTTCCCCGGGGAATTATACTTGGAACGCCTTGCAGTTTTTGTCGAAGCAATGAACTCGATTGATGAAGGCAATTTCCCGACACATTTGGACTTTATGGCATAAAAACAACCCCAATAACTGTGACAAGCATTTATTGCAGTTTAATGGTATGTATTTTGCAAAATTCCTGGCAAATTATGCGCGATTTCACGGGCTTTTCGCAAATTACGCGTGAATTTCGCGGATTTACCTAAATTTCGCGAGCCCGCACCCGCGCGAAATATCAGAAGGCCTGCAGAATCCTACATTATACTATTATTTTTAGTGTTATAAAGAAAAAAGAACTGAAACTTGCATTATATAGGCATCATTTTACGTAAGTTTCAAATTTCCAAGTCAAAAATCAAAAATGTCAAAAAATTCGTAATCCAATTCCATCCGCTCGATAACACACGAAAATACTCCAAATTTGTGCTCATCTAGCAGTTGAAAGGTTATTTAACAAACCTAGATGATTATTTTGCTCATTTCGTTTAAATTTGGCTACATTTAAAGCCCCATTTACACGACGGAAATTTTTGGCACGGCTCGGATAAAAACGGTTCTGGGACTACCTCGCCACGTAGTCCCGGCACGAATGAAATTTCGGTCCGGCTCTGAGAAAAGTTAATACGGCAAAGCTATTTACACAGCGCAAATATACCCGAGCCGTGCTATTAAATTTGGTACCCGTACCACTTTTTATCCGAGCCGTGCCAAAAAGCCACTATCGTGTAAATGGGGCTTAAGCAACCTAAATTTGCCTCAAAATCGTGACACTGCCCCTTTAACTGTACTGGCATGGCTATAATAATAAATAACAACATGTAAAGGGCCAGCCTCGACTGTTAACCTCCAACTGTGCATGTGGAGGGGAGGGGATTCTACATGTAGAAATATCTCCTTTTGACAATGTAACAGTCAAGTAGAAAGGATATTAGCTTTCTTCTTTTCCAGCTCCTCATTCCACGAGTTATAGCGTGATACCTCATGTTCCATGACCTGCATACACAGGGCGCCCACCTTGTAGTGAATAATAATGGCGTGGAACTGGGAGAAACTCGAGAAGCAGAAGAACACATAGACAATGTTGGTCGTCAGTTCTGTGCTCTTTCTCCAGTCCTCTCGTAGAACTCTGGATAGTGCACCTAAGACAGTTTCTGGGGGAATAAAGGAACTTTGTTATTTTTTGATGAGAATGTCCTGGCTATAATTTTCCTAACTTTAACTGGAGATGGAGTACTGTAAAATCTAAATTAAAATTTTCCTGCAAGTAAAAGTGAAATCGGGAAAAGGCAAAAACAAAGAAGATACAATGAATCACAAACAACATTTCGGCAGAACACAAGGTGAAAGTCCACGATAATGAACACAAAATTGGGTAGACATCATGCAGTCGCCAGTTTGATTTAGCTTGATAGGAGTCTGGGACTAGTCAGTCTGTGTTAGCTGACTTTTATCACTAAGGCTCAAGTATGGCAATGTCCCAACAATTAAGTTATTTCTTGACTCCTCAAGCTTCTTTGTCATGTTTGGTGCAGACCATTCCACATTTTGTGGTTTTAGAGTAGGTATACTACTACACAAGCAAAAACTATGTTTGACCTTTTTAGAAAAAGCCCACCCAAATAGACCTCTAGATAGCTCCTAAAGTTGAGGGTGGTGGGCCCCTTGACGGGACCCAATGAAAAAAAAAAATGGTCAGAACACTGAAAGAGAGCCAAATATTGCGACTGATGAGAGCTTTGATACCAATGACTAATAGAGAAGGTGCAAATTGTCACTTCACTTAGTGCCAAGTCAAGATTAGCCTGTTATCCAACCTGAAAATGAGTATCTTTTATGGCTTCTATGAATACATATATTCGTCTCGAAGTTTGTTTAAACAACGAGTTTCAATGGATAATCAGGTTAATACATATGGCAAATCTTTAGCCGAGTTATGCTGCGGAAATGAGCTTGTTATCTTGAATGGACGAAGTAAAGGTGACTATTTAGGTCGTTTTACGTGCCACACGTATAACGGGGCTAGCGTTGTGGATTATGCCGTTGTTTCGTCGCGTCTTTTTCCTTCGGTGTGTACCTTGTCTGTTTCAGATGCTAGTACTTTTTCGCATCATTCGTTTTTGTCTTTTTCTTTATCAATTGGCGGTTGGCAAAAGGTGTTTCAAGCCGGGGGGGACTCCCATATTTTTTGGTCGGGGATGATCGTCGTATCTTTTAGGGGTTAAAATCACGTTGGTTTGGTCTCTTTTAGGGGTGATCTTGATCTTCAATAAATTTTAGGCAGATTGGTATCTTTTAAGGCCGAAACTGTGTCCAAATTGCTTTTTCTCATGATGGTGCTTCTAAAAACCGTGTAAGAAAGAGAGATTATTCGATGAGAAGACGATGAATTAGAAACAAACACGGAAATGTCTTCATGGGTATTTTTCCCCTGTTACTTGTGTCCTTCGCGCCTACTTGGCACATAAGACCTAATCTTTTAGGGTATCTTTTAGGGTAATAATTTTTTTGAGCCACGCTATGGCCCGCCATGTTTGGTATCTTTTAGGGGTGAAACTGAAAATTTCCGACGATCATCCTCGACCAAAAAATATGGGAGTCCCCCCCCCCCCCCCCCGTGGGTTTCAAGACTGTGTTTCTTTGAGTCCTGTTCCAGAAACGATCAGGTGGTCCGAAGAATATATAAATAGTTTCAAAGACAAATTGCGATCCTCGGATGTTAAAGAAAAGATGAAGGATTTATCCTTTCGTTTGATAAAGACACAATGTGTGTGGACTCTCTTGTCAACGGTTTTTCAGACAAATTAGTCTCTTTGTCCTCTGACATTTGTGCGGTTAAGCGACCAAGGGTTCGGAAGTCACATACTCGATCCACGATTCAGAAAAACAGTGGTTTAATAATAATTGTCATGTTTTGAGAAAATAATTGCGTGCTGTGGGTTGTTTGCTTTCTAAATATCCGGGCGAACCCTATTTACGGGACCGTATTTTTAGTTTAAAGAAAGCTGATTATAAGCGATTGACCAGACGTCTGATAGTTATGAGGCGGCAATTTAATAATGATCTTTTGGACGAAATTCAATTGTTAGAGAATAATAACCGAGGGATTTCTGGAAACTGGTCAATTCCGTTAAAGGCTCTATATCTAAAGGGGTTTCTAATGAGATTTCTTCAACGGATTGGTTCTCCACGGTATCATCTGACACGACTTGCATGGAGGCGGAAGTTGTTCGGAACTTTTCTGTTTGGGCTTCGTGTAGGAACGATATATTGGATGAGCCTATTTCAGAGAAAGAATTGCGTAGTTTGGCTGTTAAACTAAAGAGTAAGAAAGCTAGTGCACGGGATGTGATAAATAATGAGGTAATAAAGCTTGCGGTAGATAGTTTGGCTCCTTTTTTGTTAGGCTTTTTAACATAGTGCTTTCGTTGGGAATTTTTCCTGCTGTTTGGTCGGAAGGTTTGGTTCCTCTTCATAAGTCAGGTAATAGAATGGACCCTGGAAACTATAGGGGTATTTGCATCAGTAGTTGTTTGGGGAAGTTTTTTACTTTAATCTTAAACTTTCGTTTCAATAGGTTTTTGGAAGAAAATGGCCTTATGAATGATAATCAGGTTTCCGCAAGGGTTTTAGGACGTCTGACCATGTACTTGTACTGAAAGCTCTCTTAGATTCGTACAAAAAAAAAGCATAAGCCATTGTTTGCCTGTTTTATTGATTTTCGCAAAGCGTATGATAGTATTTGGCGAGACGATTTGTTTTATAAGATTATACAGTGCGGTTGCAGTAAGAACTTTATAAAAATACTTTTAAGCATGTATTCTTCTGTTAAGGCGGCTGTGAAGTTGAATGAGGGTCTGACTCCATTTTTTCGATCTGAAACTGGCGTGAAACAAGGGTGTAATCTTAGTCCTACGCTTTTTAATTTGTTTGTCAATGATATCCCTGGCATATTTGATGCTTCTTGTTCTCTGGTATCTCTTGCAGGTTTTGATCTTAGTTGCTTACTTTATGCGGGTGATTTAGTCATTTTATCTGAATCGGAGTCGGGCCTTCAGCGTTGTCTCGATAGATTGGCTATTTACACAAAGCACTGGAAGTTAAGCGTTAACATTAAAAAATCGAAAGTGTTAGTTTTTGGCACACCTCAGAGGTGCCCATACTTGTTCTCTCGTTGGTATTTCAGTGGCCAGGTTTTAGAGTGCGTGGAACATTATACCTATCTTGGTATTGTGTTTCATTTTTCTGGTAGTTTTAATTTTGCACGGAAGTGCCTACATATATAATAAAGCTTTAAGGCCATATCATGGCCTATTTGCCCATTTCACCAATGTTGAGAAAATTCCGGTGAAGGTGATGTTGAAATTATTTTCTTCGCTTGTGTCTCGGCCGTGCTGTTATATGGTTGTGAGCTCTGGGGTGCTTATATGTTAGGCAGGTTATCTTCTTTGGAGATGTTTAAGCATAACTTTTATCTGTTTTAGGTGACATAGAGAGGTCGCATCTAAAATTTTGTAAGAGATTTGTTAGGCATACACTTAAAGTCTACGAATATGGCTGTGTATGCAGAATTAGGTAGGGTACCCCTGATAGTTCAAATCGGTTGTACGATTGTCAGGTATTGGTTACGGATAACAAATCCTATTTTCCGGAACAGTCTCGTCGGAAAAGCGGCTTCTTGTTGTGTGTCATCAAACTTTCGTGGGGTTGCTTTTGCTAACTTCCTCTTGTCTTTGTGTGGTTTTGGATTAAGGATGTGTCCAAACAGATTAAAACACAATTATATGTTATGTTTTGCGAGCACTGGAGGAGTAACGTCCGTCAAGGGACCGGTGGAAAATTAAGGCTGTTTAGATCTTTGAAGTCTAGCCTGGGTTTTGAGAAATATTTAGTCTCGGTTACTAATTTTCGACATCGTCAAGCAGTTTCGAAACTGCGTTTATCCACACATAGATTACCAATGGAAGTTGGCAGATATGCTAATATTCATTATAACTCTAGGAAACGTTCATTCTGCAATCTTAATGAAATTGGAGATGAGACGCATTATTTGATGTTTTGTAACCATGCATCTAAGATAATTATTTTTGACTGACATTTTAAAAATGAATGTTTCCTTTGGCCAACTAGGTTTGTGCAATCTATGCATTTATTTATTATGGATGTGTGACGAGTCTGTCGTAAAGGTAACTGCCAAATTTTGTTTTGATATTCTCAAGCATTTTAATGCGATGGTTCGAGATGCTGAAGAATCTAATGAGTCTCATCAAGCCTTATGTATTTTTTTCCTTTTGTACCTATAGGTATATTTGTATCCTATATACCGTGTAATTGTTTTTTGTGCAATAAAGAATTAATTATACATAATATTTGGTGCAGTAATACCAGGTAGCAATTACCATTCTGAGCTAGCTCCTCAAGATTATCAGGGTTACGGGATAGCTGTAAGATAAGGGCTGTGCCACGAATCTTCTCTGGGATGTCTTCATATAACAGCTCAATGTAATCATCTATATCATTGATGTTAGCAACCTCATCAATCTGCAGAAAACATAAAATGTGTCACTGAGTAGAATATTATTTAACAATTACTACATATTCGAGTTTTCTATGAGTCAATAGAAGGAGGTGCGTAGCCTCGTCTTTGCACAAGAGTTGTTTCACTGATCATTTATTGACAGCCCTGATCATGATTCTGGTGCCTGATGAGTTTCTTGTAACCAAAAATAGAGCCACAGAGTACATTAAATAATATGACACTGTGACTGAAAAGAAAATTCATACCATCTCCCACTGAAGAGATTTGGAAATTCCAGAGAGATGGGGATCTCAATTTTTCCTTTTATTTCCCATACAATCATTGTATTTTTCACTGGAAATCTCATAGGTCATTATTCTTAAGCACCTTCCTCAGAAGGGGTATAATCAGGGCCCAACATTGTGACCATATGGTCGCCAATGGCAACTAGATTTAGGGTTTGGCGAGCAAAAATAATACAACCTACCAGTAGTCGCCAAAATAGTGATTTACTTTTCAAGTCTTCTCAAAATTAGCTGTTAACAGCATTAATTCGGGAGAAAAAGAAAAATGGTGACCAAACTTCACTATTTGGCAACTATTTGGCGAATTTCTTATTTAGGCGCCAATGGCGTCCTTTCGATAAGAGCTATGTTGGGCCGTGATAATGGATAATTTCTTCAAATACAAATTTTAAGACAAATTAATGCTAAATCAATACATCACCTCTGTGCCTTCAAAGTCAGCTGCTCTTTCCTCAAATCTTTCTCTTTCAGTCTTTCCTTTTCCTTTGATAAAAGAGCATCCAGCAAACAATCAAAAAATGAAAAAAAAGTTCATTTGCAATAAAGTTATTATTTACTGACAATAAGTGATTAAACAGACTCACATAACCAACTAATACTTTAAAGTAAAAAATGTTATCGTGAAATCACATGTACATTTGCCCGTAGTATTCAAAATAATCCTCCAGATTAATAGAAAAACCTTTCAAGTGTTAGAAAAATGCAATTCTAGGTTGTTTTCACCTGTTATCAAGAGGATGGAATTGGATTGCAATTTGAGCTATTTTCTTGTCAGAGAAGTGCCCAGCAAGCGTGCAAGAGCCCCTTTAAGCAAAGACATCTGAATTCACCACAGGATTCTTATCCATTATGTAATCACAGCAAAAATCACAAGTAAAAGCAGCTATTTTTTCAACATTTCCATTTAAGAGAATGCACACCTTCTTAACAGTTGTGGCGCCTGGCTGTCTGGCTTGGAAGTGTTTTCTTATGCTTTTTGTGCTCCAGTGGGAGCATACGTTGTCAATGGAATAGTTTGCCTGCATGTCTAACTAAGAAATGCAACCAATCAGATTATACTGGCTGATTTTGGGTAATTACATATTGGATGAGAAAAAAGGTGCAACGTCTCCACATGCAAAGTGAGGTACAATCGAGAGTGAAGGGATGGCTGAAATTCAGGCTACATAGGCGATGGAGCCATATATGAAGGGGGTGGTAGGCTGGGGCCCAGGGGGGGGGGGGGGGGGGTGTACTCCACTGAAGTTTGGGTAGGGGTGTGCCGCCAAGGTCTCCAAAACCTGACCCTATCAGATACCAAAAATCCTCGTTTTTTTATACCCTACCGTAGACCTACGATCAGAATAATTGTAATGACCATACTGCAGACCTGAAGTTAGTCACCAGGGTGGTCCAATTGGTCGCAATCAAAGTGGAATTTTGTTCATCATGAAAAGGTTGTAAAATAAACTGTCTTTCCACTAATTACAGTACAAATGAAATACATACCCTATCAGCGACCAAACAAGCAAAAAACGATACCCTACCATAGACCTCAGGAGCCAAAAACCATACCCTATAGGGTGGTGCAAACCCGTATACCATATATGAGGGAGTACCCCCCCCCCCCCCCCCCCAGGGGCTTGGGAGGTAGGATGGGGAGGTAGGCTGGGGTATGGTGTACTGTACCTTTTGATTTAGAGTTCTCTTTCCTGTTTTGCAGATAGTACAAAAGCTGCTCCACTTCAGGGAGTTTGGATGGATGAATCAGTTTGCATTTCTCAATAATTTCTTTGGAGAGAGCTCCGATGTTTGTGGTGGCATTGAGACTCCTGAGACGAATCCTAAAGCAAAAAAATACAAATGGTCTAAAATGAAAACAGGCAGGAGAGCAGGAGTCAAGCCTCCAAAGCAGGAATATCTCTCTTATAATATGGTTGTTGCGTTTGTTGAATCAGACGTTATGTTACAGCACATGCACCCTTCAGTACAGTTTAGGAGGTTGTTATCATTCATCCTGAAAACACGGCATGACGTATCAAGTTAGGGTCATTCCATTTTAATTTACACCCCTGTTATTGAGGATGAACTGCAATTTGTCCCCACTCCGACAGCATTTTTGGCTTACCCTCTCAGAAAAAGTGGCAAGATCAAAGGATTTTAGCCGATTTACCCGTCTGAAACAGGATTTTTTTACCCCTTCAGAAAATCTCCTCAATGGGGTGTATGTGTGTGGATAAAAAGGGAATGACCTTTATACGGTTTCCTAGGTTATGAACGACGCCACTTTGAATCACACGACCATTTTACATTTTAAAGGCAGACTTCGCCGGGGTTACATCAATTCGATCTCACAGATCTTATCTGAATAGAGAACTGACTGTCTATAGATAAATCTAGTGGCTTACACTTTTTGGCATTCTTTTCGCTCGCCAACCATCGGTTCTCCGAGCTCACCAAGAATAATCGCTTCGACTTCATAATTCACCACAATCGCATTTTCTGATGGGTGTACATCGATAGTTCCACCTTTCACTCTCCTTAAACATGTCAAAGAAGAAAGTTAGATTCATGAAAAGTAGCTGAGATGGTTTGTTATGGACATGGGGGAAACTTTAGAGTCAATTTTTAGATCGTTGTTAGGCAAAACAAGTCGTTAGACAACCGAGACTTTTCAAAATAGCACACGTTCCTTAGATCTTGTTACCTTTTTAAGAATCTGGCCTCATTTGCTTGCATTTTGGATACGGAATAGCGTTGAATTAATAGAAATCGGCGTTAAGTTATCCATTTTGTACATTTTCCAGCGAAGTCGAGGAAGCCGCCATTTTGTTTGAAATTATTTGGCTGGTTTCGGAGAGCATGCTGGGATTTTAAATGGAAAATCGGGAATGGACTGAGAAACGCGGACAGCGAGCTCTAGCTCAGACTGAATGAAACGATAACAAAAGCAGGCAGTTTTTGATAAAACCTTACTAAGAAAAATTACTGAGAAAAATGAAACGGCAATTTTTCAACCACACGCGGAATAAGAAAAGTTATACTAGTAACTCGTGGCTGCATTGTGCTAGTATACAGCTCGTCCAATCAGAAACACGTTTATAGTGACTTATATATGACGTCATAACATGGCGCCTGTTTTGATTTTCCTTCCCGCCGCGTGTGCAGCGTGGCGTTTATATACAAAGTTTGGGATTCAGGAGGCTTCTAAAAGCCATATTTCACAAGAATGTCTTCTTAATACTACTTTTAACGTTCTGTGACATAGTAACGTGAATTCGTCGAGGAATATGATCGAAAACAGTGAGAGAAGCCCGAGAAGAAGTCAGGTTTGCTGGCACTGTCGTCGCCGCCCCGCGAGTGGAATTTTCAATGAACTGCGGGAAGGCCAGAAACAGCTGGGAGGGCTCTAATTCTCCCCAAAACACAACTCAAGGAGACATTGAGAGGTAATACGTCAACTTTATTTATTGATAACTCGCCTGATCTGCCTGTGCACAAGAAATCACAAGAAATCCAGGGGGGCCGTGAAAATGCTCCATGTTGAAGTAGAACCCCCCGGGGGGGACTCCCATATTTTTGGGGCGGGGGTGCTCGTCGTACCTTTTAGGGTTTAAAATCAGGCCTCTGGTACCTTTTAGGGTAGGTACCTTTTAGATAGGTACCTGTTAGAGTCCGTTCTAGCAAATCAAGCAAATCGCACTTGTGATTTGCCTGAATTTCAGACGTATTTTTCCTCGTAAAAAATACGAGAAAAAAATAAGGAGGGAAAGTATGTCTTGTTGGTACCTTTTAGGGGTCAAAATCAACTAAGCGACACCATTTTAGGTACCTTTAGGGGTAAAATCGAAAGTTCCCGACGAGCACCCCCGCCCCAAAAATATGGGAGTCCCCCTCCCTGGGTAGAACCAAGCATAGAGAAAAAAAGCAGGGAAAAAGCCAGTTAATGTCATAAATTTGTCCTTACTGTATGCCCTCTTGTTTAAGCTTACTCAGGTGTGTTAAGGCCTGGGATTATGGGCATGGGAAAACGCAAAATGTGCCTTAAATCGCTTTAACCTATTTATGCACCAGTCAATTGTAAAACCACCACCCCCCCAACCTCGGGGAAGGGTGGGGACATGGATGTTTAGCTGCGCCATACTAGATTTTTGTCCCCACCCCTGAGGCAAAATGTGTTGGAAATTCCCCCACCCTGCGGGGCAAGGATTGAAGTGATTCAATGCTACCAGAGTCCTTTCACCTGAATAAGAAATTTTCTAAGTAGTTATTCCAACAAATTCTCTATCATTTGCATTTTCTACTTCACTTCACTCAATACGTAATAAAAATATCATCTAATATAGTCTTTGGCAACTTGTGCAACAATTTGATAGCAGAGCTAAATAAAAGGGATATATCTTGGGAAGGGATGAACCTTAGACAACCAAACTTGGGTGAAGTTGTGTAAGTGGCAAGGTGGGCCCAACAGCGTGGTCACGTGGTATGACGTCATCGATGATGTCACCAAACGAGAAAAGGGATATATCTTAGGTAGGGATGTACCTCAGACAACCAAACTTGGGTGAAGTTGTCTTAGTGGCAAGAGGGGTGCAACGGTGTGATCACGTCGTATGACATCATCAAGCCAGAAGAGGTATATGTATAGATATCTTGGAAAGGGATGAACCTCAGAGAACCAAACTTGGGTGAAATTATCTAAGGAGCATATCAAACAATCCCCAACCAAAAACTGTCGATTTTCAACACCTCATGGCAAAAACCATATTTGGAATCATTTACCTTATAAGAAAGTGACAGAAGATCCTCTTTTGATAAGAATTTCGGCAAAAGTAGCTAGAAAACGGTGAGATTTTGAATGAAAACTTGCAGGAATTACAGAGACTCGGGTTCTCGATCTGTCCACCATTGATTTTGGCTTGGTAACCACGCTAAAATAGCCCACCAGCTAGCCCGCACGACTTGACCCAGTCCTCAGAAGTGCATTCAGCAAAAACGACAAGGATTCATTGATATGTAGTAAGGAGTGCAAGTGCTTCGTCACATGGTATGATGGTGACAGGCTACTGTATGTACAATGGCAACCTAAAAATATGTAACTGGGAGCTCCGCTTTTAGCCAGTGGCTAAATCTATATATTATTCAGGGCCGTAGCAAGCCTCCAAAAACTGGGGGGGGCATGACATATAAAAAAGTCAAGGTAGTTTTTAAGGGAAGTTTAAGCTCTTTTGCGCGTGAAGCGCACCGACAATTTAGAGCCAAGCATGTGAAATTACTGCATGTTTGATGGAACTTTGATAAGCAGAGTGCAAAATCGGGAGTTTTAAGGATTGTGTTGGGAAAAACTGGAGGGGCACGGGCCCCCGGCCCCTAAGAGCGCTACGCCCTGATATTGGCACAGTGATAAAACTCGACAAACTTAAAATTTTGGTGCAATAGTTTAGCTCAGAGTGATGTCGCAAGGCATGTCACATGACTAAACAGTAAATACGTTTCCGGTGATGGATCAAACATCTAACTATACAACTTTGGTGAAAATGGATAGGCCTCAGGGATAGAAACATCATACTGTTTTAGCTGCTGAGCTATCATTTATCGTTAACGAGATATAAGGGTCAAAATCAGGTCACGTGACCTACTTAATATCTCAGCCCTTTAAAGTACCTTAAAGGAGAATTTTTTAAACTTTGAAAAGTGAAAATGTCACATGACTGGACACGTGACCAGTGTATCAACCCACATTCCATATTAAAACATTTCACTCGATAAATGTTAGCTATCCTAAAAATTTCATGCTCTTTCATTAATAATTAGCAATGATATTTGAAATTTTCTCGATTTTCTAGGCTGACCCAGGCCTTAACAGACTTGAGTATGTCCTTGATCTTTCCACCAGTGCACAGGGTGTATTTTTTAAACTTCACTCTGAACTCCAAATAAGCCATCGTCAAAGTTGCTTATTATGCAAATGAAATTAGACAATAGAGTCTCATTTGCATAATATACCCCTCCAGGGTTTCTTGGACTTTTGAAAACAGCAAGTTGATGAAAATCCATAGTATTGTGAGAAGTTGTATTAAAATGGAGAAGAAACAGCCCTGGAAAGTTTAATGTCATTTTTGTGTGCAAAATCAGGCAATCTTTTGCTTCATGTGAACAAAACAGCATTTCACAAATTCTAGGGCCGGCCGTATCTCGACCACTTGACAACATTTAATTTCCTCAACCAAAAGTTGAGTAGGGGTGTTCTGCTCAAGCTCACAAAATGTAACCCTGCTTACAGAAAAACCTAATTTTTGCAACATGACAAAAAGTGTGAAATATTGGAAACGCTCAAAAGTTTGAAAACTCGATACCCTCTTTATGACCTTTATGATACTTGAAAACTGGCTGAGATAATATGAATTTTCACAACTTTGTATTCTGGCTTTATTTAAAAAAAAAAAGAGATGTATGGGCAAATACTTCAAAATGAGGGTGGATGGGTAGTAGTGATTGGGCAGTATTCAAGCAATCTTCACCAAACTGCACAATTTTACATTAGTTTTGATGTGTAGAATTGAATACTGGGTTCCATTTCCTGATATGTATCAATCAATCAATCAATCAATAACTTTATAAACGTGTCAAATACTTCTAGCGTGACACAAGTGGCACACTAATCGGGGACACCTAGTATATACAGAGCTTCTGGTATTTCGCGCGGTCGCGGACCCGCGAAATGTGTGTACTTCCGCGAAATCCCGCGAAATATACAAAATGACGCGAAATCCGTAAGAATTTACTATAAATCTTAAAGAATGATAACGACACAGCATATTTGAAACTCGTTTCAGCTTTTAAATTTCGAGTTATCTACTTTCCTTAAAAACATGAGGTAAACGTGCAAATTTAGGTCGCACTGACTCTCGCCACTGACTCGAGTACAACAACATCCAAAACAACCAGGCATTCTAAGGCTTAGTTTACACTAGAGCAAATATCTCCGGAGACGAAAATTTCTACGGAGACGCGATTTGGAGTATACGGATAGGCGAACCGTTTACACTACGAACTACCACACCTTCAAAACCGTAGACGCGTCTCCGGAGAATTTATCCCAATCCGTGATAGTTTGAACTATGTATAATCTAGCCGAAATGAAAAATGAAGCCCATGCTGTCCGATTAGGAAAAAAATAGTTTCGAAAATTCCTGGAACCTCAAATTGAACTCGTCCTTCGGCCTCCGTCCCGGTCTTGTGAGCGCTCACGCCCCAAGCCCAGACCGAAAAGCAGTACGGGTAGAAACTAAATATCCTATTTTGATGATACCTCGCTCGTCTGAGCGCTAAATTCTACGTAAGAGAGCTTTGTTTCAAGCGAGTCATGCCACGAGTAGAGTAGTTCATTAGCGTCGTACTCAAGCAGTGAGCCGATTGAAGACCTCCTACCCAGACAACTTTGCGGTCTGGGCGCGTACAGCTTCCGACAACGTTTTTTTTTAAATAGCTGTATTCATTATGATTCACATATTATGAGTGAATTAAAATGCGCATGCTGATCTGCGAACTCGCTCGTAGCTCTAAGGGGAAAGATCTTGTGTTATGAACATATAATTGGCACATGGTTGATTGTTCGTAACACCGGCATGAATTCAATGAAAATGTTTCATTTCTTTCTAAGTAACTTTCTAGGTAAAGTTTCGAAAATGTCTCGTAAAGTGGATAGATAGATAGCTTATTAAAAGTTCCTTGGCAGCCAGAAAGCTGAATACCGGAAAATTTACAATAATACATAAACTATAAAAATAAAATACTATAAACAAGAATTATAATAAAAGGTTTAAAAACTAGTTAATTACAATAAAAATTTAAAATATTTACATATTAGCCGCATTGTGGATGATAAAACTGGTTTAAAACCGTGCCGTTTTGCACAGGGGCAAATTAAAAGTAAGGTTGCGCCTGAAACGGTTGCTATTGTTACGCGTCGGCAAGAGATTGTACACCTTATGGTCTTGATGTATTTAATTAACGAGTCGCTCACTTGCCTTCTATCATTGAGAAACACTAGACCAGTCGCCCCTAGGGCATCGCTATAGCTCAGATCAGAGAACTTGATTCGTAAGGCGCGCCGCTGAACGCTCTCCAGCTCTTTAGAGAGGTACGCTGGTAAGCTACTTTGAAATACAGGTCAGGCGTATTCCAGGATAGGACGAATACATGTTATATAGAAACACAACAGCTCATCGATTGTATCGGCGTTAGCGCGCTTAAACTGCCTACGCAGGTAGAGCCTCGATGCTGCTTTCTTAATGTCTTCACTTATGTGGTCGTTCCACTTAAGATTATCTGATATTGTTAGGCCGAGCAACTTTGCTTTCTTAACGACTTCTATGTTCTTATTATCAACCTGGACAGGCTGGAACATAGTAGGGGAAGGGGGCGTAAACAAAAAATCGCCTGTTCCGGCGGCGAGCAAAAACGGCTTGCAACCCAGCTGTTTCAAGCGAGAATTCACATGTTTAGATCTTAATGGGAAATCTGCCTCGAAGGTATTACCCCCTTCGTAGCGCTAAAATACTTATGCAGTTCAAAAAGTGTTCCGCGCAAAATGCAGGAAATTGGATTTCTAAGATTTTAAATATCAAAAATGTCCTTCAGGCTCTCCACTAACACAGGGGGCGTAAAAATGTTGTAAGTGACCCCGCCCTGTGGATAAAAAGGGTAAAGGAATCAGATTAAATTAATAAATTAAGTATTTTTTTATTCCAAGGATGAAGGTGTGACAAAGAACCTTCTTGAAAAAAGTCTGATTATTTCGCAGACATTATGGAGTTTTAGAGGGCCTTGTTGATGGATATTTTCAGCAGTTTTCAAGTTCGTAAGCTCTTCGTTATCTGATATGGCCAATTTGTCCCGAAGTTCACTAAAAGTCAAACTGTAGAAGTCATTTGCGAGACATTCCATTGCAAAAAGAAACGTTCTGGCTACAAATTGTAAACTTCCTGAAAGTTGCAGCTCTTTGTTTTGAATTTCCTTCACGTCAAGATATTAGAAGACCGCGGTACTCCCGGGATGGGAAACTTGTTGTTTTTGTTTCTCTTTTTGCTGTCATTACCAGACACTTTAGGTAAGTACTCAAAAGTAACGGCATCTCATGATTTCTAATCCATCTTCACAGCCACACACATAGACGTAACTAATAAACACCAAATATGAAACAATGACTTGCATGCATTGAAATATTGCAGCGTTTGGTCTTTTGCTCTAATCATATTAGGTCGAATAACATGAAGTCGCCACCTCGTGATTGGCAATTAAGTTGTTCAGTATGAGATAATAAGCTTATTCACTTTATTTTGCGTTAGGTTTTTGTTTGGCTGATACTTCATGAAATACGAAATTATAGCGCATACAAGATTCTCAGATAAAAGTAGCACAGGGCTAGGTCGAAATTCCGCCTGATACAGACGTTAAGACGCGGCTGTTCGTTTTTTTCACTTGCGTAAAATAACGACTGTGTGTTCTCGTTTGTTTCAGTGATTTTTCTAAATGATTTACGCTTAGATTTGTTGTTACGCCTATGATGTTGGTACAAAGATAACGAGGATTATTCTTAATTTCGAGCCCTGTAACGTAAGACAAAGGCTAGTGCTCACTATCAAGGTCGGTACGGCCCTCGCTATTTCAGCAATGTGTGTTAGATACGACTAAGAATTTGCCAGAAGCACTATTTTTAACGATGAACATATGCAAGTTTTGGAAACTATCCGCGCTTTTTATCATCCATAACTGATTAAAAAGGATGACCTTTCTTTTTAAGTTGCAACTCTAGAATTAGAACTAGCAGAACTCATGACATGCTGTTAGGGGGAAACAATAGGCGATACTGTAGATATCGCTGCCTCAGTTCCTAAGGCCCTTGCATCATAGGTCGCTGGCGCAAGGGCCTAAGTAACTATACTTTTTAATTTTGTGTTTTGATCTTCCATGCGTTATCACGCCTAATTTTGATAATTTTATGGTGGCGCTTGCTATATTAGTAAATTCTTCCTCAATTTTGTTTTTACCTCGGGGAAGGCTCCACTTCAAAATCGCGTCCTTGGCACTCGCGTATGAGACAGTAAAGCAAGCAGAACTTGAGGGAAGTTAAGAAACACAGTCACAGAATGATATATGTAACAACTACTCATGATTGTAAACAGCATTGGGTAAATCGCAGTCCGCATCTTAGGGATCAGGCATGTCCACATCTGTTCCGCATTTGAACATCCACGTGGATATTTGCTCACACACAAATTGGATAATATAATTATTTCTCCATTGATGTTTTAGCACCGTTTGAACAAAAGCGAGTAACCAGTTGTCAACTTATTGTCTGATTGGCCAATTTGGGGTCAATACTGGAAAACATGGACCTCCAAATTGGCCAATCAGAGCGCGCGTACTATCGTTGCTATATAATAAATTCCAAATACACGTTTGGTGAAGAATGCTAATGGACGACAGCTAACATTGATTGACCGTTTTAAGTACAATGCTGGCTCCCTCCAACCCTGCTTTGTGATGATGTTTTCTGTCCATCCCAGGTCAAGGAGATCCCGTTTGCAGTAAATCGTCCCGAGAACCCTTCTATGGATGTACGACCTCGTGCAAACCGGACAGCGGTTGCTCCCTTAAAAAGCACGACTGCTTGTGCGATGGAGATTGTGGCTTCAGTTGCGTCCCGCGAGGTACGTCACGTGACGTAAAACCTGATAACGCATCCTATTGTCTGTGTACCGCCTTCACGCGCCCCCAAAACATCACTACAAGGTGCTGAGGTTATACATCTGACATTTATGCAACCTAAATTAACGCGAATCAGGGGTGGGAAAATAAAGAAAATTAAAGCCAAAAGGGGCTAAAGATGTCAAAATGAAGGAAAAGACTGCAGAAAGCTGTATGAACTTAAACCCAAATGTACGTTTAATAGCATGAAAATACAGAATAGCAAAAAAGAAATAGAGAAGAAGAAGCCGACAGGCCACAACTACGCAACTACACAACTACGCAATAAAACAACATTGGAGCATACATGACATACATCACTAACCTCCCAAATTGATGTGCACGGAGCCATAATCTTGGAGACGAGCAGCAACACATTATTTCCCAGTTAGCTATGATTATTGCTAATCTTATTAATAATGTCTTATGGACTGGCTATAGGAGTCTGTCTTCAAACAGAAGAGGGAGAGGGAAAAAGTCAAGGGATCCATCGGGTCCTTGTAAACCTTGAAAGTAATCGAATTTAGAATTTTCTTTTCAAGGCCTCGAAAAGGTTTTTTATACTACAAGAGTCATGGTAAAATTGGTTGTCTTTAGAGCGGATTTCAGATGACTGTCGTGAGTAATTCGCAGTTACTTTGTAGTTACTCCTATACGTTTTATTTGGAATAGGTGTAATTACTTTGCGATTGGTTTCACTACAGTCGTATGAAATCCGCTCTAAGATACATATGAATATTTTAGATCGACTATCTATTGGCTTGATCGAGGTTTTTTCGAGAATTTGAGCTTGTGTTTGCAGCGTGTTAGAGGAAAAAAAACTTGTGTGAATTTTAAAATTAAAAGTCTGATAGTCTGAAGTTATTTTTAATCCTTTTTTAATCCTGGAAAGTCACTCAAAGTCATGAAATTTTGAAGCCTGGTCCCAGGCATTCATTGCATGTAGTGAGAACGTAAACCGCTGGATGTGCGCGGGCGCTCGAGGTTCCCTGGTGACGTCATTTTCGAACCACAGGAAGCCCGCAAAGAACGCCAGAAACTAGGCTAGGAGTTTTGGATTTTGGAGTGGAAACCCTGAGATCAGACAAGTAGTATAATAGGGACCGAATCGTGTCATTTTTTAATGAGTGCATTGCGCGGTGCTGCTTATGACCTGATGACGTCTTAACTTTCTTGTTGAGCAAATTTAGCTGACCAAAAAGTCATACCTTTTTTAACTAGGCTTGAAATTTTGGCGATTTCTCAAAAAGTGGAACCCCTGAGTTAGTAATCAGACAAGTAGTATAATAGGGAGCGAATCGTAGCATTTTTGAATGAGTCCATTGCGCAGTGCTGCTTATGACCTGATGACGTCATTGTTGAAAATGTTGGTCTGAACGGAAATGAAGACGTCTTGATTCTTTAAATCAGTCTTTAATCAGCAGTGGTACCTTTCACACAAGGGCAGGTTAACACAAGTGATAAATTTCCGAGAGCGTACAGCTTATATACATAGTCACGGAATATTCTAGAAAGTAAACATTACATCAGTGTCCCAAAAATAGAACCATTACACTCAAAGTAATTTTACAAATATAATACATGAATAATACATGGCTCATTCCGGAAATATCTAGATTGTATTTTAATCGTGCTTAGTTATCATGAGTCACTGATAATGGCCCATACTACGTAGATCTGGAAAGTTCGCTAAGAGTGATTTTCCAACAGTCATAGCTTTCTTGTTGAGCAACTCTAGCTGCCCAATGACGTCATACCTTTTCACAGACCGTATAGGTCCCCGCAACGTACCGCGTAGGACTTTGACTGGAGATTTTATGTCGCGCGCGTTTCGAGCCTTGTAGCGTTTGTAAGTATAATCCTCAGTAAATGGCCGCGTGTATTGGAAATACATAATAAAAGGTCGGGCACATGGGTCCTCGGTACAAACTGGGTAGCGTTGCGCAGCTAGTGATACTATGCCACGTATAGGTCCCTGCTAGCTTGAAGCGGGTATTGACTGTAGCGTTGCGCGACAAGTTCATATTGCTCATGATTTTGTTTCTTCAGATATTCAATGCGGAGCGCCTACAAGTTTGAGGAATTCGCGGGTCAAGATATTTGGCTCAGGATTTGGCGCCACAGCCGTGTACGAGTGTAATGAGGGTTTTACCATCATCGGTGGTAGAACTAAAAGATGCAATGCCAAGGGGATTTGGGTCGGAGCATTACCTACTTGTAGTGAGTAAACACCTTATTTAGAGCTGGTTTCAGATCAGGAAAATTAAAACAAAATAAGAAAAGTCGGCGTTATGTTTTTTTTTCGTACGATATCTCGGCTGGCCAAATCAGCCTTCTTTAGGTAATGTGAATACGTAATGGCATACATGTGACTTATATATAATGTGAAATGTGATACAACAATAATGACGTATGTTACACTAGATTAGAGATATTAATGAGTACCTCTAAAGTGTCGAAAATCATTCATTTGCGTTGAATGAACACATTTGTATTCGCACTTTGATAGATAGAAGCCTTTATTTAAAATTATTATATGGCTGGGATAGTACGCGCGCTCTGATTGGCTTATCAGCGATCCGGAATCCTTTGGTAATTGCCCACGGCATTGGATATTTTTTCCCGCCATCTCACAAAACGCGCGCGCGTGGCTCTGTCAGACCCCGTCCACACTAATTTTGGCGAATTGCTTACAAATGCTCTTCAATTTGAACCTATATTCTTATATTCCTTTTTGAATTTAAATGATAAAATATATTGCTCGCTACATGCCCAATTTTGTAAGGTAAATGCTTGCAAACATTCGAGAGCTGTCAAAATCTCGAAAAATCGACCAAAAACGTGCTTATGCAAATCATCTAAGTTTGCGTGAGTTATGTCACGCGCGTAGTTTTCAAACGCGTTTTCACAACTTTTTTTAGACCCCGTCCACACCACCGTTTTCAAACGAAAACGGATACTTTTTGTTCCGTTTTCAAAATAGATTTGCGTCCACACTTATCGTTTTTGTATCGTTTTCGCCCGTCCACACTACAACGCGTATCCGTAGGGAAACGCTCTTATGCATTCAGTGCGCATGCTCAAATAAGCTCAACGGGTTGTTGTGGTGACGTCATTGTTTTCAGATCCATCGTTTTCACCCGTCCACACTAGAAAACAGCGTTTTCATACAGCTCCGCTTTCAAATCGCTCCACTCTGGAGAGCGTGATCGTTTTCGGCGTTGTAGTGTGGACGATAGCCCTATCCGGAGCAAAAGGTATCCGTTTTTATTTAAAAAGGTGTAGCGTGGACGGGGTCTCAGAGTTCATTCAAGCGAAGCAAGCCTCAAACAGATCAAACATTCGTCGTGGTTGTGGAAGCTAAATCTTTCTCTACTGGAAATTGGAAATATATTCCTCTTTGCACCTTAATACCATCTGGATTGAGGGTAAATTTAAGTGAGGGAAATATATGTAAAAAAGGGAAAAATAATGTGGAACGTGCATATAATTTCTCCCTACGACTGGTCGTGTGGACTAAAGTGAATTTGTTTCCTTGGAGTCTTCGGGAGAAGCGATTCATTTCTGAAAAACAGATTCATGGACAATGGGACTTCAAGAAATTAATATTCCATCACATAAACAGATTTCCGATTCATATGTAGCAAGATGCAAGAGTTAAAAGGGACAAAAAAGTGAAGATTTTGAAAACGTTCTCGGTTGATTCACGGATACAAAAACAAACAACGACTTCGTTGCAAATGATTATTACGCCTGGCTCGTAGGATTTTTCCAGACAGAGATTTTGTGCATTAACATTTGAAAGAATTGAGCTATGGGATTCTAGGTAGTGATTTCCAGCGGTAGTGACTGATTTTCGGGTAGATCTTTCATATATGGTACACTATAGTGCCCTCCGTTTAAAAATCCGTATAAAAGGGCACTATAGTGTACCATATGTGAATGATCTAGGGCTTTTCGGTAGCTTGTCTGCGTGCCAAGTGCAAGATTGACGATGCGCCAATCTATGTTTTCGGTGTAAGTGGGTGTCCCTGAAACGTGACGATTTTTTTTTCATCCTCTTCCACTTTTCAATGGAACAGGGTCATTTTTCTGGTTGAGCGTGTGTTCCCTCAAATGTTCATGGTTAAATAATGAGCACTCCCTTTCACAGTAGTTTACAAAATGTTATGGTGAATTCAGGAATTCCGGCGTTATAATTGAGTGGGAAGGGACGACTTAAGTCCCCAGGCTATTTTTTAAGCTAGAGCGGTTTTCATCCGACTGTGAAACAAAACTAGTAGTCAGTGTTTAATAGTGTCTACTAGTCATAATTACAAAGGAGAATACTATAAAAATGACTTTCATAGTGTATAGTAGTGTGTGTTTGTTAGTATCTATTTCACAGTCGGATGAAAACCACTCTAATACTAAGAGTTATTCCTTGCTTGTAGTGCGAGTGTGTAAACTGCTAAAGAACCTACCATTCGGTGCCAGGGTCAAGTTTCCCACTAATCCGGACAGAGATTATCGGACAGGAGAGTCCATTGTCCTCGAGTGTCAAGAGGGATTTAAGCAGCGTGGGAGCACCAGATGGATGTGTGTTAGCGGAAAATGGACCAAGTTTCCCTTCTTCTGCATTCGTAAGACGCTCGCCGGTTTCGTTATTGAAGTGGCTACAATTCTGGTGCCTGCCCGGCCCTCCATTGGTTGTTTTTTGCACCAGTCAATTGTAACACCACCCCCCCCCAACCTCGGGGAAGGGTGGGGACATGGATTCCTAGCTGAGCAATACTAGATTTTTGTCCCCACCCCTGAGGCGAAATGTGTTGGAAATTCCCCCCACCCTGTGGGGCAAGTATTGAAGTGATTCGAGGCTACTCTGCCAATATATATTGAGCCCTTCCACCTGAGTAAAAGTGTTTCTTGTCCCTGAATCCTCTGCAGAACCATTTTTGCTGGTGAATGTTGTTAATGTTAAATTACCACAACTAATGTGCTGGAAATAAGTTTTCTTACTTGACCAGAATATGACCCTTCAATCTTTTTCCTAGTTGTCTCTCCTGGAAAATTGGCCGGACATTTGGCGTTTTTGATTAGACATTGTTCAAGTCGGCCACCGCATCATATATTTTGAGAGCATACACTGCAGAGAACACTTTCGAAAATTAAGGGAGAAATTATGAAAGCGGCCTATTTAGGTGGGCGCATCGTGGCGTCACGAAATCTTCAAATCTATCCATACCACAGAAAAGATCACATTGACCATTAGTCAGAAAACCAATTTTGAGCAATAAAAGTTGAAGTCAGACGACGCTACGTCAAAAATAAAACAGTTTTATAAAAACGTAAATATAATTCTAATAACTAATCCCCCACACTCAGGGTTGGGGGGTCCATGGCAAGAATATCCCCCATGTAGTCGGGACCAAAACCTGACCGATACGTATAAATGCCCCACGTTGCCCCCACCCTCTCCCGAGGTTGGGGGGGAGGTGGTTACAATTGACTGGTGCATTTGGATATTAGATTTTTTTTTGTAGCGCGGGATTCCTGTGTCGCGGAACAGGAATCCCACGCGCCAAAAAAAAAAAAGTAAAAATAAATCAATAAAAATCAATATTCGAAAAAACCAACAACAAACAAACAAACACTGTAGAGCCGGCTTACATGCTAGCCCTTGTGTGGGGTCTATATAGCGCAAATTACAGCTGTTCGCCTGAGTTTTGGACCGTGGACACTTTGCGACTGTGTTTGAGTTTCAAAAAGTTACGTTTTCATCGTGGAAAGCTTCCAACGGCAACTAGATTAAAACAAAATGATACAGCCAAAAGACAGATTTCCACTGCAACACGAACCCACGTGGAATCCACGTGAGATCTGCATCTTGATTGTGCAGTTTTTTTGGACAATAAAATAAGATGAGGAGAGATGAATCTGTACGGCGTGATTCAGGAAACATTTAGACTATGTTCATTTGTCCATTAACGTAAATGTACAGGATTTTAGCCCCTAAGGGAAGGGGTCAAAACAACGGTACTTTATAAGTGTCCAATTTAGGGGGTTGGGTACCCCAAGACGCAGCACTTCTGAATTTTCCTAAAAATCGGAATTTCATTTGCCGATGTCTCGTGAAAAAAAAGATGCAGCATGGTGAAAACCCTACCATTGTGCTCTACATGAAGAGCACATTTAAGTGATAAAATCGGGCTTGGAGAAAATAAACTCTGGATACTTAGAGGGTGGAGGGTGGGGTAGTAGATCCATCCCTTGGTACCTATAGACCATTTGCAGCTGAACAGTCATGTGCTTTTATTTACAAGCTCATGAATAGACCTCTAGATTCCCAAGGTTGAATCAACCTAGCATGACTGGAGGGCAAATCAACTTTTTAGTTTGACTTGTTTACGAAATCGCTTAGATATTTCAAGGGAGCCTGTCATGATACGCGCTAGCCTGCGTTGACAGCCGAACTAAACCTGGGTTGACTCAAAACCTGCGTTGACAGCCGAACTAAACCTGGGTTGGGGTTGACTCAACCCAGGTTGAGTTCGGCTGTCAACGCAGGTTAGATACGCGCATGCTCCAATCCTATCAGATATTTAACACTTATTGGATGAGGTTGAGCATGATAGTGAGATTTGGCAACGCCGAGGTTTGTGTTATCTGCCGAAGCGAAGCTGAGAGGCGAGGCGTTGACAAATCTCACTATCATGCGAAACCGAATTCAATAATTGTTTTATTATTCAGCAACCAAGAATTCTTACCTAGCTAAACGAAGTCAACGATGAGGCCGTGCACGGCGACACGGTTTTTCAACTTTATCTTACGTCCATTGGTATTTCCCTTTCGTAGTCAATTCAAATGGCCATAGTTGATGTTTAGATATCCTGAGCAATGATCTCTTGGCAAAAATCATAACAGATGCAACGAGAATATTCGCAAAACCAGCTTTCAATTCGGAAATGAAAAGCAAGATGGCGGCCAAACCTATTGGCTTGCGTTATGACGTCATTAGAGTGCATCAATCCTAATGTCTGTAGTATGGCGTCAGGCACTGCGCGCCAACAAGGTTTCGCTGCGTACTCTTAGCCAATCAGAACCGAGATAGTGGCATGGCTGAATAATAATTAAGAATATATGTAAAGCTGAAAGCTTGGTAGGATGGATTGAGAAGTAGCGAGATTATATGCGATTTGTTTTCGAGGTTTTTAGCCTTCGCTGGCCATCGTTACGGGAGGATACTTCTTTGATTTGAGATGCGCAGAACAGCTGCGCAGTTGCGTGACATGCTCCCTTTATTGATAACGTGGCATAGTTTACCAAGTTCTTTAAGAGCAAGTAAAACGATCACATATCAAATACGTTTCATTTTTTTTTTGCTCTCCAGTACAACAACGTGACAGACAAACTGCAAAAGGCCTAGTCAGATCGGTTTTCAAATGACTGTGGTCGTGAAAACAATTGCAATTGAGCAATCACTAGCCAATCAGAATCGAGAGAAATCACTGCTTGCTTCTAAATGGTTTTTTTCTTAGCCAACTGCAAGCCGAACCAATTGCTAAGTAATTACTCAATTGTATTTACTACAGATTGGCTGAGAAAAATGAGTAGCTAATGAGAACGCAAAGCAATCGCAATTACATAACAAGTCTTGACAGTCATGTGAAATCCGCTCTATTGGTAACCGTCGTTTTGATCTCTTCCCTAAATAACCATACTATACATACAATATATTCATTCTAGATTTATTGTGTCCCATTTAACAGCAACACATTCCTGTAGAAGGACTATACGAGCCTCCTTCACTAAATGCACTCGCCAGTGTTCACCTGTTGGAAAGAGCGGATGCCCTGAGAACCACAAGTGTTTGTGTGACGGGCAATGCGGATACAGTTGCGTAGAAATTGGTAGGTAAAAGGGATTATTTATTTAGATTATTTTAGGAATTGAAATATTGGTTGACCGTACTCAGATTCGTATCTGAGTACGGTCCCCCCTCCCACTTCGGGCAATAGACCTCCTCGGCTTGGGCGTATTGTTTTCCCATTTCAGATCGCGTGCCATTCCCATGAGTATTCTTTCTTTGGTTTTCTGTTACGCACCGAAGGCTATATGAATATGGAAGCATCCCAAACAAAGTAAGATTATTCAAATGAATGGCACGTGATCTGAAATGAGAAACATTACGCCCAAGCAGAAAACACAGGGAATTTCTGCAGAAACCCATCCATGGGAAAAGCTGAATTTCCCAAGGTACACGCATGGGAGGTGTTCGGAATTCACATGGATAGACATCGGAAATCCGAACACTTCCCATTATTCTACCATGGGAAATTCAGCTTTTCCCGTGGATGGGTTTCTGCAGAGGGCTATTGTTTTAATGGCAGATATTTTGAATATTTTTATTTATTTATGAGGTTTAGAACTTAGCTGCGAACTTTCGAGTTGTTCTCTAGACTGTACAGCCATAGCAGCTCAACATTTGCTAATTCTGAACTATGGATTGAGGTGACTGACTTCGGTTGAACGTCTGCTATAAGAGTTTTTGGTGTTTTATTAAATGCAACGACTATTTTATTGGGAACTAGCTGATGCCCGTGAAAAATTCACGGAGTGTAAGGGGGAAATTTATTTTACTTAAAGTGTTCTCTATTTAAAAAAAAAAAACGGGAAAAAAATCACAATGGCCAAATAGATTTACATTACTAATAATCTCCCATCAGCATGAGTACCCCGTCCCATCATGCCGAAATAAATGAAGTGAGCCCAAAAGGATTATTTTTTTTGCACTGCCACTGGTCTCCCTGATTGGTGCGACAAAATCACGCGTGTGCCCGTCTCGCAAATCGGTCAAAGAACCCGTGAAAATCGAAAGCGCAATTTGACTTCGGAATTGTTTGTATATTTATCATATCTCTGTGAGGGGAGAGAAGAAATAGGTCAAGTAAAAATGGTCTAAGGACCAAGAAATGTTTTTAGTTTATATTATTTACATTTTTTCGGCTTTATCCCTCGCTTAAAAATAGCTTGAATTAGAACTCAGCCCAAAGTGAATCTTTTCCAAAAAACATGCCCACTGGAGGGATTTCCTCCTTCTCTTCGGGATTGTGTCCTTCGTTTTGCGATAGAGCCGTCAGGTTTTATACTTAGAGAATATTATTCATGACTTTCACGGACTTTGCTTTGTAAAATGTGTCATTTCGACTTAATGACTTAGTGCGTGCTCTGAGGGAAGCAAGACCGTAGTGTGTACGTTTGTTGAAACTTGAATGAAAATTCAGCTCAAATCTTTCAAGTTAGAATTATCCCTGCACATTCCTGTATGTAATCTGTAAGAGAACCATTTAGGTTTCAATGTCTTTGGTGCTTCGGCTGCGCGAACCGTCGTTCTTTTTTAGTTTCTGTGGGAGATTTTCAACATGGCGGCGATGGCGGCTTTGTCCCTCGCTTAAGAAATCGCTTGAATTAGAACTTAGCCCGAGGTGAATCTTTTCCAACAAAAACACGCCCATGGTCCAGATTTCCACCTTCCCTTCGGGTTTGCGAACTTCTTTTGGCGGCACAGCTTCAGGGCTGAGCGGAGCGCGATTTTCCTTACGGTATTAATATATAGATGTTATATAATTTATATTGTTATATAATAGCTTGACCAACAAATTCTAAATAAGATCGAAATAATTGGTACCTCATGTGCAGAATGTGTAAAAATAAGCTT
The DNA here is from genome assembly GCA_033964015.1 of Scolanthus callimorphus. NCBI lineage: Eukaryota > Metazoa > Cnidaria > Anthozoa > Actiniaria > Edwardsiidae > Scolanthus > Scolanthus callimorphus. Next base: position 32,951,042 of record CM066911.1, read on the forward strand.
GTCTCTGAAATTTTCTTCTCATTACAGTGCTATACTCTATAAACACGACGATGGAAGATTTCACGTGCCGCAAAGCTCATGAATAACAAAGCTTGAAAAATGGATGCCACTGGCAAAAGAATGGCTTACATTAAAACTAGAGTGGCTCCATAGCTTATCTTCAATAAACGGCTGTTAACTATAACAGCATGTCCTCTGTAACGTTGCGAGACAGGTTGCTGCAACCGTTGCAGCAAGTAGATACGATTCTTGTCTCGCATTGCAGCGTTGTAACAGCGAATCTTGCAACTTGTCTCGCAATTTCGTTCCCTAAAACCCTCTTGGGTATCTTTGTGCATGTGCGTTCTGTATCAAAATGCCGGACAAATAGTAAAACGTTCGACACTTTGCGAGCGACCATTGCGAGTTAGAAACAGCTGCAATGGCTCTTACTGAAAACATTGCACCGTGTAACTCCACCTTTAGCCAAAAGTGCGCATTATTTTTCGCTAATCCGCCGGACTATAAACCATCTGCTAAACGTTTCTGATGCACCTGACGATGTGATAAAAACAAAGCAATACATTGTAGATCATCTCTGATATGGATATTGCAGTCACAGGGAATTTCTACAGAGCCCATCCATTTGAAAAGCTGAATTCCCGGCCAAGGCGCGCGCGTGGGAAGTGTTCGGAATTAACATGGATAGCCATGGGAAATGCGAACAATTCCCATTCTTCTACCATGGAAAATTCAGCTGGGTTTCTGGAGAAATTCCCTGTGATACAACTGCTTACACAACCTGGATCATTCGCGTATCGTTACAGACTCCCTTTAAATACTACATGCCTTCTTTCTCCTAGGTCTCCGCTGCCCGGAGCCCCCTCTTATTTCTAACGGCGTTCGAAATTATACCGGCACTGGATATAACCATACGGTAACCTATAAATGTAACGGTGACTACGGTTTGTCCGGAAGCAGAATTCGTCGCTGTACTGCTAAGAAAAAATGGGGTGGATTGGATGCCTCTTGCTGTAAGTGTTGTAAGCGCTTTATCGCATGTCTTCGCTTTTATTTCTGGTGGGAATTTTTTAAAACGTTTTAGTCGCAAGGTGACGGGTTATTTTCTGGTGGAAATGATTAGGTCGAACTCATCTTCCGTGGTGGTACCGTTGAACTTAACGGATTGAATCGACGAGATGAGACTTCTTTCCTTTAGATTTATTCATTTATATAATGTTTCCCTATTTTAATACGTCATTATTATTATATCACATTTCACCTTTTATATAAGCCACATGCATGCCATTATGTATTCACAGTACCTGAAGATGGCTGGTTAGCCAGCCGAAATATCGTACGAAAACACAAAATCTACGTTGTATCGCCCGGCAGGTCCAAAATGCATACTGAAAAATGCATACCGGAAAATGCATACCAGGTCTCTTCTATCTGAAAACTCTTAAGAACAGCTTTATTCCATCGTGTGACAGTATGGCTAGCACATAAATTATATTACAACACTGACAAACTGCGGTAAAAGGCAGAAATATGCAGTTAAAGAATTTCGAACTGTCAGGATGCCGTTACTTATGTAGACGGTTGTTTATTGTTTACATCTCAAGGGGTTTCATTTTCATCTCCGATCACGAGCACCAGGACAGTCTAAGGGAGTGTAGTATGTATTCTATGTAATAAATGCATCAGTAATGATTGAATGGCTATTCGCATATGGCTCTCAAATCCCTAGTTATCTCATTCGAATAATCGGTTTTTAAACCCAAATAAGATACACATTCACTAAATGTAAACTCTCATCTCTTACCACAAGCCATAGAGTCCATAGAAAATCACTGTTCAGCTCGGTTTCATTTAGTGAATGTGATCTTATTTGGGTTTAAAAACCGATTATTCGAATGAGATAACTAGGGATTTGAGAGCCATATGCGAATAGCCATTCAATCAATTATTACTGATGCATTTATTACATATAATACATTCTACATTCCCTTAGACTGTACTGGTTCTCGTGCTCCGATCTTGCACGCAAATTTCTTTTAGCGCTATTTTAGCCCTTCGCTAATTAGAGAAAACTGGAATCATTGAGTCTGAGTCAGAATTGGCTTAGCGAGGAAACTAAACTTGCTGCTTTAAAGCTACGAAATTTGCATTTCGGCCATCGTTTTTTCTTTGCAGCCTGCTACTCTTTTTGAGCAGCCGCCTACTTCAAAACATTATATCGGGAAATGAAAATCTATCGGGGATGTAAAAATCTATCGGGCCAGTGACTATCCATTTGCATTTTCCGGTCTGCATTTTCCAGTCTGCATTTTCCGGTATGCATTTCTGGTATGTATTTTGGACCTGCCGTTGTATCGCCGACTTTTCTCTCATTTTATTAACTTTACGTTATAGCAACGGATCAAATTTTTTTCGAGTGGGCCCAATTTTCTTCGAGGAAGTTAAATCAAATTTTCGGAAACAGATATTTTGGCCCGTTAAAATGATTCCACCTCTACAAGGACATTTTAATTCGTATTTGCCCGTCCACACGTCAAGTATTTGTAAAACGTGATATTGACTCTGCATTATGGGACATTTCTACCATCAAAATTCAAGGAAAATATAACGAAAAAACTCCTGGAAAGTCTGGGGATTTTTGCCATTCAGAATGCGTACGCGCCCTACCCTTCTAACTTGACGGATTTAATTTTTTTTTTTTATAGCGGAACTCCCCGTGCCGAAGGCACGGAGTGGAGCCCCATACGTATCATTCAACGTCACATGAGAAAGCAACCCATCCAAGCCAAAACGATACGTTCAGCGGCTTACGAAAACATCGCGGGCTCTTATTTACGCATGCGCACTTGCGTTTTTGGCGACCCGTGTACACAGCCAATCACAGTTCGTCTTGGATCACTGAGCGCGCGCGTCATTTTGTCCTCCAGCACAGCGCCGCGGGCATGCAGAGGACACGGACCGGAAGTCGCTCCTTCATTTTCCCGCCGAAAAAACTCACAAAACACGCGCCCGCGTCGGCTCACTCGAGTTCATAATTTTTGTTGAGTCAAACTGAGACAAACTCGTGGGTGCGAACCACGCCAAATTTGCTCAAAAGAATTCTCTAATGATTGTCAAAGTACTTCGGATTCGATTCCTTCGCCGAAATTTCATAATGTTGTTTAGTCATTTTGGAGAAACTATGAGGGAGTTGCATAAGATTCAGAGGCTAGATTGCAGAATACCCGGCCCTCGGCGAAGCAAGACTTCGGCGTTCTTCTGAAGTAAAACAACAGTTTCTTTCGTAAAAGCTGCAAACAACGTGTTCTTCGAATACTCATATGAGATCTACGAACAAGGAGCCAGAACTGGATTGAACAGGATTGACAATAACAGAAAATTGCAATGGTTTTAGCCGAATAATATATTTAGGAAAATTGGCTTTGTGCAAAAGCTTGCCAAGTAAGAATGAATTCAACTCAACACGACGGAGACTTTCGGAGGAAAGAAACGACTTCACTATCAGTTATCGGTAAGCACAAAGCTTGAAATTGCTTCTTATGCTGTTTATATTTTTAGCTTCCAAGTTATTGCATTCCTGATGAGAAAATTCTGACTTTACATGTAACTTTTACGTTTTGCTGCTTTAGTTGGCTCCCTCGAGGTTTCTTTTTCTCCGGCTAAACTCGAATTAAGTATAGTTTTGAGTAATCTTTACTGATATTCTAGCCTTGATTTTCCTTTGTCACATGTTATATTTAGTTAGTACAATGAGACAAATACTATGTCAAGTATTCTTTGTTGTGGATTTCGCTGAAAATCTTATTTTTCATTTTTATTTCAAGGAGGTTATCTTTTGCCGGTCGTGAACTGCGACTTGTTAGCATATCAGAACGCGCTAATACTATCATTGCCACATAATGGTAACATGAATTTTCTTGATTTAAACTGTAAAGGTGAGCTCCCTGTGAGTAAGACGTGGGGTGTGTATGATTGGAGTTCCGCTTTTAGGCATTGCCTAAATCTATATATTATCTTGCAGTTGCCCAGTGCACAAGACCAACAACCCTCCCTCCTAATGCATACATCGAGAACGACCAACCCCGATACCGATCCGGATCCCGGATTGAGTTCAAATGTAAACCCGGCTTTAATGAGAAAGGGCTGAATACGATGCTTTGTTATCAGGGAGATTGGCAGCGAATGCTCTTCAAGTGTCACAGTGAGTCTCTCTTTCTTCAGCCTCAAAGGGTACAACTAAATATTTTGCCTTGAAAAAGGTAAAAACAAAAAACAAAAACCAAGAAACACAAACAACGACGCGACGGATCGGGATGAATACGCGGCTCCTAGTGGCTGCCTCGTACCCTCATATCTTAAGAAATGTGGCACGAAAATTCACCCAAACTTGAAGATGTTCGAGAAACATCGTTCTCTTCGTCGCCATTTTTGATTTTCCAAGGTCAAAGGGCCTGGATCGAGATTTCAAAAACACCACAGGCAGCCCGCGCGGAATAGTAAAAATAACATGCACTTTCTTGATATTTCAGAGGGTGGTTGTGGTAATCCTGGTGTTCCCGACCACGGCAATATGATTGGTCTGGCGTTCGATGTTGGTGATACGGTCATTTTCGAGTGTAACGTAGGCTACATCATGGTAGGGTCGGTATCCCGGAGATGCGGAGAGGACAACAAGTGGAGTGGTGTACAACCAGTCTGTGTCAGTAAGTATTCTAGCTTTCGATACGAATGAAATTTAGCGAAGCTCCATGTCTTATCTTCAATAAACTACTGAAAACTATTGCGCATATTCGTTATGTTGGTGCTAAAGTATGGAACTCAATAGAAGAAGACTTTTAAGTCTTTTAAGTCTTAAGCCAAAGAATAAATAACTTTGAGAAATGTGCTTTTAAAAAAATCATAAATGACTACATACTGTAGATAGTTCTGTGCTTCGTTTTCCAATGCTCCTTGTTCTTTAGTCCGGCGGATTAGAGCACATTTTCGAGGAAATTGCGCATTTTAGGCTAAAACCCCAATTTTTTGCCAGGTGATAGTTTTCAATGTATTTTAAATCGTAGATATGGAGGCACGCTAGAATTCTTTCGTAGCGAAAGCTAGAGAGGTTTTAGAGTGAACTATTGTTTAGCTCAATAGCAGCCATTTTGAATGCTTTGTTATTAAAATGAGGTTTAGAACTTAGCTATGTGAACATTCAAGTTGTTCTCTAGACTGCACAGCCATAACAGCTCAACATTTGCTAATTCTGAACTATGGATTGAGCTGACTGACTTCGGCTGAGCGTCTCCTTAGAGTTTTTGGTGATCTATAAATGTCACGATCAGTTTATTGTGAATGTTTATAATTTCTATTGTAAAACAATAGTCTGACTGAGGTTTGATGAAATGTTTCAAGAATGACCAACAAATTCTAAAAAAGATCGAAATAATTGGTACCTCATATGTCAAATGTGTAAAACGAAGCTTGTCTCTAAAATTTTGGCATGATATTTTGCTATACTCTATAAACACGGACGATGGAAGATTTCACTAGGTGCCGCAGAGCTCATGAATAACAAAGGATTCAAAGATGGCTGCCAATGGCAAAACAATGTTTCACATTAAAACTGTTCTAGCTTTCGCTACGAATAAAATTAGCGTGCCTCCATATCTTAACTTCAACGAAATACTGAAACTATTGACATGCAAAGTCTGGAGTCTTTAGCCAAAAGTGCGCAATTTTTACGCTAATCCGCCGGACAATGTTGTTTGTTATCTGTTTTGTATTGTTTTATTATTATTGTAATTTTTTCAATTTTGTTTTCTTTGTGTATTTTCGTTAACAACAAATATTGACTAGTACCGTCTGTTAGTGTTGTTGTTGTTGACTTGCAAAGTTTGGTGCCTTTAGCCAAAAGTGCGCGAATTTTTTCGCTAATCCGCCAGACTATGCCTCGAATGTACCTTACACGTTTTTTTTGCGTAAAATTGCCAATCGCAACAGTGAATTTTGAGGTCGCGTAGCAATGCATACAGTGGTAACGCACGAACAAGCTCTTTAATATTCATGTGACCAAGCAAAATAATTGTTTTGAAGATTACCAAGTCTGCATTCCACTACTTTTGTGGAAACTTTTATTCACAACGTGAAGGCTTTTGACAGACTGAATTTCCGCGGCAAATGTGGTGCGCGCATCTTGACACAGGAATCCCGCAACGAACATTTTGCTAAACTAAAAAGATTACAAAGTCTGCGTTCGATTTCTTTAGTGAGTTCACAACTTTTTTTTGTCACAACTTGACGGGCTCGTTTCTGGTTTAAGCTATCAATTTTGTGACGTGTCTGTTCAAGGAAAATTCTTGATTGATCATTGTCGTCTCAATGGATGATTCCAGCAATAAACGCACGTACTCCGCATTATTCAGAAATACCCAAGGCGTTCCTCAAACTACCAGCTATGAAGCAGAGCGCGCTTTTTAATAGTTTGTCCGACAATATCCCTCATTTACCTGCACATGCACCTTATAGCGGAATCGCCCATTCCCAAACCTAAAACAACAATCGAGGCTATTAATATCACTGTAAATATTTTGAACTAGGAGGTATCCTCAATTTGAAACTTTTGTCTCGTGAGCATTGGCTGACTGCATTTTTACGACCCCCCCCCTCAGGGACCTCCCTTAAAAAGACCCCCTCCCAACCTCATAAAAGAACTCCCCTGGAATTTTTTTTACTTTTTTTCTGGAAAATACCCCTGGAAAATCTATTTTTCGATAAAATGTCCCTGGAAAGTCACCTATTTTTACCCCTCCAGTCTCCAGGCACACCCCCTCCCGTGGAATTTCCAGAGTTCAATACCCCCCCCCCCCCCCCCCCCCCGGAAAAAAAATGTAGGTTCTCAGTCCCCCCAGTGTGCTTTAAAAATGTAATCAGCCATTGGAGCGTAATTTCGAACGGGGTCTGTTACGGGGTCTGTGCTCGTGGCGGAGCGTTTAGTGTCTCCTATTCGTGCAGCTGCGAGGAGACTAGGTGACAGTACAGTAAAAACCCGCATAAAAGAACATGTGGTTTAAGAACACTCAGGCTGAAATTTGGTCAAAAAGGTACCTTATACATAAGAACACATGCAGCCTGAAAAATGAAAATTGTTCTTGTATAAAAAAGTTGCTGCCAGTTAGATTCGAGTACAGTAACCCACTTTGTGGTAGAGTACCCATGAGATCAATATGATGTGCTAGACCATGCACACACAGTTCTACTGCAGGAATTCCAGGGTAATTTAGCAATGTTTTTTAGACTTGACTAATTGTTGTTACTAAATGACTGTCACCTTTCTAGTGTATGCAGTATTTGATGTTAAGAAACAACTTTAAGAACACCTTAAGAACATTTTCAGGCTGATTTTGCAAAAGAACAAGAACAAAATCAGCCTGATTCCCCAAACACCTGTTCTTTTATGCGGGTTTTTACTGTATATGAGCAAAAATTTACCACAAAAACTGATAACCTTGCTGATTCTCCAAAGCGCTTTTCAACGGAATCTTTGAAATCCATTACGTGACAAGCTGTTCCATATATTAACTATGTGGCCAAGTGATCTTTAGCGGCGTTGAGTTGCTTCAGTATGCGCTCTTGCTCGTCTTGAAAACTTGCTGCTTGTTGACGTCTTCATTAAGTAATCATCCATGCAAAAACTAGGCAAACTTCCATGTTCTACGACATTGAAGGTTCCCCACGTAGGATATGTCCTATTTTTTTGCCACTGAAAGTTATCATGACTAGTAACATAATAAAAGTGAAAAATTGATAGATTTCGACTTGCTTTGAGAAAATATGGCAACAAAAAGTCTCTAGACCAATCATATCAAAGAAGAACAAAGGAGGGAGAATCAGCATTTTATGCTAGGTTCCCCACGTACAAAGTCATTTAAAAAAATTGCATATCCTGTTTGTGAGTACCACATGTGCTTATATATCCCTAAAAATCCTCAGACAAGTTTTTCTAGCATAGTGAATTTACTGAGTTTCATGTCTAAGCCAATGAAATTGCCTATATTTTCAATTGAAATTAATTGCATTCCAGCATGCTTTGCCGTTGGCTTGCTAGTTCTTATACGGACCATTACTTAATTAGCTGGTTGCGCACGCACACCTGAGGAAACGATGCTGACAAAACGCTAATCTATTTTATGTGGTGGTTTAAACTGTTTAGTTGTGAATTGCGGTCTACGTGTCGCCCCCCAAAATGGCACTGTTAAAGGAAACGAGACCACATACCAGAAAATCATCGAGTACTCTTGTGATCCTGGATTTGAGATGACCGGGAACCCTGTGGCGATGTGCCAGTCTGACGGACTTTGGAGCAGTCAAGTCACGTGCATTCGTAAGTAATATCAATCCCCTCCTGCGCTTTCCCAATTTTTATAGATATTTTCGTGGATAGAAACGAGTTATCGTAAGGTGGGGGGGGGGGGGGGGGGGGTCACACCAATAGGCCATTGCTGTATTCTTGGGTTGCATGTGACGTCACTGGGGGCCATGCTGGTGGTATAGAACAAAACAAGGTTCATTAGTTCCCTTTGTTCAGGGCATCAGCATGGCCGCCGCGCTTTTGTAGATTAATTCCCAAAGGAATGGTTCCAACCCAAGAATTGGTAATTTCATTCTCGACACTGAGCAAAAGATCCCCTTGGACTTTCTCTTAACCTTACTTATTATTCGTTCTTTACTTGCAGCTGTTGACTGTGGTTCCTTAGACGCCCCTCCTCACAGTAGCCTAATGGCACGCCTGACCACATTTGGCAACAAGGCCGTATATACCTGTGATCAAGGTTACACCATGGAAGGCATAGCGGTGAGGGTTTGCCAGGAGGATGGCACGTGGAATGGTACACGCCCCAGATGTCAAGGTAACATCTTTATTGCAATGAACGGCCTGAACCAAGGTGACTAAAGAGCCCGTGTCAGCCATGGCGAATTACGTGTACAAATCTCAAAATCAGCTCGTAAAAACAACGTTATTATTATCATTTTTAATTGTTTATTATGCGAAAAGGCGAAAAGCTCTTAAACCAATCAGATCAGATCACAATTTATGTACCTTCAATTTTTATATGTTCATACGTCATTTTCCTTATTTATAAATATATGTTATTTGCCGGCTGGGAGGTCCGTATAGGAAAAAACTGTGACCGAGGGCTGGAAAATGTTCCAGGCAACATTTTCCAGGCCAAAGTCACAGTTTCTCCCTATACGGACAGACCTAAAGCCGGTAATAACTTGTTTATTTTTTTCCAACTAAAAAAATTGATTTTTTCGATGAAAACAAGCCCGCGAAAATGGTTCCTGTCACCTAGGTCAGAGATAGGAAAATATTGCCCCCGCGCGCGCGCTCTATGAACCAATCAGAATGCTCAATTCGTTACCGTGCCCTCTAGGAAAAATATAAAGTTTAATATTACTCCCTACAATAAAATAACTAACATAAAATTCAAAAAATTAGAAGTAGAGAAACGACCCATAGCTACGCTGTTAGGCTGTTGGTCTGGGGCCTTTTGGCTTTAATAAAGTAACTTTCACAGATCAACATGATCTTTAAAATTACGATTATCATAAATTACCAAATGGCCATAAAATTATGATTATCATCATTTTGGGAACATGACTATTATCCAATTATCTTCGTTCTATTAAAAATTATACAACAACACTAGTAAATCGCGCGCTCTGATTGGTCGAGAGCCATTGTGCTATAAGAGTACAGATACACGGTTGACCAAAATCCCTGTTGTTGTTGTATAAAACAAATAGATCTCGTTTTTTGTGCGTATGTACTGTAATAGACTCGACTGCGTCTCGTTGCGTACTTTCTTGTTCATGACATTCTGTGACGTCATCTTTGTGTCTATTAGAGTACACACGCACGCAAAACGAGATCTATTTGTTAACTAACAACAAAGGGAAGTAAAATGTGTATAAATGAACATGATCCAAACAGCGCGAACCCTTCAGAGCGCTTCACCCGAGTTTTCTACTGCAACCTACAGCTGGGACACTCGCGCATGTCAAATAACTATGTCAAATAACTATGTCACCAAAACGAAGATAATCGTAATTTTTGAGGTTAGAGAAATTATGATTATATTAGTTATGTTCGATATCAAGCTGCATGATACAGTTGGGATTCCTGTGGAATTCAAATGTGGAATATTGGTATCCCTGTGCGCAAAGTTAAAATAACAACAGCTGTACCATATTTGGGTAGCACCTTGTTTTTTGTGTGCGCGTGGAGCATATTTTGGATATGGAATCTCACGTGAAGGTTGTCTTCTATTACAGCTGTTATATGCGGGCTTTTGAAAGCCCCGCGTAATGGTACCATTCAAGCAACAAGCTGGACGTTTCCTAACGCTGCGCGATTCACGTGCGATCAAGGGTTCGATCTACTGGGGTCAGCTGTTAGGACGTGTCGGGCGAATGGGAGGTGGAGTGGTACCTTGCCGCGCTGTAAAGGTGAATCCAAACCCGTACTACGTCTACTACTGTTGCGCTGTTTCTGCTGCTGCAAATAAACACCTTGTACTTGCCTTCCCATAGTCACTTTGCCGAACCCTAAAATATCCTATAAACAATATTGAAACCCTAAATATTGAAATTTCCCAGGACTGAAATTGAGACTCCCTAAATCCCGTTAAGGTTAGAGTCAAAATATACATACCCCCAAAAATCCTTAGCCCCTCCCCGACGGAAAATGTCCGGTGTATCCCCCCTTAATTACCCCCACCTTGGGAATGAGGGTTGACTGGGGCTTTTTTTAGGTCTGGCCGGCGCAATCGGAGGATGCAAGCTCAACCAAAGTGTAAAGCTACGGCTAAACTAGGACATGTAGCGCGCAACATTTGTGTCCTGCATGTTTCCCCGAGTGGCTAAACTAAGAACCATCGCGTGCGTGTGCCTTGGACACATCAAATGTTTCATGTTTTGCGAAGAAATATTTCTTTGTGTCCCGGCTACAAAATCTGTCGCGCGCAACAATGTTTCTCGCGTGGCTAAACTGGGAAACATGGGGGAAACATGTGTCCGGCTACAATGTTGCGCGCTACATGTGTCCTAGTTTAGCCAGGGCAAGTGCAAGCCAAAAACGAACATTAAAATTAGTTTGCTTGTGCTTGCGTTCTCTTGATTTACCCTAGACGCAAGCACAAGGGAACCCAACGTTTCAATTCCTTGCGCTTGCTTCTGCGCTTGCGTTAGAGTGTAAACCACGATAAGCGAAATGTATAAGTTTGATATCAATGCGCTTGTGCTTGCGTCTGTGTCTGCGCTTGCGTTCGTGTGTAAACCAGCCTTTAACCCACTATAAGTACTCGACTATCGCATGTAATTAGAACTTGATCACGTGCAAACGCTGCCACGTACACGGGAAGGTTGATGTCATCAGATGATTTCCCGATGAAACGACCATCTAGCGTGAACTTTTGAATGCGAGTATTTTGAAAGTCACACACCAACAGGTTACCATTCCTGTCTACCGAGAGGCCAAAGGGATACCTGAGCTTTCCATTAGCTCTGCCTGATCCACCAATCGCAAAATGTCTGGTCACTGGTGCCGAGCTTATGACATGTAGAACATGATTAGCGCAATCAGAAACCACCAGGTTGTCACCATGAGGTACAACATCGGACGGAATGAAACCCTGACCACACACTTGCTGGTCAATCTGGTAGAGATACTCTCCTTGACTTGTGAATACCTGGACACGCTTGTTACCCATGTCGCAAACTATGATGCGTCCTCGCTCATCGACACGTACACCACTAGGGCAATTAAACTCACCGGGGCCGCTACCACTTCTACCAAAGCATTTTAAAACTCCTCCGGTGCTTGTGTTGAACATAACGAGCCTGTTGTTACCGCTGTCAGATAGAATGATGGCATTATCATTCATGAATGCGACTCCGTGGGGTTTACGCAGTTGCGGCTGACTTCTTTCTGAAATGGGCATTTTTGTTCTCAGTACGCCATCCATAGTGAAGAGACAAACACAATAAGAGTTACTATCTGTAATAGCGATCTTTGTGTTTTGTTTATTTACGGCAATACCCCATGGCTGAATTAGCGGCGTAGACAATCCTTTCATGACGAACTCTCTAATGACCTTCAGTTGCTGTGGTTTTACATCCAAACCCGTCGAACAGTTCAACACGTGCAAACCATTCACCATCACGCTGACAGTGAAATGTCCAGGAACTTTTGGCGTAAACTCGACACGGTATTTACCTTCCGTGCCTTCTAACACTCGGAGATCTTTGACGTCCTCATTAGGGTTAATTGTAAAATCCACGGTACTTCCTTGTGGTACCACAAACTTTTCTGCAGACGAATCTCTAAGGAGCACGCACAGGGAAATCTTATTAAGAGCTTCCAAACTGCGCGAATTGTCTGACTCTATCTGTGCAGTGTATTTGGTCGCATCTGCAGCCCTACATGAGCGTACACTTCCGAGTCCACCTTCCTGTATCTTATACAACTCGCCGTTTGGCATAAATTCAATCAATCGATCCAACGTATCGAGCTGCAGCCGCATTTGTATCAATTCTTCGAGGCGCTTTTCAACGGAATCTTTGAAATTCATTACGTGACAAGCTGTCCCATATTTTAACAATGTGGCCACGTGATCTTTAGCGGCGTTGAGTTGCCTCAGTATGCGCTCTTGCTCGTCTTGAAAACTTGCTGCTTGTTTGACCTCTTCATCAATCTGCCTGAGCAGGTGTCCTTTGTTTTCTTCAATAAAGTTCATCACTTCCTCAGCAGCTTTAATCACCTGAGCTTTAGCTTCGTCTGCCTTTTTGTTTATTTCACTTATTGTGTGCTTCAAAGAATTCATTCGCTCTTGCTCAAATGTGGCTTGAGTGTCGAGTTGCGCGAGTTTTTCCCGGAAAATTGTTCGTACTCGCATAGCTGCTATTTCTAAGTCCAAGTAGCAATGCCCTCCTAGATGCTCTTCGAGCAGACATTTCTCACATAAACAAGTCTTACAAGTATTACAAAAATACTTAAAGATCTCATTTGCATGTCGTTGATTAGCACAAAAAGCAAGTCGTCGAAATATCAGTGTCATATCTTGATACTGAAGATCGATCGTATTTTAACAGTATGCCCTTTGCAGAAAACCTCATGTGCCGTAACGCATTGATCGCAGAGATAGCGAGGGCAATTGCAGCAATAAGAAGTAGACCGATTTTCTCCCCGGCAAGCTGAGCAAGTCGGCAGTTCAGCATTTGATTCTGTAAAGCGTAAGACTTTTGCCAAATTAACATGTACTTGGCTTGTTGGTAGACAAGTTAAATCGTTGCGTCTTGGAAGTGAAGTGCTGGTTTTACAAAGCGGACATCTCAGTCTTGTTCCGTCTAGGTCAAGCGTAGCGTTTGTAGTCAAACAAGTCTCGCAGAAAAGATGAAGACACCTTAGTAACTTCGGTTCTGGAGGAATTTCCGAACACACTGAACATTTGAGTGCGTTTCTCAGGTCTTGTTTGACGATTTCCATGTGGATTGATTTTGAAAAATAGAGTCGCATAGATTTGATCTGCTGTCGGTGCCTGCTTGAGACGAGCCCGAGTTAAATAATCATTCGGGAAGAACGTATTCAGTCGAACATTCGATTACATTCGACAATCGAATGAAATCGATCGAATACTGATTATCGTTTTCGATTATCGAATGTTTGATTGATTGGCATTTAATCATGCTAAGTGTGTAGCGAGGCTTCTAACTGTTCTGAATAGTCTGTTCACATTGGTTGCTAATGACCTAGAAAGGCAAATTTCGACGATTTATATTTGAGCTAGCCAAAGTGTCAGGTTTAGCTCGTTGAATCGACAAAGACCGATTGACTCTTTTTTTTTGTAAATTCGGTTTTCGTTCGATTACCGAATGCAATCGAAATCCACTCATTCGATTGAATCGAGCGCTCAATTCCCTAAGCAGCCGCGTCAGGAAGAGAAGTTGTTAACATCAAGCTGTCTTTTCCTAACTTCCGGTGTAAATATGAGTAGTGGCACGATTTCAAAGAGTGATATTTGCCAACAAAAGCAACGTAATGTTTTCTGACTTATTATTTTAACTTGAGCTAGTCCACGTACAAGTCCGTTTGAAGGAGGTATTGAAATAAAGGTCGCTGATTGACAGCGTGTTGTTCTTCAATCGTTTTCCATGAAAATGAACTCGAGCTCCCACCCTCTCTATTTGAAAATTTGTGAACATATGTGTATGCAATATATGTCCAATATATATTAGAACTAGTAATAGTTCTCACTAGAGCTGCCCCCGTGCTTTTTAAACTGCAGATGTAATAAGTATTCAATTAACATGTTTACAGCTGTTTCAGACAACACGCGAACCCACCGTTATCAGCTTGTTGGAGTTTGTCAGTTGTATTACAAAACCGTTTAGATACATGTGAAATTCTATAAGCCGAAACTCTACAAACAATTCTAACCAAAAGTACGAAAAGCCGTCAAAACTCGTACAAAACTCTAGCGAAATACCGAAAATTCTTCTGAAACTATTGTGTCAAAATTCCAAAACGACTATTAATACACATTCTTACTCAGAAACACTTGCGCACAAAAATCTTGTTTGAAAACTCTATGAATATGAATACTTGAAAGCTTAAAGCCAATTGATCTTTCCGGAATACTTACAACGGAGAACAGAACACAAGACTTTAGACTCTCGTTGGCTGTCTCTGCTTCGTGACTTCTCTGCTTTTGCTCTTTTTCAATCGCTGCTCCCTAATAACCTATATCTGCGTTTTTATACCAGCTATCACCTAAAGCTGCTAAAGAGCTTATAATAGAACTTAATTTAACAGAACTAAAAAAATCGTTCCTCCCTTGCCAGATTTTCGGTCAACAAAGGTACTATTTTAACCTACTTAGTATACTTTAGAGGCAACCATTACACAGCAGACAGCGCACACATCGAAAGAAGACAAAAACGCCTACTTCTCCCTTGTGCTGATGCAAAAAATAATAAGTCCTCTTTCTAAGTTTTGTGAACTTATAAAAAGGAAATCTTGTCGGTAAATTATCACATTCTTTCGTAGCGGACCTATTGTTAAGCACAATAGCAACCATTTTGAATGCTTTACTACTATTATGGGGTTTAGAGCTCTTAGCTTTGTGAACATTCAAGTTTACACAGCCACAGCAGCTCACCATTTGCTAATTCTGAACTATGGATTGCACTGACTGACTTCGGCTGAGCGTCTCCTTAGAGTTTTTGGTGATTTATTAAATGTCACGACCAGTTTGTTGTGAATGTTTAGAATTTTTATTGTCCGCCAGTGACAACAGCAGAGGTCTCAAACCCACGCTGCGAGTCACGTGATCTGGTCATCCAATCATAAACGTTACCCAAGACCTTTTGCGGGCCCTTTGCGAGCCACGTGATCTAATCATCCAATCATAAACGTTACCCAAGACCTTTTGCGGGCCCTGCTCCGACGGATCGAGATTTTTTCTGCCATATGTACCATATACCCTTATATTTTCTCTTTACGCGGGGGATTCTATAATGCCTCCTCGGGTTTTGGCCTCTGGGCCAAAACCCTGCGGGGCAATAACTTTAAGTATCAGACGATATTCGAGCAGATATTCGACAAACTAGACTTTGTACCAGAACCAAACATTCACAGTTTCATTCTTGCATTGAGTCCGAACTATTTTTTGCCTGTTTCATTGGCTGTAAAAAATGACATGGTATATTTTGAGGGCCGTTTATACCTTCACTCGATATGACATTGGGCTTTAGTTTACTTCTGGTCGGCGTTTAATCATGCGAAACTTCTCTTGTTACGCGATGTTACCGCAAAAACTAACCCGTGCCGATGCAATAAAACAAAGGACGAATTAACCCGGAGCACGGAAATTTGCCAGGAATGTGAAGTTTTCCACACTAACATAAACTCTTAAGCCTGCCTTGAGTTTGACGAACGCATGCGTACACAAATTTCCTACCTGATCGCCCTCAGTTCATTTTCACATTTCGATCGAGACAATCAAGCAAGTGACTGGTTTCAAAATTCAGTCTATGCAACTTACAAACCCAGTATACAATTTATAGTCAAAGGAGATAGTAAGCAGCATTTTGCCTGTTCGTGTTTTCGCGCAATATCCCGAAAAGCGACTTTTTCTTAGTATTTCTCGCTCAAATGGGTATATTTAGCTCTTGAGCGCGCGCTCGATTTACGCCATTTTCGAACGAATAGCGCGCGCGTCCATGCGCAGAACAGAGTGTGCCGTGCAAAACAGGGGAATAACCTAATCGATACGAGGAGACTAATACGTGGAGACTAACGACTATGGCTCTTTCCCTTGTAGCCAAGGACTGTGGCAAGCTACAAGCCCCTATCAATGGATCTATAATAGGGAACAAAACTGTGTACCCCAACCAAATGGAGGTGCGATGCGATCGTGGGTTCGAGCTCACTGGATCCAAATATAGAACGTGCCAAGCAGACGGGACGTGGAGTGATACATATGCCTCTTGTGATGGTAATATGTTTGTCTCATGCAGTCTCTTGTACGTTACTACCGCTCTACTTTATTGTGAACGGCTTTTTCTTTGAATGTTCCGCATTGATCGTTTGGCTCGAGGATAACGGTATACTAGTATCACCTAACTAGTGGACTATTGTCAATGCTGTATTCTGACT
Source organism: Scolanthus callimorphus (assembly GCA_033964015.1). Lineage (NCBI taxonomy): Eukaryota > Metazoa > Cnidaria > Anthozoa > Actiniaria > Edwardsiidae > Scolanthus > Scolanthus callimorphus. The sequence goes on from CM066911.1 coordinate 32,967,741, forward strand.
AGCTAAGCTACTTGGAGACTATTATCAATGATCTCTAGTAGCTAAAACGCCGGTTTTTTTTACATAAAAACAATGACGGCCGCTTCTCGTTGTGTTGAGGTTTCTGATTATTTTTTTAGACAATTTTCCTCCCTTATTTCTCTCCAACTAGTTGGGTTGTTATACTATACCCTCCCACAATAGCCCATTCAGCCTGAGGTCTCATGGGCTATTGAACCAGAGGCCTTTCGGGCTCCAGGGGAGATAAATAGATGTGGTGACTCTGATAGAGTGATGATGGGTTTTGTTGTTGATATTGGTGGCAATGATGACGGGAATTTGTTAATGTTGATTGTTGATGATAATAATGATGATGCTGGTGAAATATGTTGTTGTTGCTGCTATTGATGATGATATAATGTTTGTTGTTGTTGTTGATGATGATGATGATGATAAGGGACGGACCATTAGATATTTGAGGGGGGGGGGGGAGGATTGGGCAAATACCAAAAAAAAATTCGAGCACAGCTTTGAACCTGAAAAGAATATCGTGCAAAGCAAAGAGGCAAGAAAAAAATTTCCTGCACGGCTAGCTTCTATATCATGTGCATTTTTCTAGTTCACTTAACTGAGTACAATAAAAATTTTGGCGCGCTTCGCGCGCATTAGGAAGAAATCACATAAATATGATTTTTGAGGGCTCACACAACACGAAGACAATACCTTCATGCCGTTTAAATAGATTGTCAAGAATATGTGTAGATTCAGATTCAGAGTTTATTATTCAGCTTCGTATACTCGCTGCATACATGGAAGATTACCATACGAAAAATGAAGTCAGGGAAAGGATGAACCTGAGTGAGAAGTAGTTACTTTTTGATGTAAAATAGATTTCATTAATGTTCAGGCATCAGGCCATTGTGTTTTTTTTTACTCAGGCCTATGCTCTTGAGAAAGGCATCACATTTTTCTCAATGTAAAATTAAGTGAGAAGACTTCTTGTGTATCCTGTCTCTCGTGTTTCTTGGCAAGGAACCCTCCCCCTCCTAACCCCTTATATATGTAAGCGTGAGTTTGGCGTTACAACATACAAATTGGTCATTTGGGCCATGTTTCACGCACACGAAGAATAATATTTTTGTCACTATAATGTGCCGTGAATGAAGAATAAACCTTGATCTACTTTTATTCCGAGGTATCTGGTATGTGCTTTTTCAATTTAAGAGCGCTCTTCGCGCGCAACAAAGGAAAATAAAATCCTCTCTTTCTGTAAACTGTCATCATCTAGCTCAAATAGGTGACAAAGGGAATCACAAAACCTTTAACAGCTCTGAGAGGGATTGCGTTAATCATAGTACTTACGGAGTGGGGAATCACTTCATTTTGACAAAAACGTATTGCCCAAAATCCTCAGATACCCCCACCCCCAGTGTAAATAATGCTGGTCCCCTTAGGCCATATCTTGTAGCTGCATTACAGTTTTTTCCCCAATATATATGGAAGGCCAATGACGGCCATGTATTTTATTCGCTACAGTAAGACATGAATGTGAAAAAGTGGTGGGAAAAAAAATCGTGCAAGCAAACGGCGTCCGAAAAAAAATTCGTGCAGTGTCTTGAGTAGGAAAAAAAAATTCTTGCCGAGAAAAATTGCCCAACCCCCCCTCAAATATCTAATGGTCCGTCCCTAAGTGATGATGCCAAAGACGGCGTTGCTGTTGACGATGCCAGTTGAGACGATTTGGACGATGACGACAACTACCGCGATGGCGATAACTTATAAATGACTGACTTTATTGTCGGTGGAAACAAAACAATGGTATAACAAATAATCCCATAGATATTACCAGAAACATGTAACTAAGTTATATGTTTCTGATATTACTCATTAGTCAATCAGATCTCCATTTCCTATGAAATACTTAACCATTATTCTGCGAGATTGCGCAGAATATTGTCTGATACTTAGCCGACGAGGGACGCAGTCCAGAGTTGGCTAAATCAGACGATATTCTGCAAAAATCGAGCAGGATAATGGTTTTCTTATTCAGCACATCGATAGTACCATCGAGGAACTGCCAGCTCTACCCCTGTGGTAATTCCAGACTCCTGTACAACCCCTGTGGAAATTTGAAGCAGCCACTTGGAAATTCTTCATTCATGAAATGTGGGCCTGTTGAAATTCCACAGTTGCAAATGAATACCCTGTGGAACTTACAGGTTCCTCGATGGGGGGGGGGGGGGAGGGGTTAGGTTTTTTTTGGAACAGCGTTTGTAATAATGACAAATACTGGCGAATCATCACTCGAAAGTTACTATTTTATGTACAACTTGCATAAAAGCTCCCTCCTTGAAATAATACATTTCTCATGAAATAAACATCTTTATTATATACTGTGACCGGATATCTATAAAATAAAGCGGTGAAGAAAATTCGTATCAGTGAAAAAAAACAATATCAGTGAATGATACGATATCACTTCACGGCTTCTGCTAGCCAATCACATTCTCTGATCAAATGCGTTTATCCAATCAAATCACGTTAGTGGATGACGTCACACGCAAGGAGCGGGAAAAAGTGTACGCTCGCTCGCAGAGTTTTGGGGATTTTTCTCTCGACAACAAATCAAAGATGGAAGAACCTCGTTTTGTTATGTTTGACGAGGGCCAAATTTCCGATTTCTTGGATTCAAATCAAAACCAAACACAGCAAGAAAGACTGCTCAGGACGTGGCGTTGTTCAAGGCCTTTTTAGTTAGCAAGGAAAAGCAAGGAGAGCCTGAGGATTTCGACACAAGTGAACTGAACTCACTTCTTCAGCAGTTCATTCTTGGGGTGCGAAAGAAAGACGGGTCAGAATTCGAGCCCTCGTCACTTCGCAGTATTTTGTCAAGCCTGGAAAGATATCTAAAGAAGAAGAACTATGGTTTTTCATTGATCAATTCAGACGAGTTTGCAGGATGCCGGGATGTGCTGAAAGCAAAACAAAAAGACCTGAAGTGTGCAGGAAAGGGCAACAAACCAAACTCGGCACGTTCGCTCACAGAAAAAGAGGTAGATGAATTGTACAGAAAAGGCCAGCTAGGAATTGACTCGCCAGAGGCAATGCTAAACACTCTGTGGTTTAACAATACACTTCACTTTGGAATGAGGGGAGGAAAAGAGCATAGAGATCTCTGCTGGGGTGATGTTGCACTGAAAAAAGACGAAGACAGCGAACTGGAGTATCTTGAGTACAACGAGCGCCAGACAAAGACCAGAACAGGTGAAAACCCGCGAAATATTCGTCCTGTTAAACCACGGATGTACCAAACATCGAATGAAGAAAGATGTCCAGTCAGAGTGTATAAAGAATTTGCACGGAAAAGGCCAAACGAATACAACAGCAGCGACTCGCCTTTTTACATAGCCGTGAACAATGTAAAAGACAGAAACGCAACTCCTCGTGCACCGTGGTTCAAGAAAACGCCGGTAGGGATGAACAAACTGTATTCAATCATGAAAACAATGGCTGTTAAAGCAAACCTAACTAACATTGCTAATTTAAGCAATCATTCAGCGAGAAAAACAATGATCCAAAAACTAAACGACCACGATATTTCAGCAAATCAAGTTGTGCAAATTTCGGGGCATAAAAACTTACAAAGTGTGAATAATTATTCTACTTTAAATTCTAATCAGCTACACCATATAAGTACAATACTGAGCTCAGAATCAGCACAAGTCTCAAAACAGGTCTCAGTATCTCAAGTTTCTACCAATTTTGCCTCCGCATCTGATAATAGTGCAGCTATGCCTGGCTTTTTTTCTAACGCTACGATTTCAGGCAGTACTATACAAATAAGTGTTAACCAGCCTCCTCGACCTGCCAAACGGCGCCGTTTTATAATAGAGTCAAGTGATAGCAGCCAGGGTAGCCAGGAGTAAACTGAGGTTGTGTGGTTTTTTTCAAAGATTTACTTTTTTAATCAAAACATTAGTGTAACAATTTTATGAATTTTTAAAGTTGTTTTTTACACTGTAATGGCTTTTCAGTGGTCTGTATTTGAAGTTGAATATTAAACCAACATGACATATTGCTATAAACTTGTGTAGTATTTTTTCGCTGGCAGTATATAATAAACAAATAATTACATGGTAAGATTTTGATATCGTTTTTATTCACTTGTTTTCGTATGATATCGCTCACTCGCTCGAAGACTCGCTCGTTCGCGATACCATACGAAAACGCGTGAATAAAAACGATATCAAAATCTTACCATGTAATAATCTCTATTTACTTCATAGAAATCTGTTTTTCTAAAGTCGAGATGCATAATCTGACATTCACTTGTTTTTGACAATATAGGGACAGCAAATATGTAGTAATTATCAGAATGCAATACCTAGGGGCGTTCATGTTTCCAAAGTGTAACAGCGTATTGGAAAATGAAAGCCTGTATGAAGTTCATTTTATCTTCAAATGTCCACGCAGAGCTTACGTTAAACATTCGCTCAGCCAATGTAGGTAGCGTATGCTTTGTTCAGAGAAGTTTATTCAAGCGGCAAATTTATTGTTTTAAAAATAACTTCAGACCTGCTTCATTTTCCAATTCGCTGTTACACTATTTCTGCAGAAATCCATCCATAGTAAAAGCTGAGTTTCCCAAGGCACACGCATGGTAAGTGTTCGGCATTCACATTGATAGCCATTGGAAATCCGAACACTTCCCATGCTACTATACCATGGGAAATCCAACTTTTCCCAGGGATGGGTTTCGCAGGTAATGGGCTCCTGTAAATGTATAGTACAAGGGTGACAATTGAAAATGCAAATCCTCTCTTTCATACTTTCTCATGTAATTCGTACACTGTTTCGTACACTGTAATGTTCTGAATGTACAAGAATGTAATAAAGCATGATCTGTACCGTGTCTTCTTTTGTTTGTATTTACGTGTTCTCTGCTTCCTATGCCGTTTGTACTCACAACCTACCGAAGTTCTCGAGATTTAGAAGAAGAAAAACAGGCGTAATTTTTCCGTCCTTCATCGGCATTTTAGACAGTCTGAAAAAGGCTCAGGGGATTCCCCAGGTTCTGTCTGGCGGGCCATCCAGGATCCAACCTTATAGCCCCTTTGTAACTGGACCCTTAATCCGTCCCTATGCCCTCTCAACGCCTATTGGATCCCTTCCGGGGGTACATCACACGAAATCATACCTCCTTTGCACTGTGTTGGTAGGCCAGGCAGACGTATATCAAACGAAACCTTCCCCTGTCTCTAGCGAGAGATTTTTTAATTTTCGCAGTTTTGGAAAACAAAAACTAGATTTAATCATCGTACAGGTCAAACCCAATTTACATTTGACATAAGGCAATATTTTCTGAGATGAAAACGTTGTTATGCTCTATCGCAATATTTTTTAGAATCTGTTTGGAACGCTTAGCGATGCAAATAAAATCGTTCTTATTGGCTAATGTGAGAGCAAGATATCAGCTTGCATGAATCCCTGCATGAATGAAGAGAAAAAACTAAAGACTCGTGTCCTGTTTCGTCCTCAGCGGTCAGTTGTGGTAAGCCGCTCCCCCCTGGGAATGGTTACGTACTAGGATCAGGTAGTACGTACCGTCACGTGATACGATACCAGTGCTATGATGGATACGTCCGAGTAGGACCTGAGACGAGACAGTGCAAAGCTGACGGCGCATGGAGTGGAGCGGACGTCCGCTGTATAGGTGAGTGCCGTCCGACTGATGGGTTGTTATCGGTATTGCGTTACTTGGCAGACGTGCAAATGATTATGGTGCCGTTGTGTTCCTTTCCGTTAGTGCGTTTGTGCGTCGCTAGACTGTTACCGGTATTGCGTTACTTGGCAGGCGCGTAAAGGATTATGGTGCCGTTCTGTTCATTTCCGTTACTGCGTTACTGGACAGCTACCGCTATGCGTTACTTGGCAGTCGCGCAAACACTCGGTCCCAACATAATGAAACCTTTGCGCGCCGCCTCGCTACTCGCCCCACAATCAATTGCGCATCACTACAGCGACTAATAGGTACGAGTCTGTTGGTGAGCTTTGTCAACTACATTAGAAACTGCTTGAGAGAGGCTTGAAGAGAGTGCAGTAGATTGTCAAACGTTTCTTGAAAATCGCTTCCCTGCTAGCAGATGCCTCTTTTCTCTGCATTTTCTCTCACATATCGAGACAAAAAAAATGGAGCTTTGTTTGGCGCTGTTATCACCATTGATATTCTTGTGGTAATGTGCCAATGTATTGGATAGCGACCTTTTTTTTCTGTCAACCAATCGATCTCTGGGTGACAAATTAGTAGCAATGTATGACGTCAGCGTGAACAGTGCTATAAATGCTAAAATACAGTCTGAAACATTTTGTGGTTTTGAGGTAAGCACCTACACGTCTACTAGAGCGAAACTCTTGGCTTGGTCCTCCTAGGGCATGACAATTCCAAAGCACTGCACTTCCTCCATTCCAGTTAGTGAAAAAACCTTACATTTACGATTCTGTGTTATGGCCCGTTCACACGGCGCGATTTTAGCTGCGATCTGAGGTACGATTTCTGTGGCGATCTCATGTCGGCGTTTTGAACATGTTCAAATTTCACTGCGATGCGGGTGCGATTTCTTCAGATCGCCAAACAAGCCGACAAATATCACAGAGCCAAATCACCGGCCGTTCACACCGCGCGATATGACGTCGACGATCGCCGCAAAAATCGCACCTTAAATCGCAGCTGAGATCGCGCCGTGTTAACGGGCCTTTACGATTCTTTTAGCGCTGGACTGTGGCCGTCTTAGTGCGCCGCTGAATGGCTCGAAAGTCGGAGAACGCACCAGCTTTCCCAACTTCATTAACTTTACATGTGACGAAGGCTTTGATCTGATTGGTTCGGGATCACGTGCTTGTCAGGAGGATGGCACGTGGAGTGGACAGGATGTCATGTGCGAAGGTATGTATGTTGAGGTTTCAAGAAATAGGCTGTTCCAAAACAAATGCCATACTCTCCCTTTGTGGGACGCCAGATTTCGCCAAAATGCACCGTGGGACCTCCTGTCGAAACACGTAGTACCAGGCTCATATGGAAATTTTAAGCAACACCTGAAGAAATTCCAAGGTCTCTTGTGACCCCATGGGAATGCAAAAGTTTCAAATAAATACCCTGTGGAAAACTGGGGTAAGAAGAAAGGCCCGTCGAACATTGTTTAACTTCTTCGCACATTTCAGCGCGTGACTGCGGTTCGCTCCCAACCCCGTTGAACGGATCACAAGCTGGGGACTCTACCATCTACACTAGCCATATAAAATTCAAGTGTGACCTGGGCTTTGATCTGATTGGCTCAGAAATGCGCATCTGTCAATCAAATGGCAAATGGAGTGGCGTGAAGACATATTGTAAAGGTGAGTCTGCGTTTATTTATTTCAGTTTAAATTTTAAAAGCAATTTAACACTGAAGCAGAAGACAGATAACTCAAAGGGATGTTGTTTTATCATCGGAGAGTGATAACGCAAGATTGTACTGCTCCTCGATACAAAAGATTGCATCTAACTAAGGAAATGTTCAGGTAGGAGTAAAAGGGATAATTTAAATGATATCTTCAAGCCGAACATGTGAGATTGAGCCACTCTAGCACAGGGAATGCAGAAACCCATTCATGGGGAAAGCTGAGTTTCCCAAGGCACAAGGTACAGTTTGTGCGATGGAAAATTCAGCTTTTCCCATGAATGGGTTGCTGCAGAAATCCCCTGTGTCTAAACCGGTTCAATCATGCCTTTTCAACTTTGGTGAATATTTGTTAACAAACTTTTGACGTCCCGATGACACTTTCTCGGAGAATAAGTGGAGCTGTCAGGGTCTGATTGGGACCTCCTTTGCACTGTTGGTAGGCCAGCGGATGCATCGAGAGTCTGGCAAATATCTATACTATTATAATCGGGTTGTCTGCGCAAACGTTTCTGATTGGCTAAATCGTCCGCACTCACTCCGCTTGGCCCTGAAGCTGTGTCGCCAAACGAAGTTCACAAACCTGAAGAGAAAGTGGATATCTCCACAGTGGGCGTGTTTTGGTTGGAAAAGATTCACCCTGGGCTAAGTTCTAATTCAAGCGATTTCTTAAGCGAGGGACAAAGCTGCCGTCATTCCTAAATGGAGGAATGCTCACCATGAATAATTTAACGATATTTTTGATAATATTACTTCAAATTGACCTAAAAACATTCAAAATATCTGAACTATCAAGACTACTAGTCAGGATAAGGATTAATACATCGTTTTAGTATATTTTTATAGTATATGCCTCGTTCTATTAAAGATTAATACTATGAAGGTACTTAATCAATAAAACGGCCTGTCCGAACCAGCGAATTCTCTCATAGCGTAGTGGTTAGGGTTTGGGTAAAGTAACTGGAAAGTTACAGGTTCGAACCCTGATGATTTTCATAGTTCTTTTTTTCATTTCTGTAGGTGAGCGCTTGTTTAGAAAAAAATTCTAAGTGCCAGTGAGCATTCCTCGATTTAGGCGTGTGTCAAAGCTGCCATCGCCGCCATTTTGAAATCTCCAACAGAAACTAAAAAGGAACTCAGTTCGCACAGCCGAAATCACCATAGTCATCTAAACCTAAATGGTTCTGTCACAGATTACTTGCAGGAATGTGCAGGGATAATTATTATTCGAAAGCTTTAAGCTGAGAAAAATTTTCATTCAAGTTTGAACAAAGGTACACCGTCGTACACCGCGTTGCACCGCCTTGCTTTTTCGAAGCACGCTAAGGCGAAAATATTTTCTAAGTATAAATCCTGACGCTGTATCGCAAAACGAAGGACACAAACCACAAGAGAAGGAGGAAATCTCTCCAGTTGGCGTGTTTTTGTTGGAAAAGATTCACCTTTGGCTAAGTTCTAATTCAAGCGATTTTTTCAGCGAGAGACAAAGCCGCCTTCGCGGCCATGTTGAAATCTCCCACATAAACTAAGGCACCGTCCACACTACGCCGGCCAAATTTGAAAACGGCTAATTTGCCTCGAAAACGGAACAAAAGTTTTCTGTACACACTATACCGGCTAAATTTGAAAACGCACAAAAACGTCACCTTAGCGCATGCGCCAAGAGAAAAACGAGAGCCCGCGGTCATAAATTCCTCGCAGCCGTGTAACATGACGTCATCGTTTTCGAAAAGTTCCGTTTTCGCCGTCCACACTAAAACGCGTAGTCGGCGTTTTCAAGTTTCGGTGGAAATTTAGACCGGCGTAGTGTGGACGGAAGGCACAACCGTATAAAAAATTAGCCGTTTTAAATTTAGCCGGCGTAGTGTGGACGGTGCCTAAAAAAGAACACAGTTCCCTTAGCCGATAGCACCATAGACATTCAAACCTAAATGGTTCTATTACAGATTACTTACATTTGTGTGTATGGATAATTCTAATTCAAAATGTACTGCGGACCCACTCGGCTGCGCCTCGTGAGTCCACAACATTTTGACCACTTTATTACGTCATTCCGTGGTATATAAGAGGACATACCACGGAAAATCAGAGGACATTTGTTAAATGTTGCTATAAAAAAGAAAAAATATTATTTAAAAAAAAGTGCAAAACAAACACACAAAAAGGGAGGTCATTAGTAATGTAAATCAGCAGTTTATGGAAGAGGTTGGGTCTTCTAGCGTCACGAAGTGACGGGCTGTTTTCTTGTATTGAATTATACAAGGAAATTGTTAACTCGAATTGTAGCGCTATCTTTTTGTTTTCTTGTCTCTTCTCCAGCTCGTGATTGCGGTTCCCTTGATGCACCTGCGAATGGCACAAAAAATGGACACCTCACTACTTTTCCTAACAAGGTGAAGTTCAGATGTGATGAAGGCTTTGATTTGATTGGTCCGAGATCACGTGTCTGTCAGGCGAATGGCACGTGGAGTGGAGAGATGGTCACGTGCCGAGGTTTGTAAGTATGGCCCTTATTTTTACACTCATCTTTATTCTCTTTCAGCGATGTAATAGCATCAATTCTATAGAATCAGTTTTGCAGTAAATCCTAATTAAACCTTTAGTATTGACCGCACCATCCTTTATATGCTCTGTATACTGTGCGATTTAAACGTTTATTTTACTTGCCTGCTGTCGACGTATGATGGTCAATACTGACTTCCTACGAATGCTGGATGTACGTTTCAAGCAGGACCACTCCAATGATGTCTCCTATGCCACGGGGGAACAGTGATGATGATGACAATGATGATTGTAAAGAAAATTTGAAAATAGTAATCGAAAGCTCGGGAACTAAGCGTATAGTATAGTACCAGACTAGCTGCAATGCTCTTCGTTGTCAGCTTTTCCCGATCGCGCCCGGAAAACTCTAAAACGCCCTCCTCTCTCAGTCTAGACCAGGTTGTATCCGTGACGACGCTAGTTGGCCGGACGCACAGACAAAAGGAGCTCACGGAGACATCTTGATCACATACAATTAACCCTTCACCGCCCTTCCTTAAAGGTCCATCACCAACCGGAAGCCTTTCCGTCCCGTTTTCTTTTGTTTTCAAATTGATCCATTGTTTTTCGGGTGCTCTGATTGGCTAAGACTCCGCAAAGGCTCTCGGTTGGTGGTGGTCCTTTAATAGCACTTCTCCTTACTCAAAATAATACATTTCCCTATACACTTGATGGGAGAATTTGGTGCTGTATCTGTTCCTTAGTTGATGATTCATGACATTCTCCTCTCTAGTTGTCTTGACAATGCCTTGAGGTGGTTGGGAGATGTTTAAGGTTGATCAACTCTGGGCATGAAAGGGTTAATATTTTGTGATGAAGACATGCTCAAATGAACTAGCGCCTCTGCGTGAGCTGACCAAAGGTCACATCAGCGAAAGAGAGATATTTTTTAGCGGCCGGAAGAAAGCAGCACTGGATCCTCGAGCATGTCTTTCAATGAACTTGTACTTCCGCCAAGCCGCTGTCAAACACGCACCCTAAAGTCAATATAAATTTCGTTCCAGCGCGCGACTGTGGTGCTCTGCCATCTCCAGTTAATGGAACGAAAACCGGTAATCTCACCACCTTTCCTCATCCTTTGATGTTCACGTGCGACGAGGGGTTCATTTTGATTGGCTCAAAGAGACGCTATTGTCTGACAAACGGGACGTGGAGTGGCAAGGAAGCCAAGTGTAAAGGTGTGTTAAAGGAACAGTATCACAATTGTTTTGTAAATGCAACATAATCGTTCTAGGTTTGTTAGATATTAGCTTAAATTGTTTGTGTCTTGTTTCCTACAAGGCTCTCCGCAACATGCGCAATACAACATCTGCAATACAACATGCGCAATACAACATGCGCAATACAACATGCGCAATACAACATGCGCAATACAACATGCGCAATACAATATGCGCAATAAAGCTGTAGACGATTACTCAACTGGGCAACCACATTTCGTTTTGTAGCAGCTCTTCTCGTATTAAATCGCCATTTGCTTTTATCAGCCAGAGATTGTGGTCCTCTAAGCACACCGATGAATGGAACACGGAATGGGAATCTGACCACCTTTCCTAACAGAATCGTTTTCAAATGTGACGAAGGCTTCAATCTGATTGGTCCAATATCACGTGACTGTCAGGCGGATGGCAAGTGGACCGGAAATGACGTAATTTGCACAGGTACACACTTTTTTCTTTTGGGACTTTTTCACTTTTTAAAGCAGTATGTGACGGCTTTCGATTTGCCAAGACACATTTTGTAAGAGGTTCTAGTTCCGTTGCTTTTGCTTTATTACTCTTTCCCTCTTTTACGGTACTTTATTATATAGACACGAGTGTTTTACTGGGAAATACGCCACTCGTAGATCTCATACGAAGCTACATCCGGGTCCTCAGTGACATATTTTCCATATCCTCACTAGTGAGGATATCGGTCAAAACAAAAATGCTTGGAAATCAATTTGGAATATTTTTTTCTGGTTTGTCTATATAATAAAAAGAAAATTACACGGTGGCTTGGAGATATGAGTTTTATTTTCTCGTGTCAAAAACAATATTTTACTCATTCGCTGCGCTCATTCGTAAAATATTGTTCTTGCCACTCGAAAATAAAACTCATATCTTCGCGCCACCGTGTAATATCCTCTATATATATCACGACTATGGTTCGCTGTAAAAAATAAGAAAAAAAAATCATGGCAGCGGTGGGATTCGAACCCACGCCTCTTTCGAGACTGGTGCCTAAAACCAGCGCCTTAGACCGCTCGGCCACGCTACCCTTGGTTACCTTTTCGTTCTTGTAGATACACATGGTCAATGAACGCCTTTGTTTCGTGGTCACTGAAGCAACGAATTCCTTTGTTTCGCGCTATAATTGAAAGACCAAATACCAAAGCAACGTTTTTTGAATTAGGTGTATACGATTATGGCATCAGACTTGCAAAACTCTCTAGAAACATGGTATGACTAGTTTTGCGGGAAAACTAGGTGGTCGCGTCGACGGAGACGTGAACATGAACAACAACAACCAAAGGTTGAGATTTATGTTAAACGCCGTGGCAAAATGGTGTTTTGCTGACGTTTCGAGCGTTAGCCCTTCGCCCTCTTTGCTCCGACGAAGGGCTAACGCTCGAAACGTCAGCAAAACACCATTTTTCCACGGCGTTTAACATAAATCTCAACCTTTGGTTGTTGTTGTTCATGTTCTCTAGAAACAGTAGCGCTAGAATATATACCTATTTCAAAAACGGTTGCTCTGTGTCTTTGGTGTTTCATTCCCCGCGGGGCATACTGGGAACAACCTTAATGGCGATTTTTGTGATTAGAAAGAACTAGTTCATCATGAAATCAGTTGAGAATGTGTTTAGATGTCGTAAACAACACCGCAGGGAATGAAACACCACATGTCCAATGACCAATTACCAGACACCAAGCAACCTTTTTTGAAATAGGTGTAAACTTAGGCCATGTCCACACTAACGCGTTTTCAAAAGTATTCGTTTTCAAACTGGATTCAAACGAAACCGCGTTAGTGTGGACGGGGTCTTAGAATGCGAAATAGAAATAAGAATATGAATACGAGAAATTACAAACGTTAAAACAAACGAAAGAAAAAGAAAAAAAAACCGTGCTGGTCCGTAAGGGGCTCGAACCCTTGACCTTAGCGTTATTAGCACCACGCTCTGCCGACTGAGCTAACGGACCAACTTATAGCAAACGTTGATTTCCTAGCTGTGATCAATCAATCAATCAATTTATTACTAAAAAACAAAAAAAACAAATTTCATAGGATGCCCTGCAAATAGCAAAGCTACAATTGTAGTCAAGGCAGGCCATACAAGGCCAGAATAAAGTCAATAATAGTCCAAAGAGAAAATGTCAACACCTCCTGCTCCCTAGCCTGCGTAGCAAGCGTTTGCCGTGGTTTTCAGAGGTCAGAGAAACGTGCGAGCAGTTTTTTGGCCGCGGGTCCCATATTTCGCGCGGCCAAGTCATCGAAAATCTCTCGTATTTCTTTTCCCTGACGCTAAAATTCCACGGAAACGCTTTGCTACGCAGGCTACGTTCTTGACATCGTTCTCAATTTGGTCTCATTCTCGTCAGTAACATTGGCCGTATTTATACTAGGAGACGGCTAAGCCGTCCAGATGGCCTTAACATGTTTCGTTAAGGTGACTCGCTCGAAATGGTTTGTGCGCTCATCTGTGTCCAGAGCTGGATTACCAGGTTATACATATCGGGCTATAACTTTTGCGGTTTTTTTTGCCGATTTCAGTAATTGTTTTTGTAAATCAAGCACAAATGACCCTAGATTTGCTGCGAATTCTCCGATCTTTGCAATCTTTTTCATCTAAGTAACAATTCTTAAATACAAAGAAGACCCCATTGTTTTTAATGCCCTCTCATGAAAGAATCTTGCAGATATTTTCGGCTTAAATCTTGGCGATGCTCATTAGAAGACTTGAACTTTCATCTGGCCAAGTTTCAGAAAATTCGTAGGTCAGAAATGTATTAGCGAGGTCGATGTCGAAGACGCACCACAAATTAAGCCTTTCACTAAGGCATGAATGTAAAATTTTCCTGCGCACTAATAAAAGCATTTCAACCTATGAATTTTTGGGACAAGTTACCTAGATGCATGTCAAACTATATGTTAAGAGCAATTGCTTTAAATCCAAACCACTTAACTTTAGAAGCACCGTTTCTTTGGGGCATAAAACCAGAAAAACACAGAAGTTTATGGCATCCCGCACTTGGTAAATTTAACCTTAAAATTGGATGTTTTGTGTCAAAAGAGATATCACGGAATTAAACTGAATGTTTTTGAAAGCTATTATGCAGGTTTAACTTAAAGTTGAATGTTTCATTGCCGCGAAATTTAATGTTTTTCTGCGAGCTAACTACGCGCTCTCCATGACCGCAGGTTTTATACCTGTTGCTGTGAAATGCTAATGACCAGGGAACTCAATTGAAAGGGGGGTAATGACCATCATATTTGTGTTGGTATTGAAGCGATTTTATTATTGCAACAATGATGTTATTAACATTGAGGGTCGCAAATTAGAAGCGAGCAAAAAAGCAATTAAATTGTGACTCACCCTAGGGAACATACTGCTGGCAGATAACGTATTCCTCTGAGACATGGTAGTGTTGTTATTACAATAGATCAAACGAAGCATTGCTCCTCTTATTGTCATTTTTCAAGGTAACATTACCCCCCTTTCCATTGAGTGCCCTGATCATTAGCATTTCACAACAACAGGTTTGAAACCTGCGGCCATGGAGAGAGCGCTGTTAGCTCGCAGAAGAAAATTAGAATTCGCGGCAATGAAACATTCAACTTTAAGTTAAACCTGCATAATAGCTTTCAAAAACATTCAGTTTAATTCCGTGATATCTCTTTTGATACAAAACATCCAATTTTAAGGTTAAATTTACCAAGTGCGGGATGCCATAAATTTCTGGTTTTATGCCCCAAACAAACGGTGCTTCTAAAGTTAAGTGGTTTGGATTTAAAGCAATTGCTCTTAACATATAGTTTGACATGCATCTAGGTAACGTGTCCCAAAAATTGATAGGTTGAAATGCTTTTATTAGTGCACAGGACATTTTTACATTCATGCCTTAGTGAAAGGCTTAATTTGTTGTGCGTCTACGACATCGACCTCGCTAATACATTTCTGACCTACGAATTTTCTGAAACTTGGCCAGATGGAAGTTCAAGTCTTCTAACATGAGCATCGCCAAGATTTAAGCCGAAAATATCTGCAAGATTTTTTTATGAGAGGGCATTAAAAACTATGGGGTCGTCTTTGTATTTAAGAATTCTGACTTAGAACAAAAAGATTGCAAAGATCGGAAAATTCGCAGCTAATCTAGGGTCATTTGTGCTTGATTTACAAAAAAAAATGACTGGAATCGGCAAAAAAACGCAAAAGTTATAGCCCGATATGTATAACCTGGTAGTTCAGCTCTGGACACAGATGAGCGCACAAACCATTTCGAGCGAGTCACCTTAAGGACGTATAAATTCGGAAGTGCGTTTAGGCCGGCGACCGTAAACTAGCTGAGCGCATATAGTTCTCTTGGAAAAGTGAATTCTGAATAAAGAAGTGTCGAGTTTTCAAATAAACAGCGCAATTTGCGGTAAGGCCGTCTTGATTGAGTCGTTTCGTCTTTATACTAGACGCCTAAGCCGTCCGGCAAGATAAGGTCGTCCATAAGGGCGTCTGTTGGATTCCCTTAATGTCAGACGGCTAAGTCGTCCGACGGCTAAGACGTCTGCTACTTTTCTCGACTTTATACTAGACGGGCTAAGCCGTGTCGTCCAGACAGCCGTCTCTAGTATTAAAACGGCCAATTTGCTCGTCTTTGTGTTAACAAGTAGAAATCTTGATTGGTGATCCGGTGCTTATTTTTGGGGCGGCATTTGCGGTATGACAAATGTTCGATCCACCTTGATATGAAATTTCAGCCCGTGACTGCGGACCTGTGGAAGCTCCAATGAATGGCACAAGGACAGGAGAACTGACATTCTTTCCCAATCGACTGATGTTCGCCTGTGACGAGGGCTTTGATTTGATTGGTCCAAGATCACGTGCTTGTCAAGCGGATGGCACGTGGAGTGGGCAGACAGTCACGTGCGAAGGTTTGTTTAAGTTAATGGTTCCGCAAAGGGGATTTAACGCTATATAAAGCAAAACCCGTATTGTTAATATTGCCAGTTTCGAATTCTCTACTCTATCACTGAATAGGCATCGAGGGCGCATAAATACAGTGTGAGCCTCAATTTGAAGCCGAAAAAGTTGTGAATACAGGAGAAACTGATGAAGCTTGAATTGAGACAATCGATAAACTTGTGGAAACTTTCCGGACTCATTGGTATTCGCAATTTTTTTCGACTTCAAACTGAGGCTTTCACTGTATTCATGCGTCGCTGATGCCTATTCAAGGCTACGGTAGAGCAGATAATGCGAAACTGGACTATTCCAGCCGCTTCAAATGCCTCTTTTAAAATGGATCTCAGGTTAGTAAAAGTTGTTTTGCGGGTGTACAGTCCTCGTACCTCCTGCGCCGTAGCAACATGAAAATCATGGAAGGGCGCTCCAGTATATCATACCTGTGATATTCTCAAATCAATTATGCACGGTAGTTCGATCAGATTCTGGCAATCACCATAATCTGAAATAGTTAATGTAGTTTTAAGCATGCACAATAATTATATCCATCCATTTATCCATCTTTTGATAGTTTTAGTATAAATCACCTGAGGGCTATCAACAATGAATTTATTTTGGCCACGCTACTAACTAATGGTTTATTAGTGATAGACCTTTTCATAGGAATTTTTTTTTTTGCTGCTGCTATTCCGGCGAAGAAAAAATGGCGGAGGAATTCTTGGATTGCATGAGACGTAATTGGCGGGCATGTTGGTGCCGAAAATAAAAGAAAGTTTGTCTACCGCTCTTGTTATATTAATCCCATACTAGGAATGATTGCAATCCATCAATTTTCTTTTCTATTAATCCACTATCTAGTTGATTTACTAAAACAATTAGACCTCTCGGCCTCACGGGCCATGATTCTAATAGATTTGTTGAATGCTGCAAGTTTGACATTGAGTTCTAGTAAACCACCTTAGCTTGGGCGTTATATTTTCCAATTTCAAAATACGTGGTTTTCACGTTGATGATAATTTTTTGTTCAGGATGCGTCCATATCCATATGTCTTTCGGTGTGCAGCACTAAAAGATTCTCATGAGAATACCACGTGATCTGAAGCGGTAAAACGTTACACCAAAGCTGGGGGAGGTCTTATGTTATGTTGTTCATGTCTCCAATATGTGTTTGGTATATAGAGCGGGATATTATGGGCGCGCAGAGTCACGCATTTTATCTTCGTGTGCGTTAGATTTATTTCAAGAGAGAGCCAAGAGAACGAGAAGATAAAATTGGTATCACCAGAATATCCTTCGGGGAATAGTTGTATATTATTTGGTGTGGTCATTGGCGTTTATATTATAAGTAGGTGTTATATTTAATCTATCCATTGTCCATTTTCTATTCCTTTTATAAGCATATATTTTGTGCATATTCTATATTGTACGTATATTCGCGGATGTGTTTGTTTCCGTTCTGTGTGTGCTTTTAAATATCAACAGGACAACAACTAATAAACACAGCATGGTTGGTGGCCAGTGGTTTGACTAAATCACCAGGTAAGTCTTTCAGGGAATCCCTGGACAACTCTAACACTATTATAAATACCCGGCCGTGCACGATGAGTGAGACAAGGTTATGATCTGTCTGTCATTTGTGTGCAACATTTCGCGCGCGCATGTTCCACGATGCTTTCTTGTTAAAGGCAGGGGTGGGCTTCAGGTGCAGTCAACACGAGAATCAGCGTTTGTGGCAGTCTTGTACCCTGACGTTATTTTGTGCGTCTCTTGCGGTGATTTTAATCGATTTCTCTCTGAAAATTGTTTTGGAAGCGTAGGAACTGGGAATGAGTATTACACGGCGCGCAATGAGCTGTGGGATAGGCGCGAATTGTTTTCCGCATATCCCATAACTCTGCGCGCTCTGCTAAAACTATCCCATAACTCCCTGCGCGCCCTGCTAAAACTATCCCACTTTGCGCAGCCTAAAAAAACCCTGGAAGCATCTGGGTACGAGCGAGACTGTCTTGTGGTAGCTTTTGTTCTGGTGGAATCACTTGAAACCACCATTTTCAATAACAATTACTGTTTTCCTTCTTGACCGGTCCTAAAACCGAACTTGTTGCGCACGTAACCTGAGAAAACGGTCTACAGAGCCAGTGCTCGACTAGACCTTAACTTTTTTGTCCACTAGTCCAAGGAGAAGTAGCACATGTCACATGATTGACAAACGAGTTACTTGCTCCAGCCAAGTTTCTAGCTGTCCAGGTATGGTATACAAAATTATTGTAAAATATAGACCACAAGCCTATGTACCAACCATATAAATGTAACTTGCTAGCTTAGCTGATGCCCATACTCATTAGCCTCCCTATGGACTCGTCGAGTCATCGTGAACTGGTGACTGGGCGAAAGCAAGACGAAAGGCGAACATTTTTCATAAAAAGATGATTTCGAAAGTTTGACACAAAACTAAGTGAACACTGTTAAACAACAAACCACACAGCGGCAAAATGTTTTATGTATTTTTTGCACAAAATTGTTTGCTTGTCCTGTGACTAGTGCCCGTGAGTTTTCACTTGTCCTGAAGCATTTCTTACTTGCCCGGACAAGTGGACAACCGCTAAGGTCGAGCACTGAGAGCGGATTTCAGATGAGTCCCGGAATCTCGTCCTATCAAGGTGAAAGATCCCTTGTCCCGCAGTAAAAATGCGCAAATCCCGCATCCCGTAAAACATATCAATCCCGCTTCTTGTTTTCACGGTTTCCGATAAAATGCCTACGTCAGCCACGACATGCATGTGCCATAGTGACCTCATCCGTTAAGACGATCATGTTCCACTTGCACCAGAGAACGTATCCATATGACTTCTGGCAACATTCCCTTTTCCGCCAAAAAAGAGAGATCTACGTGTGGTTACCACCCGGTGGCGTCACAAGTCCACAACATTGACCACGCACGGTAAGGCGAATTTCATATAACGGCAGTGAAACAGCTCACTAGATCGTTTTCATATGACGTCATAACATTTCTAACCTTGAAACTATGATCGCTATCCCTTTGTGATTCTTGTGCCATTGAATGAAGAGCCGTGAGTGAAGAGCCTGCAGCGCTAGTCACGGTGTTGGTAATTGTGTTGCGTGACACTGGAAACTGTTTCGCGTTACGTTGAGATATTGTTGACTGTGTTTTCGTGACAGTGATGTTTTGAACGGAGAAGAAAGACAGCGGGAGCGGAAGCATGCGCGCGCGGGTGGTTCAGCTTCACTGCGAAAGCTGAGCAAAGGCACCCTAAAAATAAAACAGAAACAGCGCTGGATCCTCGACCATGTATCAAAATATATTTTTAAATATTTGTTTCAAAACACAATTAACTAGGTGCAACTCGGCGCGATCTGCCGCGATTTCTGTCGTGTGATGTTGCGGAGATTCATACATGTTCATGCAACTTGATGCAATTTTAGAAAAGAGAGCGCAGAAATCGCACCGGATTTGCACCGCATCTCGTTTACACAAGATAGTTGGAATTACTGAGCTCACGCTAGAAAAATTGCCGCGACAAATGTAACAAACAAAAAATGTAACAAAAATCGCAAATGTAAACAGTCAGTGACATGAACAGATGAAGACAATATACTGCAATTCAGCATAATTTTTTTGTAGGATTTTTATAATTGCTCGCATGTTTGGTATTTCGCGAAGTTGCTTTGTGGAATGGAAATATCAGACGCGAACAACACTGCTGATATGGAAAGAAACCTGTTAGCAGTGTAAAGGCCGGTTTACACTTGCGAATTTTGTTGCATTTACCGCGGCGATTTTTCTCGCGCGAGTTGCAATTCCAGCTCTTTTGTGTTGACGAGATGCAAAATCCAGTGCGATTTTTGCGCTCTCTTTTCTTCAAATCGCATCAAGTTCCAAAGAGTTTCGATCATGTTGAAATCTCCGCGACATCACGCGACAAAAATCGCGGCAGATCGGGCTGAGTTGCACCTAGTTTACATTAGTGATTTTGAGTTGACGCGTACGTGCGAGAAAAATCGCCACGACTTGCGCGACAGAAAAAGCAAGTGTGAACGGGCCTTTAGTGTGGGTCGGACTTCCTGTTCTGCTTTCTCCAGCTTATCATCAATCGTTTTCTCGCTTTCTTAATCGGGTTTAAACGACTAATGGCTAACCAGTAACACGATCCAGCCCATAGTTCACGAGAGTTCATGCAGCATTATAAATCTGTTACGACTTCACGTCTGCTGAAACGGGTCTATCAATACAAGCTTCACAGTGAATATCACCTTCTTGCGCGAATTCCTCGCTTATTCATGCCTTTTTTGGGTGCTTTTATAATTGTAGAATGAGGACTTTCCTGATGCTGGTATTAGTCTCAACAGCGGTGGAAATTTCCTTAGGTGAGTTGAAACTAAAATAACGTAGAGTCAGTTGAACAGTCAGCCGCGCAATTGATAAATTAGTCTTTACTCAACATTGCATTGGCGATATTCATTCATGGTTTAGCTACTTAAATCAACAGTTCCTCTCGAGATGAATGCGAGATAGGACAATGCAGTTTTACTACAACAATCGTAAAGGCATTTCTTGAATATCGTAATCACAGTATTTTTCATTCCATTGCTGCTATAAGTTTGGAATAAACTTAAACTAGCACTAACTGACCGCCAGCTTTATAGAGTTAGCAAGGCTGATGCACTATTTAATTTGATGATGATTAGAGCGGATCTCATATGACTATAGTGAATGAGCAAAACTTAATATAAGAGTGATTATAAAGTGATTACCTATTACTCACGGCGTCACACGAAGGTCCGCGCTATACGAAAATAAAATTCATACCAATTGTGTACATGCACGAGTAGAGCTTTTCCCAGTATTGATATCAGTATACAAGTAAAGCATATTATTTTATTCCATCGCGATAGAAGAATTTACCGGAAGCAGCGATCCTTAATCTTTTATTGGCGCTTTGACGCAGCAGATATGTCTGATGGCCTTTTTGATGCAACGTTAGAGAGATTTTTAGAGACATTTCTGTGACGCACGCAAATCGAAGAGCCAGCCGGCTGTGTTTTACCGGGTCTTGCTGTTTTCTGCCGCTTGAACTATAACCCGTTCAGTTGTCAGCAATTTGTAGCATGAACATTGTTTCTAGAGTGCCTTGAGTGTCCGGCGATATGCAAGGTTTAGTTATTTTCAAATGCATGCTCAGTGGTTTCTTTCCAGCCCGTACCTTTGAAGAATGTAGACGGTACTTAGCGCTACTAGAGATTTTGAACAGGATCCAATAGATTTTATCTTTGATTGATTACAGACGATATAAGATTATTATCTTAGAGGGGGTCAATTTAGCATTCTTGTCCAGGTTGGGGTTCAGCGTTGTATACAGCTATTTCAAAAAGGACCGACCGAAGGACAGTATGCCCGGGGAGACTCCCCATAAAATAGACGGGGGTGCTCGTCGGGAAAATGGATTTTAACCCTAAGGGATAGCAACATTGGTATGGTCACAGTGAATTTATCCCTTAAGAGAATCCCCCCCCCCCCCACCGGACAGTATGTCTTTGGGCAAACGTCACTACAGGGAAAGTGGCGCAAAAAAGTTTAGAGAATAACAAAAATAAGCGCAAATAAGGTACTAAACGTGTGCTTTGAGATATCTACAAATATTGTTATACCTTTGTTAGGTGTTTACCCATATTCCCTAGCGGTCTGGGCGCGTACTCTTGAACAGTTTACCGACAGCGTTCCTTAAAATAGCTGTATCTTATTTTGATGATAACTCACTCACCTGGCTGCTAACAAACAGCAACAAACAGAGCTTTTTAAAAAAACTAGCAATGTCCTATAGTTAACTAGGAAAATACATCCTACCCAGACAAACGTGCGGTCGAGGCACGGACGTTTTCCGACAACGTTTTTGAAATAGCTGTAACGCCATCTTCACGTGATCACGTGTTTTCTTCATGTTTCCGTGAGTGATTGATCGTTTTAAAATTTTACGGATCGGACTGGGTTTCTCATTAAACACTCCTCGCGAGTTTTCATCACGGGAAGCCTTTGTTGAATGAAGCTTCTGCCCCGCCCCATTGGATTATTACGCATGCACTCGATGTCCATCGCATCTCAGTGCAAGATAAATAACACAACAATTGCGTGAGGAATTTTCGACATGCTACCTATTCAAAGAAATCTCACGCAACAATTTTTGTGAATTTTTTTAGAGACGGACTTAAAATGGTTTTAGCTGTGCAATTATTTTCTAGGGTCAAATGGCCGGCCTCATTTAAGGCATCTGATTCGAATCTGATCAGTATGAGCAGGAAAGTAGTAAACTCTTGATCTAATGTTTTAGGTGATATCCTTTAAAGTGCTGTGTCAGCCGCCATTTTGACGGCATAGCAACATAACAAGTCGGAGAAAGCTTCCATTTCCATCTACTGGTTTAGAGAATATAGACCAATCTTGTCGATTGAATTTGGTAAATCAAATAATATGAAACTTTGTTTTTGTAATTCGCATGCGACTCCCAACATCACGCGTGCTCTAAAGACCCTTATCACGCTAATGCGGCTTAATGATATCTTAGAGCGGTTTTCACATGACTGTCGCGAAAGCAATTGCAATTGAGCAATCACTAGCCAATCAGAATCAAGAAAAATCACAACTTGCTCCTAAATGGCTTTTTTCTCAGCCAATCACAAGCCGAAGCAATTACTAAGTAATTACACAATTGTATTTACTACAGAATTTTATTGGCCGAGAAAAACGAGTAGCCAATGAGAACGCAAAGCAATCGTGATTACATAACAAGTCTTGACAGTCATGTGAAATCCGCTCTATAATTATCAGGAAATGAAATCCAGTATTCAATTAAGCACATCCGTATTAGTAAAAATGCATAGTTTGGTGAAGATTGGTTGAATACTGATCAATATATGATTTTTCTAAATTGATGATTTTTACAATAAAGTGCATGGTGGTAGCGCATCGATGCGCTACGAGCCTCGTTTTGATGTTTTTCCCCATACATTTCTTTGTAAAAAAAATAGGGCAGAAAGGTAGCCTTTCAAAATTCATATCTCAGCCACTTTTCGAGTAATTTTTCCCAAACTTTGCAGCTTTTCTAATTTGATTTATGGACTTCGCTTGCTGATGACTATTACGCCGATAAAGTAATAGAAAGTTATGATCTAATGCTTAAATATACTTTTAGGGAGAGGGGGGGGGGGGGGGGGGGGGCGTTTTTGAAATAAATTTCCCACACAGCAAAGTGGTGACTAAAACCTTACTTTATTATTGGAAAAATAGTTATCACCGCATAACAGAGATTTAAAAAAATCTTGCACGGAGCAAAATCCCCCCCTCCCTCCTAAAAAGTCAAATGGTCGACCCCTAAGACCCTCCATTCAATGGTTAGAAAATGGCCAAGCTTTTGTCAACGCGCATTGCGAAAGCGATGCGATGGGAGGGGAGGTCTTTCGCCTACAACTTTATTCTTTCCCAGATGGAAAAAAGATGTGAGCTTCCCATTAATTCTCAGCCTGGGTTTAATGTCAGAATTGTAATATATCTCGTTGTCACTTTCAGGACAATCACAATGCAGACGGTCGGGCAATGTATCGCCGGGCAGTTGTGTGACCGCGTGCACTCCGTCCAGCGGCTGCACTCTACCAAACCACGACTGCTTGTGCGACGGAGAATGTGGCTACAGCTGCGTCCCGCGAGGTAATAATAATAATAATAAAATATTTATTTTTAGTAAAATCACACTCACACACTATCACGAATCCTGCATTCTGATTGGCTCAAAACTCACTGTCTGTTGAGTCATAGATAGTGAGTTTTGAAAAGGCCGGCGGTTTGAAGAAAAACAAAACAAATAAATAAATAAATAAATAAAAAGTTTCATTATTCGAAGGTAGTTTGTGAGTGTGATTTTGCTAAAACAATTAGATTACTCGCTCTCGTCGAAGTCTCCTCGTCAACTATCAGAAATCTCATAGAAATCTCGAGCTCGTAATCTAATTGTTAAATAGAGCGGTATATACAAAAGCTCTATAAAGCTCAGTAAAATAAAAAAGTTTTCCGTCCACACTACGCCGGCTAAATTTGAAAACGCACAAAAAAGTCAGCTTAGCGCATGCGCCAAAAGAAAAACCAGAGCCCGCGGTCATAAATTCCTCGCAGCCGTGTGACATGATGTCATCGTTTTCGAAAAGCTCCGTTGTCGCCGTCCACACTAAAACGCTTAGCCGGCGTTTTCACATTTATCCACTTTCGGCAGCGTTTTGGAAAAGATCCGGTTTCGGTGGAAATTTAGCCGGCGTAGTGTGGACGGAAAGCACAACCGTATAAATATTTAGCCGTTTTCAAATTTAGCCGGCGTAGTGTGGACGGTGCCTTACATAAATTAGTATTAGCCCAACTAGTGGACTATTGCCAATGCTGCATTCTGATTGGCTACGCTACTAGGGGACTATTATCAATAGACCTCTAGTAGCGAAAGCGCCGATTTTGAACATGAAAACAATTGCGGCCACTTCTCGTTTTGTCGAGGTTTCTGGTAATTTTTTAGACAATGTTTCACTTTTTTTGTCCAACTAGATGGGTGATACTAAAACAATTAGACCTCTCCCCGTCAAGGGCCACGGGACACTAGCGCATTCGGCCCGGGGCCTCATGGGCTATAGGCCATTATTTTGTTTACAGGTTGAGCTCATTAGCATAAGCAATGTTCAGCATCGGACTATTCGAGGGAGCTGTAAAATGAAGAGTTCTGTATATCCATAGAGGACTGTGAATGAAACATAATTGGAAAATGTTAAGTTTATATTTTGAATTCTAAGCACGTGGTGCAACGTTCAATTTTGAGAAAACAGGTGAGCTAATGAGTGTTTTGCCCCAGTGATTTCATTTAATTTTGAAAAAGCTTTACGGGAAAATGATATGGAAGCAGGTCAAAACTTTCTTAAGAATAACAAATGAACATATCGTAAGCTTTTCATTGTATTTTTGAAAGCTTAATTCAGCTTTTTTTTAATTTCGTGAAATCATTGGGGCAAAAAGATCATTAGTCCATATGTTTTCTCTAAATTCAGCTTTACGCCACGCGCTCATAATTTCGCTCAAATTTTCTAATTACATTTTATTCACTGCCCCTTATTAATATTCAGAACGTATCCTTCTCTAGTTCGCTGAGTAGCCTGATTCTCTTTACTGTAAACAAGTGACGTCACAGTATAATGGTCCGTAGCCCTTTCGGGCTCGAGGTCTAATTGTTAAATATCCCCTCACCTGTGTCGCACGCACGCGCAGCAAAAGTGGCGGGGAAAAAGCAGCCAATCACAAACGATCCCTGACAGACGTTAAGGGTGTTAATATATAGAGTGAGAAATATCGTAATTCGCGCGCGTGAAAAATTCATTCTTACTTTTGCGAACACAACCAATCGTAAATTTTTCACAAAAATAGTAACTATCGGCCATGTTTATATAATAGACAGAATATTACATGGACACTTGGAGATATGGAATTTATATTCTCGTTTTCAAATTTATCATCAAAATTTAATCTTATTCCCTGGAGTACGGAGCTTGATATACAGGAAACACCCGCATATAAGAACACATGTATTGAGATCATCAGGCTGAAATTTGTCATTTTAGATACCTGTTTTATAAGAACCTCACTGCAGTGTATATATGGAGGTTCTATTGAGGCTATCCCTGAAATGGGCTGTTCTGATATGCAGGTGTTGACTGTTCTTCAAATTTATAGCGATGGCTTAGATTTCTCAACTGTGATGATCATTAACTTCACTAGCTTCACAATGATATATATTTTTTGGTTTCTTATTTGGCGCCACGAAATTCCGTGCACGCTAATTTACCAATTCGACAATAATTTTAATGTTTCACCTTTCATGTGCTCTAGACGTAACGTGCGGTGAACCGCCAAATCTAAGGAATGCTCGCGCGAGAGTTTCTGGGTCTGGATTTGGCGCCACAGCCACGTATCAGTGTAATGAAGGCTACACAATAATTGGTACGACAACCAAGAGATGTAGCGCCAAGAGCAAGTGGACTGGGGCACTGCCCACATGCAGTGAGTAGTAGAGCCACGGCTAAACTAGCAGATTTCGTGTGACTGTGAAGAGTTCCGCGACACGACGCGACACGGCGCAACACGGCGCGACACGGCGCGACACGGCGCAACACGGCGCAACACGGCGCAACACGGCGCGGCACGGCGCGACACGGTGCGACACGAGACCGGGCCCGCTGTATAGATACAGAACCATCGACGCGACAAACCATGGACAAACAGTCATATTGCATTGTCCCGGCAAGTACTTAGCGGCAAGGCACGGTAAATAATGGACGGCCAGTCAAATTGCATTGTCGCGGCAGAAAATTACGGTCCTCAGAACGATAGCGATTGAAATCAAGTAGTCGCGATACAGTCACGGTCGTTGGTGGCACAACTTTGCCGCGGCTCTTTTCACAGTCATACGGAGTCCGCTCTCGGACACATTGCAGCGCACAATATTATTGATATTATTAATATACCCTGGTGCCAGCCAGGTTTGTCTGAAACATTCACAGCCCATACAGCTTTTTGGGTTCACTTTTCTGCCCCGGTATACATTTTCATTGATTCTTAATTGTAACAGGAAATTTCTGCAGAAACCCACCCATAGCAAAAGCTGAACTTTCCAAGGCACACGCATGGAAAGTGTTCGGAATTCACATGGATAGCCATGGTTAATCTGAACACTTCTCATTCTTCTACCATGGGAAATTCAGCTTTTCCCATGGATGGGTTTCTGCAGAAATTCCCTGTGTGTTAAATACCTACATCAACATTCACATTTAAGTTACTTGTACAATAATGTCATCTCAGCTTTAAATTTTGAATACAAAGTTTGTTTAAATTTCCTTAATTAATATATTTGACTTACAATAAATCATATACCTTGTAGATTTATCTGAGAAAACAATTGTGCCCGGTACTATTTTTAGTCAACCCGGTACTCCCTATAACTAAAAATCAGGTCCCTTAGAATGAAAAAAAATTGAATACGACTAGAACAATTTCTTCAATTTTTGTCTCCGGGATTTCATATGACTGTAGTAAAACCAATCGCGAAGTGATTACACCAACTCTGAACAAAACCTATAGGAGTTATTACCAAGTAATTTCAAATTACTCACGACAGTCATCTCAAATCCGCTCTAATGCAAGTTGTGTTGCCTATTAATTTATTATTCATTCAACATATTTTCCCGCTTAGGATTGGTTGAGCGCCACCGGCGAATTCTTGATGTTTTTTAAAGGGAAGCGCCTTATCCCGTCGATGACGTCAAATATTGGATAAGTTCAAATATTATTGCACGCGTGACGTCGCGCACTTGTAGGCAGACTGGCAAAACTACCTGCTCTCTTAAAGAAGTAAAGCCGAGAGGTTCATTTTGAATGAATAATAAACAATTAAAAGTTTGAATGAATAATAAAACAATGATGTGGAGAATTATTCATATCTCGGAGGTGTTATCCACCTCGGCCCGATATGAATAATTCTCGACATCATACTCAGCGAAATTCATTAATTGCTAAATATCTGACAGTCTCGAGGTAAAGTAGGTAACCCAATAGGGTGTGACCAATTTCAGTGCAAGTTTGTAAAGTGCTCAAGAGGCTCCCATTTGGTGCCAAGATCAAGTTCCCCGTCAAGCCAGACCGGGACTATCGTACTGGCGAGTCCATCGTGCTTGAGTGCAAGGAAGGCTTTAAGCAGAAAGGCACACCTGAATGGCGATGCGTTAGCGGCAAATGGACCAAGTTTCCATTTGAGTGCATCCGTAAGTAATTCACTTACGCCCACTTTTGACCAACGCACGCGCAGTGTGTGCGATATTAGGGACTTTAACCAGCGACAACTGTAACGAAAACGACAACGGCAAAGAACAACACACTTGATTACAGAACACAATGCGCGCACGCCAAATTTATTTTCTTCTGAATTAGGACGTGAAGCGGCCAGTTTTTGTCCTGCTTTTGCGGAGGTTAAAATGCAAGGGATAATTACAAACGGTTGATGAATATAGAGACATGTGAGCAAACTGGTACACGACGTTTGGTGAGACGTCGTCGTTTCCCGTTGCCGTCGTCACAGTCTAGTAATACACTCGCGCCCCCTTGACCAACACACAACAGTGGATGCGAAATTGCACCGTGCACAACGCCATCAGGGACCTAAGACGGCAACACGAACGACGGCGTATATCGAAGCTTTGCCATTTCACAATATTAAAATATGGGGGACGGTGGCCTAGTTGCCATGGTAACCCTGCGCTTGCATATGAATGGCATACGTACACCTGCACTCCGCCACCAAACCTTTCTAGTGTTGTTGAGTGTAACTTTGTTTGGACGACCCTCAAATTGTTTAAAGTATCCGGGTCGATCCGGACCAACAGGTAGTTCAAGCATCTCTTTATATAACTTTTTCATATTCCTCAGCAACACACTCATGTAGACGAACCGTCCGAGCCGCGTTCACACGGTGTTCTCAGGAGTGTTCTCCTAAGGGCGAGAGTGGATGTCCACCCAAACACCGGTGTCTGTGTGACGGGCAGTGTGGATACAGCTGTATTGAAAATGGTAATGACAGCCTGCCTTGAAGTAATATATCAAACACGAGACAAAGTGTTCTATCAGGATTTCAAAACACCGAGAAGTGGGTTGAAAAACGAGGCAAAGCCTTAAATATTTCTCTTTTTATAGCAAAAAGATATATTTTTTTTTAGGGTGGACAGTGTTTTTGCAAACGAGTGTATATAGATATATATATCACGATTTTAGGGCTAATTTAGATACTTTAAATGCAGTCAAATTCAAACGAAATGAGCAAAATAATTATCAGGTTTGTTAAATAACATTTCAACTGCTAGATAAGTACAGATTTGGAGTATTATCATGTGTTATCGAGCGGATGGAATTGGATTGCGAAATGGAATATTTGATTTCTTACCAGGCTGAACTGTTTTCAAACTTGGAAATTTGATAGCGAAAGCTATAAAATCTTACGTAAGAATTCCTATATAATACAAGTTTCAGTTCCCTTTTCTTTATAACACAAAATAAAAGTATATTTTAGCATTCTGAGTTGTTTATGTAGATCACTGGTCCTATTTTATAACATTTTGTTGAAACAACCGTGACATAGCCCCTTTCAGTGTACCATACTGCAACATCATCGTGCGAATACACGATATTGTTCTTCTATTATTATTATCTTACCAGGTCTTAAGTGCCCCATCCCACCCGTCCCTGAGAATGGCGATCGCGCATACACGGGGCTCGGTTATAATGACACGGTCACGTACAAATGCCATGAGAACTACACCCTGACTGGCCACAAGGTGCGGCGCTGCACTGCCAAGAAGACATGGGAGGGAGTCATTACAACGTGCTGTAAGTTATGGCAAAACGAACACCTTAAGTTGTCACTAGCCTGCTTGTAGGCATTGTTTTCAGTTTTTATCGCGGAGGAAATGGCCCCTTCCCCGCGCTTTGTCACTCGCTCCAGCCCATTTCCTCTCCGCGTCCAAGATGGCTACTACGAACTCTGGGGTTTTCGTTTTTTTCCCGACATAATAAAACAACGCCTGAGAGCAGCCTAAGTTGTCACTGGTCCCAAGAGTCCACTTCTAAGAGTAGTAACCTCCCATATCAGGTCCATCCCCATCAGCGCCAGAAAAGGTGCTGTTCCGCCAATCAAAGTATCTGAGCCAATGAAACTATTGCCCTGTTTCGTCTAGTGCAGTCAACTGGCTTCCATCTGAACTTAAACCAGACAACGTCGCGACGGAAAGCCAGACGACTGCACTAGGCGAAACATGGCAATAATCTGATTGGTTCATAAGATTTGACTGGCTGAACAACAAAGCCAAAAACAAATCGATGTTTTGAAAATGTGGATCGCGATGCAACGATTTTAGCTGTAAGACTATTCCGGAATAATGTGCTCTAGCCTGTTCAACGTCGAATTTGCACAGGGAATTTCTGCAGAAAACCCATCCATGAGAAAAGCTGAATTTCCCATGGCACAGGCAAGGGAACTGTTCTGGAATTCACTTACACATAGCCATGGGAAATCCGAACACTTTCCATTCTTCTACCAAGGGAAATTCAGCTTTTCCCATGGATGGGTTTCTGCAGAAATTCCTTGTGTTGGCCGAGGTAATATATTATGTTTTCATAATCTAGTGGCAGGATGTTCCAGACCAACGCGTATTCCTACTAACGCGTACATTGAGAATGTGAAGGACCACTACCGATCAGGAGAGCGCGTGACCTTCAAGTGTAGGAAAGGATATAACCAGGAGGGACTGGCCTCCACACTTTGCTTTCTTGGAAAATGGAACGTGATGCCCTTCAGATGCGAAAGTAAGTTTGGTTTTCCATAAAGTGTATTGTGCGGTTCCAGAAAATATTCATACTTTGTTTAGTCATCCAATCACAATGCGTTTTCTACAAGTTCCTATTGGTCGAGGTATCGAATCTTTGTTTAGTCAGCCAATCACAATGACTTTTCTTCAAGTTCCTATTGGCCCAGGTATTGAATTCTTGTTTAGTCAGCCAATCACAATGCGTTTTTTTACAAGCTCCTATTGGTCCAGGTATTGAATTCTTGTTTAGTCAGCCAATCACAATGTGTTTTATACACATTGACGAAGTGTCTTTTCATTTAAAAAAGCTTCGAGCCTGTAGAGCTAAATATCCATCGGGCACAATCCTATTGCTCTAAGCGACATAAAGCAGACCGAAACAAATCTCATGATTTGGCTATGCGCGAGTGAGCTCCTCGATCTGCTCTGGACACGATGTCAAAAGATTGACTTCGAGCTCTTTTATTTGACATAACAAAAGGCTCGTCACCTAAACAAAAGGTTGAATACCCTTGGCTTTTCTTTTTGTTTTGGATTATTTTGTTAGACTCGCCTCGAGGGAAATGCGACTCATTATTATTCGGATTCGAACCAAAAGCGGGAACGATCGGCGCGCAAATTTGAAAAGAAGATGGCTCAGTATACAATCCCTTTCTGGGGGAACGAAATAAGCTGTCAAGCACGACAAAAACTACGTCCCTGGAATGAGCACGAGAAAAGCAGCTTTGAATAATTGTGCCTCGCCAACAATCCTCTTACCACTGTATGCATTGCTACGCGACCTCTGAATTCACCGTTGGGCGATTGGCGATTTTCTGCAATAAAATTGTTGTCAATTTTCTTGAACCAGAAAGCTAAACATTCGAGTCAAAGAAGCCAAAGGATAGCTTAAACCCATTTTGGTTGATTTTGCAATCAATGTCGGCCGCTGAAGTAGCCGAATCCAGCGTTTTGGTTGATTGACGGCTAAAAATCGCCCATCGCCCATCGCAACATTGAATTTTGAGGTCGCGTAGCAATGCATGCAGTGGTAAAACCCAAACTTCACTCTTCCGTGGGGGATCTAAATATTTGCGCTATGGCTTAGGTAAACGTGCATTCTTTATTGGTCTTAAAACTTTAAATTCCCTAATGTACCATATTTTTATAGTGCTTCTAAATTTTATGAAATCGAGGCACTTTTTGGACCGAGGTCACTAGTTTTTTTTTTTTGAAATCCAGCGCTAGGATTTGCTAAGTCCCGGATGGATGTCACAGTAGTGTGTCCGATGCACAGTGAATACGATACATGCCACTTACAGGGTTACAAACTGGTGTAACTTTTTGAAAGCAAGGTGTAGTGTAGAGTTCTCATTCTCAAAGTCATTAATAATTCATCAAGTTCGAACATAGAAAATCATAACCGTGGAGGAGCTCGGAAAACGCAGTCTTCACTTGCATAGAATTTTGAGTTTTTATTCCTTAATTTTCTCGGCATTAAATCATTCGTTTGAGAAGTAATATCAAACACTCGATAGAGTTTCTCATCAGGATTTCAAACACCTCGAAGTCGGTTAAAAAACTCGGCTTTGCCTCGTCATTTCAACCCACTTCTCAGTGGTTTGATATCCTGATGAAACACGCTCTCTGGTGCTTGATCTATTTCTTCCACGATTCACATTATTTCTATAAAAGGCTGAAATGCATCCATTAAAATTGCGTTTCAAACAAAAAAGTCCGTGAATTATTTAATGGGAACTGACCTGCTTTTCGTTGTTTTTTTTTTAAGAGGGAGGCTGCGGGAATCCTGGAACTCCCGTTAACGGTAACAAAGTTGGACTATCATACGGTATCGGTAATCAAGTTTTCTTCACTTGTAAGCTCGGCTATAGGCTTATTGGTTCAGCTTCACGGCGGTGTGACGAAAACAACGAATGGAGTGGGCTGCAGCCAAGATGCGTTAGTAAGTATCTAGTTTTCGAATACCCCATTCACACTAAACCCCTGTTTAGTTTAACAAGGTTTCTTACCGCCCAACAGCATGTGGAGTTTCTTACTGCTAGCTAAATGATCACTTAGTAACATGCACAGTACAGTTTAATTCAAAGTTGTAATTACTTTTGTTTCTGATTGGCTGGTGGTTACACAATAGCGTTTACTTTCACGACGGTCATCTGAAATCCAGTGTGCTACCGGAAATATCATATGGAAAATACGAGGGCTTATTTCCGGTCACACAGTGGCATCCATAAAATCCATAAAAAAGTAAACGCAAAGTAATCACTAGCCAATCAGAAACACGAGTAATTACAACTTGCTGTTGAATGGTTTCCAGCCCAGCCAATCAGGAGCCAAACCAATTCAGGATTACTCATTAGTCACGCAATTGCTCTCGAATTTGATTGGCTAGTAATTCCTTGCTTGTAATTAGCTCGCAAGTTGATTGGTTGATATAAATGAGCAGCCATCGAGAAAGCAAAGCAATCGCAAACACAATTAAATCACAAACGTCAAACAGTCAATTCCGCTCTATGTCTTTTTATTTAGTTATAGACTGTGGACCTAAGGATTCACCGAGGAATGGATCAGTGAAAGTATCTGGGACGACGTACCAGAAGTCCCTGTATTACTCATGTGACCCGGGATTTGAGATGAGTGGTAATCGTATGGCAGTCTGTCAGTCAGACGGGAGATGGAGCAGCGAGGTGACTTGCAATCGTACGTATAATTCACCCATCCCGCATTCAGTGTTCTACAACCCTAATTACTATTGCTACTTGATGCTTACGGTTTTGGTGTGTCTTCGTGCAACTGATTTGAGTCCTACCCTCAATAAAAAAAGTCAGAAATGTTTTGTCAATGGCAATCTTTCTGATGAGCGCCTACTGTCCTGTGGCATTCCACAGAAACCATCTTAGGGCCTCTTTCATTTGTTTCGCAGACAAGCGTTTTAAATGTTATTTTAACACGGTTTTTAGTGTCATTTTTACCATTTTTACTATTATTAGTTGTACTTTCTATTGACTTTTTATTTATTTGTTTATTTATTTAATTTTCATTTGATTAGGACATTTCTCTTGGTTTTATTACTGGAATGGAATTTGCGAAAGCGTTTTAAAGCGGATTTCAGATGACTGTCCTGAGTAATTCGCAATTACTTTGTAATTACTCCTAAAGGTTTTGTTCAGAATTGGTGTAATTACTTTGCGATTTGGTTTCACTACAGTCATATGAAAACCGCTCTAATATTTTTTTTTTTTTTTATGTTTATATTTTACATGACAAATATGTATTTGTTTGGGTTTGAACATGGATGCTATATAATTAATAAATAACAGGACTCCATGCTGTTCAATTAAGAAAACATTGGATCCAAATTGGAGTTCCTCTGAATTCTCATCCAATTTTTTTCTTAATTGGACAGCATGGAGTCCTATTATATACTTATTCCCACAAAGAAATCAGCGATTGTCAGGCTCTTGACGGAAGTGCCTGTTCGTGGCATATGTTAGTAGATTCAAAATAGTTTTGAGGAAGCTGTGGATAAGTGTCGAGGCGACTTCACTGTCGATGGCATTTGTTGACAAACTGGTGTTGGTTCTATTCATCTCTTCTTTAGACGTTTACTTGCGCGTTAATACTGATACGCCCATAGCAATGTTTCGTGATCTTTTAGTGAGATGTTTCTAAACGATATTCTTCGAAGCAGGAAAGAGTTCGAAGGGAGAGTTCCTTTGTGGACTATCCTATAGCCTCCTCAAACTCTGATGAAAAATACTTGAATATCTGCATGTACAATCTAATGTATTTTAAATTTACAATTCTATATCTGCCAAATCACGTTCATTAGGGGCACCCAGTCAGATAGATCATCATATTGGTAGAACAAAAATAATTATGTTCATAAATTACTTGAGAGATGCACTGATGCTACCAGTTCAGCTTTTATTCTTACCATTTTGGTAAGATGTTTTTATAATGATATTCTTGGTAGAGCAACTGCTCGTCGGTGAACTTATATGGCATTCTCATGCCTTGTTCACCGTTTTGTAGTCTACTCTTTGAAACTTGACTATTATAGCTTTAATTATATAGCCAGCTCGAAATCCCATTGTGCCGGCAGATCGATTTTCTTGAATCGTCCAATTATTTTTTAATTGGATCGCGCGCGCTCTAATTGGACAGTTCGCGCTAAAATTGGACAGTTTGGGTTTGAACATGGATGTTATATAATTAATAAATAACAGGACTGTATGCTTGTCCAATTAAGAAAAAAATGGATGATTCCTCGAAACTCCAAATTGGACTCGGCCTGCGGCCTCGTCCAATTTTGGAGTTCCTCTGAATCATCCAATTTTTTCTTAATTGGACAGCATGGAGTCCTGTTATATATACAAAGTCTCAATCTTACAACTGAAAGCTCACATTACAGAGGGGCTCCCTGCTCAGAGGCACAATAGTTTTGAGTAAAGGAAGAATGGCAGATAAGTGCAGTTAAATAGCAAGTGACAAGCATTAACTTTTCTTATATTAGTACCAATATTTCAAACTTGTTTCCAGCCATTAAATTAGGACATATATGATAATTTGCATTATTGATGGAAACGTTCCATTTAGTCGCACAGCTGTGCCTACCGTTTTTTTTTTTTTTTGCTTTCGCATAATATGTTCAGATGAAATTTCTCAATTGCCCTCATATCAAAAAGAAATTGAAAAATAAGATTGCAATTGTAGTCTGATCTAGTCTGTCATCAACTAGCAACGCCAACATGATTGACAGGTTCGTCAAGCGAACACTTAAAAAACAACCTGTACAGCGCATGCCTGAAACCCTCGATCCTGAAGACGTAAACCACAGGGTTGACAAAGCTGTTTAAATATCGAAACACTTGTAAAATGACGTAGGGCAGGTCTGAAAACGAACCGATATCACTATGAATAGAAAACGGAAGCCATGTCAGTATAGAAAGTATACTCGTGATAAACAACGTTTTTGCAAGCTCTCTTCTTGTTGTTGGCGTTGTGAAATGCTGCATTGTCCAAATTGCGAATTTGTTGTCTCACCTTTACAAGGATTGTAATGTAGGAAGCAAGTATCACTACTAGTTCAGTCACGGCCATGATACCCGCCACTAACAAGTGAATTTTAACAGGAAAAATAATTAAAGATAAGGCGACAATAGGGCCTGGGAAAAGCCACTGAAAGATAATACTCCAAAAGGCGTTTTTCGTGTTCCTGTGATTAAAAGTCGTACAGTGGCGTGCGCACGCTCCACTGCGATAACAACAAGACCCACACCGGACCAACTGGCAGGCCTGTTATTGGACCAAAACTCGCCTCTTCTCGCCTCTTCTCGCTCATTACTGTATCCCATTTTTGGCAATTCCGCCTTTTCCCACCAATACTGTCTCATATTTTTTTTCCCTGCTCTTCTGTAAATAGCATTTCACAGTCTATATTCACTAAATGAGCTTGTAAGCTTTTAAAACTGCATTCAACGCCAGGTATTGGCAAAGTAGCGTTTGTCCTGCTCATCTCGTCTTAGCAGTTTCTTGCGTGTCCTTTTACTGATGCCCCCCCCCCTCCCCTGCTTGATATAGGGTGGGTATGTGCCGCTGCGAATTTCAAATGCGAATTTCAAACCCCGTTCTAAAGTAATTCTAAAGCAATTTTTTCAAGAAAAGCTACCCCGTTCAATTTTTTTGCATCCAAAATGAGACCCCGTTCTAAAGAGAAATGAGTCTGTCGGTTGAGGCAAGAAGTCACAAGAAGAAAGTAGGTTACGTTTTTATCTGTAATTGAATGTCAACGCTTGTTGAATTCTTTACATTTAATAAAACAATACGTGACCGCCGGGTCGCTTCCTTGAAGATTTCTGGATGGTCTTCATTATCATACCCCGTTCTAGTGGACGGTTCCTAAACGATACCCCGTTCCATCGGCTGGAGGAAGAAATCGGGACCCCGTTTGGCAGCACATACCCGTATAGCTCTTGTAAGGGAGTACCCACCCCGGAATGCGCCCAGAGCAGTTTTGGTGATCGTTTTGAAAGATGTTTTCAAACGATGTTCTTTGGAAAGAGAGTTCCTTTGCGGACTATCCTATAGCATCATTTGACTCTGATGAATACTACTTGAATACCTGCATGGACACAATCTATTCTACATCTGCCAAAGGGACAATGTGGTCGAAAAGATAATCATGTTGGTAACAGCAAAGTTGATTCTGTTGGCATTCCTTGTTTATGAGTTACTGTGACGTGTACTGATGCTACCAGTTCTGATCAGTTCTTCTTACTCTTTTCGTAAGATGTTTTATAATGGTATTGTTGGGAAAGGAGCTGTTCATCGATGAACTAACTCATGCCGTGTTCACAACAATCTACTCTTGGAAATATTCATGCACAATCTATTATAATAGCTGAAAGGTTCACTCTTACAACTGAAAGCTCACGTAAATAAAGGCTCCCTGCTCGGATACCGATACATTTCGAATAAGAGAAGAGAAATGTTGTCATTTATATCGCTCTATGCGGAAAATGCCGCGGTTAAAAAGGAAGTACATCGTGATTAAAAATCGTTTTTGCAAGCTCTCTTTCTTGTTGTTGGCGTCGTGAAAGCCTGCATTGTCCAAGCTGCGAACTTTGTCGCCTCAGCTTTGCAATTAAGATTGTAATGTAGGAAGCAATGATCAATAGTAGTTCAGTCACGCCTATGATTCCCGCCACTAACAAATTATCTTAACATTAAAAAGAATTAAGGATAAGGCGACAGTAGGGTCCACAACAAGCCACTGAAAGCAGTTAGTAGGTTCAACATAGTTATGAGGAAGCCGCAAATAAAGTAAAGTGCAGAAACGAATTACCCGTCGACGCCAGACTATCCTGAAGACTACTTGAATACCTGCATTTACAATCTATTATATTTTAGTTAACAGCTCTACATTTTCAAAATCGCGTTTAATAGTGGCACCCTGGTCGAGTACATCAATATAATGTTGGTCGAGCAAAGTTGATGATGTTCGTACCTTGTTCATGAGTTACTTGGGTGAGTACATCAAAAGTCCATCGATTCCGGGTGCCTGCCCGAGGACTGGCGCATTGCCAATGTGTGCCCGCTCTTTAAAAAAGGCGACAGATCTCTTTCAATAAATTATCGGCCGATCTCACTGACTAGTATTGCATGCAAAGTCTTGGAGCATATTATTTGCACTAACATCATGGTTCACATTGACTCTTGCAACATACTGTCGGACCGCCAGCACGCCTTCAGACAGAACCACAGCTGCGTTACACAGCTGTGTCATGTAATTCACGACTGGGCGCGCGGTATAGATTTGGGACTACAGACGGACGCTTTCGTAATTGACTTTGCGAAGACGTTTGACAAGGTGCCCCATGAGAGGCTAAAGTCCAAGCTCTCTAGCTATGGCATATGTGGTTCTACGTTACTATGGATTGATGCCTTCTTGTGTCATCGGAAGCAGCGGGTAGTAGTTAACGGCTCAAAGTCGGAGTGGGCGCCTGTATCATCTGGCGTCCCCCAGGTACCGTTCTTGGTCCGGTATTGTTTAGTCTATTTATTAACGATATCGTCGATGTTGTGAGTAGTGACTCAGAGATCCGTCTCTTCGCGGACGACTGTATCTGTTATAGAACAGTGCGCTCACCGGAGGACTGTCATCAGCTGCAGCACGATATTGACAACCTATCATCCTGGGCTGATACCTGGCTTATGGATTTTGCACCTTCAAAGTGCAAAACCATGAGAATATCGACTAAAACGCGCAATTATACCCCATATTTGTACCACCTAAGGGGTAGCGCGCTTGACTCGGTGAAAGAATTCAAGTATCTTGGCATTACTATAACCCACAACCTCCGTTGGCACAGGCACGTCGCTGACGTCACTAAAAGAGCGAACAAGATTCTCGGACTACTGAGAAGAAATTTGTATTTCTGTGATGCGAAGACTAAGGAGGCAGCGTACTTTGGCTTGGTCCGTCCGATTTTGGACTATGCATGCGCAGTATGGGCCCCTTACACCCAAAATCTCCAAGACGAACTGGATAAGGTGCAACGACGGGCGGTGCGTTTTGTGACTTCAGACTTCTACTCGTATGAGCCAGGAACAATTACCCGACACCTCGAAAAACTTGGTTGGCAGAGCATTAAGGCTCGTCAGGACGCGGCAACTCTTCGTCTGCTAAACCAAGGACTAAACAATCATTCCAATTTGCCACTGTCCTCCCTTTCAAAGCCTACTCGAAGGTCAGAAAGAACGACCCACCAAGAACATTATATCATTCCGTATGCTAGAACGAACATCTTTAAATTTAGTTTTCTCCCGAGAGCCATTCGGCTCTGGAATTCCCGGAGTACTCTAGCCTGTGAGGCGGCAGCGAATTAATTAGTTCAGACTAGTTAGTTGCTATGCGCTGTGCATCTTATATATCTTTATTGATAGGTCGCACATTTAAATAAAGTGAAGTGAAGTGAAGTGAAGTGAAGTGATGTATTGATGCTACCAGTTCAGGTTTTTGTATTCTTGGAAAATGTTCGTCGGTGAACTAACTCATTCACAATATACTCTTGGAAGTCTGATGTACTGCTCTATTACAGCTGGACGGTTCACTGAAAGCTCGCGTAGATATAGGCTCCCAGTGCTCGCGGATACAGATAAATTTTGAATAAAAGAAAACAAAAGTTGTTATTTATATCGATCTATAGCGGCAGATGTGTGACGTTAAAAAAGCTAATCAAAATCATTAACTTATTCTATATTAAAACCCGCAAAGCCCAGTTCTTCAAACTTATTTCAAGTCATTAAACTGGAAGCAGCTGTATGATATTTTGTGTAATTAACGAAAACGTTCCGTTTTGGTGCGTTAATCCAAAAGAATATCTATTCAAGTTTTTTTGTATCGGTCAATGCAAGCAGAATTGCAATACTTAATTATTTCACAATGTTTAGGTAAAATTGGATCTACAAAGCATGTACATTAGACTTATGCTTCCCAACGGAACGCAGTGTAGTTGGGAAGCTTTTTCATTTTGGCTTGTAGATATTTGTATTGTCAATTGACAGTACTTGCATTCCACGATTTCATATGCATGAATCTGATTGGCAGTTGCATCATAATAATTTATTCCAGGATTCTTTAAATACATTTTGGTGGTCGTTGCACTTCACTCCCGCCAGAAATCGACAGCAAGTGCTGTCAAATTTAGATAGTTTTAATCATATATTATCGTTATTACTAAGTATATAATAAAAAATTCTAACAATCGATGTAATGGGAAACAATAAACCTTGCTGTTCAACCCTGGCAATAGCAATATACTCCAATGAGTGGTAATGTATTTTCTTTTGCACGCATGAATATGCTTTGCTATAGCGCAGAAGAGAAATGAAATATCATTGTACATCATAAGTATTTTATTAGGGACATGTCACCTAGAAAACGCTAAAATAGTTATTGTCACAAAATACAAAAATATTCTCTGAAATTGAAAGAGTCAGTTAAAAGAAAGAAGTACGGAAAATTTCATTGGATAACGATGAAGGATTGCTGAGATATGAGCGAAATAAGATGGCAAATTTAGTATGTTCGTAAAAAGATTGAGGTAAACCGATTTCAAAAGAGTCGGATTTCCTCATGTAAGCTGTAATTACAATTCGCGAATATCTTAGATAGATATAGATAGATATGTTTATTAAAAATGTCATATAGCAGCCCAAAGGCTGAATTGCATGATATTTACAAATTTACAAATTAATAATCAATATTTACAAATTAATAACAATAAATATATTTATATTGAAACACTTGTTAAAATTATCTATTTGACATACTGGGAATGAAAGTGTCCATGTAACGCTTTGTTCTAATAGCAGAACGCTGAAATTGGCGCTGCTTGCGAAGACAATAGCGTGCCTCGTTCTTCGGAGGCAAGAGATGGTATATCTTATGGTTTGGGTCAGATACAATTGCTTCGAATAACTTATTACATAGTTCATTACGTCTGTCCTTAAGCGATTCAAGATTACAAGCAGTAAGCCGTTCACGATAAGACATGTTGGGAGATATAATGGACAACGCGCGCCTCTGGACACGCTCCAAATCATCGCTCAAATAATCAGGCAGCGCATGATGGAATACAGGCGCGCAATACTCCAACACAGGTCTAATACACGTGGAGTAAAAACTAACGATATCATCAATAGGCA
This sequence comes from Scolanthus callimorphus, assembly GCA_033964015.1. Classification (NCBI taxonomy): domain Eukaryota; kingdom Metazoa; phylum Cnidaria; class Anthozoa; order Actiniaria; family Edwardsiidae; genus Scolanthus; species Scolanthus callimorphus. The sequence continues at coordinate 33,008,511 of CM066911.1, forward strand.
CCCGTGCGCGCTTAAGCAGAATGAGAAAATACATACGCTTGTTTGCCTTCTTTACAACTTCATCAATGTGGTAATTCCATTTAAGCGAACCTGCAATGGTGACACCTAAGATCTTTGCATGGTCAACCAACTCAAGATTTTGGAACTGATGGAAATAGGTTCGAACTGATGCTTAACATTTTTAAAGTCAATAACTAGCTCTTTACATTTATCCACGTTTAAGTTAGAGTTAATTACCGAGATTCTCGGCAATAACCCCAATACATCCCAAGGGCCGTAGGCCCGAGGGATGTATTGGGGTTATTGCCGAGAATCGAGGTAATTAACGGACTTAGTTTACAGTTGACAAGGTTTTCAGAAAACAGGGACAAATGAAATGCATTCTTCTCATTGAATTTAACAGTTTTGAAAAGGAGTACAGTTTACAATTGAAAAAGATAGCGGATTCCAATAGGAACTATTGTTAGTTATTTAGCTGCTTTCATAGAAGTGGGTTCCCCAGAGAAACTCATTGCAATTAATTTTTACCATGCACAATAAAGTTGTGATGCTGAAGAAAATGAATGACAACTTTTATTCAACTATGATTGACAAAGGTTTCCAAACACGAATTACGTCTTTTGTTTTCGTACAACAGCCAGTCCAATCAATCAAGCGGCCTTTTGTAAAAGCGCAACTCATTAAAGCGCTGTTATTTTGGTCGGTACGTAGCTGCGTAAAGCTCCTCTCTGGTTGGATAATACAACAATACCCTACCTCAACGCAAAGAACGAGGATAATAGACTACAGACAAAAGAACTCCTTTGTAGAACGAAAATAATAGAGACAAAAGCAACTACGTCCTTACTGGTTATTTTCATTTGTACCACGCCCTGACAGCTTACAGCTTCTACAGCTCAATTTGCATAACGTTCTGTCTAGCAAAACGGATGGAACTGATTCAAGATGGAGAAACTGAAGGCAAGTTTCAGGTATTTTGCGCTCGTTGGTTGCTCTCTACGATTAGATATGCAATTAATTTGGGCATGATTTTATCTGTATTTTCAGGTTTACGTCTTAAACACACTATGGGCAATGAGACCAAGCAAGTAGACTGGACAAACGCTTCTCAATATGGTTCAAGTGAAGGCGTTCTCGGAAATCGTGTTTGTGGCGTTCAACGGGATTCGCATAAAGGATAATCAGAAGCAAATATTGGTTATAGACAGACAGTCAGCATAGATGCATAAACTGAGATTATTGGATGTTTTTTTTTCTCGGGGTAAGTGTATGGATTTGAATTCACTAGTTAAATGTTGGGTTGATAATTGAATTAGTCATTGTGAAAGGGGCAACTGTCATGGTCTATCATGGATTTGGTCTAACTTGGGTCATTTTAAGTAGCTTAAATGCAGTCAAACTCCCTACAAATCAACAAAATAATGGTCTACGTTTTATACCTAACCTTTCAGCTGCTAGATCAATACAAATTGGAGTATTTTCGTGTATAATCGAGCGGATGGAATTGGATTGCTAATTGGCATTTTGATTTTCGAACAGGCTGAACAAGTTTCTTTTTCTTTTTAAGACTAATTGGAAACAGAATATAGGTTCGGAGTTGTTTCTGTAGAACACTTGTCTTATTTTAAAATATTTTGATGAAACAAACGTGACAGTGCCCCTTGAAGTCTTGGTAAAAATGGCTTATTGTGTGGTTCCAGAAATTATCCATAGGAAGGATAATAGGAAAGGATATATTTTCCATACAAATACTGTATTTTTCTTCGTGAATTCCAGAGAGGTGGGGGGTCACTTTCAACACTCTTCCGGGGGGGGGATATTTTCTGGAACCACACATTATTGATTTACAGGTAAGTATATGGCTTATTATGGATTCATAGGTAAATAACTAGATATTTACCTATTAATCCATAATGAGCCATATACTTACCTATTAATCCATAATGAGCAATATATTTACCTAGAAATTCAATTCAATTCTATTGATCAACCCCAACCTTTCCCTGGAGAATTCAAATCCCTCCCCGACTTTAGTTTGTTGAGAGCCATTATCCGAGTTAATTCCCTACGAATAACAATGGAAACCGCGTCAACTGTAAACTAAGTGGAGTTTGTTACGAATTGACCACTGTTCAACCTCACTCACTGCATACTGGATTTCGCTGTTTCCTGATCTAGGAACAACCTCAGCTAGCGTCGTATCATCCACATATTTTCATGCTTCCGCTCTTGATGGATGTAGGTCATTTATCATCAGCAGGAAGAGCCAAGGCCCGAGCTTCGTGCCTTGAGGAACACCGGAGGGCACAAGACCCCACTCCGAATAGCAGTCCCTAGACAATTTAGTGCGTTGGTGTCTATCAAACAGAAAGTCACACACCCAGCGGGCCACTCCACGTGGGATGTTAAGAGAGAAGATCTTGTCAACAAGGATACGATGATCAATCAGATCGAACGCCTTTCTGTAATCTAGTAGAGCAACCCTCACAGCACAACCGCTCCCGTCAGTAGCTTTGGCCCAGTTATGAATCATAGAAATGAGAGCTTGAGAAGTCGACGACTTGGGTATGGCGCCGAACTGGTTCGGGTCAATGACTTCCAGAACCGCAGGACCCACGTGGCTGCGTACAACAAAGTCTTCCGCTACCTTCGAGATGACAGGTGTTAAGGAGATAGGCCTGATATGTTTTGTGATGATGGTGACAGGCTTCTCTTTAGGTAGGGGTGTCACATCCGCGTACTTCCAGGAGGATGGAAGCTTTTGTGCAGCAAAAGAACAGCATAGTAAATGACAAATGGGTCCAGCAAGGAAGTCAGCGAACTCCTTAAAGAGCCAGGACGGCAATCCATCGGGGCCAGATGCCTTTCGGGGGTTCAGAGCTAGGAGCGCTGAACAGACGTCCGATACGGCAGGCATATCAAACTCTGAGTCAGTCGCAAATGGCGGGAGACAGTCGAGCGGGGCGTAGTCGTTCATAGGTTCCAGAAGAGCGGAATTGACCAAGTTAGCAATTTCCACTTCCGATTTGTCTTCAATTCCGTCAATATGAAGACATGAACGTATGTCGTCACTACCTGTCGCTGGAGACATCCCTGCGATCTTCTTTATCTTTGCAATCCTACATCGAAATGACCTCAAATTTTCACTATATGAAGTTGAAAGCATTCTTTACAAATTTGACTTGTTATTTTTATTATTGGTAATATTATAATTTTGATGTTTTCGGTGACCATGTCCCTGTGGAAAGGTTCAATGGGTCCTTTGGCAGAATTGTCGTCATTTCGTCTGTTTTTAAGATAGGTACATGTATTATATATCATTTTAAAGCTTTTGAAGAGTAGAACACAAATATAATATTCTTATTAACTACTAATAAATTATTAATAAAATCAAATATTATTTGTCAAAAACTGATTTTCTCGAGTCGGTAAGTTCTAGTCCGCTGGAATTAAATAGCACCACCCAGTTTTGTATCAAAATGATGACACTAAGGGGGACTCCAAAAGTGTGACAGCGATTTTTTGTATGTCCGATGTTTAGGATTTTATTGCCTCTTGAATTTGGATAGCAAAATCAAGAAAATGCTCGGACTGAGAGAAAAATCGTCATGAACTTGGAACACAGAAAAAATATGAAAATCACTTGCACACTTTGGAGTCAACCTTAGGGTCATTCAAGATAATACCAAACTGGATGGGTGTATTGCATACGTTAGTCCCTGAAGATGATTTATATATTGAATCGAAACCACAAATCTTCGCTCTGAGTTTCTCAGTAGTCAGTTTACATGGTAGGAATATCCTGCCTTAGACTGGCATTGATATGGATTCGACCCACACACCAATCAGCATTTAGCTAAACAGGAAAAATCAGTTTTTGACAATTAATAATGTATTGATAGTCGAATAAGCGCCGCCTTCGAATAAGCGCCGCATTAGAGCCCTGAAAAATACGGTAATTATATACAACGCACAGTACCTGTGTCTACCTTTTTTGCTCGTCGCATAATATAGCAAATAAGATATTACTTAATGTAGTATGTTCTAGTCTGTCATCACCTAGCAACGCCTACATGATTGACAGGTCCGCCAAGCGAACACTTGATAACCAGCTTGTACAGCGCATGCCTGAATTCCTTGATTCTGAAGACATAAACCACAGGGTTGACCAAGCTGTTTAAATATCGAAACAATTGCAAAATGACGTAGGGCAGGTCCGAAAACGAACTTACAGCACTATGTATAGCAAATGGGAGCCAAGTCAGCATAGAAAGTACAGTCGTGATAAACAACGTTTTTGCTAGTTCTCTTTCTTGTTGTTGGCGTCGTGAAATCCTGCATTGTCTAAACTGCGAGTTTTGCCGCCTCACCTTTACAAAGATTGTAATGTAGGAAGCTATTATCACTACTAGTTCAGTCACTGCTATGATACCCGACACTAACAAATGAATTTTAACACGAAAAAGAATGAAGGATAAGGCGAGAGCGCCTGGGACAAGCCACTGAAAGAGAATACTGTAAACGAAATAGGAGTTTTTTAGATTTCTGTGATTGAAAGGTCGAACAGTGGTGTGCGCTCGCTCCAGTGCAACAACAACAAGACCCGTAATTGACCAGCCAGATGTTAAAATAATGCCGACCAGAATTGCAGGATACTTCGTGGCAAATATTCTGGTGAAGAACTCCTTTTCAAGGGATACACATACTGCTTGTATTATAGTTGTAATTCCCACAAAGAAATCAGCGATTGTCAGGCTTATTACGAGATAGTAGCTCCGTCGGCGCAAATGCCTGTTCATGACGAAGACCAGACATGTTAGTAGGTTCGAAATAGTTATGAGGAAGCCGTGGACGAAGTAAAGGGCCGAGGCGAGTTCCCCGTCAACGCCAGGTGTTGGCAAAGTAGTGTTTGTTCTGATCATCTATTCTTTAGGAGTAATACTTGCGTGTTGTCTGTAACGCCCAGAGCAGTAGTTTTTAAAACGATATTATTGGAAAAGAGAGTTCCTTGCGAACTAATATATATCCTGTAGAACCTGTAGCATCCTCAAAGTCTTATGAAGACTAGTTGAATACCTGTATGTACGATCTATTTTATATTTTTTAATTTACAGTTTTACATATGCAAAATTGGAGCACCCTGGTCGGATAGATAATTATGTTTGTAGAGCAAAGTTGATGGTTGATAGGTTCAGAATAGTTACAAGGGAGACGTCAATAAAGTAAAGAGCTGAGGAGAACTCCCCGTTGACGCCAGATGTTGGTAAATTATTGGTCGTTCTGTTCATCTGGGGCCGGTTCCTAGAAGGTCAGTTAAGAGTTATCAGCAGATAAACTCTTATCCAACGGATAAATCCTGAACAAATCCTATACAACAGATAACTTTTATCCATGGATAACTTTATCCAACCTTTCAGGAACCGGCCCCTGTTCTTTAGCAGTTACTTGCGTGTTATACTGATACGTCCATAGCAGTTTTTCGTGACCTTTTTGAGAGATGTTTTAAACGTTATTCTTCGGAAAGAGAGTTATTTTGCGGACTATCCTGTAGCAACGTCCAACTCTGATGAAGACTTTTGAATACCTGCATGGACAATCTATTTTATTGTTTTAATTTAAAATTCTACATATGCAAAATCGTGTTAAATAGGGGCACATTGGTAGAATTGGATAGAATCATTGTGTTGGTAGAGTAAAGTTCATGATGTTCATGCCTTGTTTATGAGTTACTTGGGTGATGTATTGATGCTACCAGTTGAGGTTGTTGTTACACTTTTCGCAATATGTTTTTGTATTGATATTCTTGGAAAATGATCTGTTCGTCGGTAAACTAGCCCATGCCATTTTAACACAATATACTCTTGGAAGTCAACATGTACATATATTATAGCTGAAAGGTTCACTCTTACAACTGAAAGGTCACGTTAATAGGGGCTTCTTCGTCGAATTTGAATTAAAAGAAAATGTTATTTATATTGATCTATAGTAGACGCTATTCAAAATCATTAACTTATCAGACCTATATTTTAAAATGCTGAAAAAAGCTCAGTTCTTCCAACTTTATTCAGGTCATTAAATTGGAACCAATATGGTATTTTGTGTTATTAACAAAAAAGTTAATTAAAGCGAATACTTCAACCGGGCCATCTTGTAAGAAGTTAGGCAATCAGAAACTGAGTACAGAACAAAGGATATTGACTTTCTTGTGATCGAAATATTTGCTTTTCTAAAAAAATATTGTGAAAATTATGAGCACAAATCAATTCAACATACTTAATTACTACAGGTATTAAATTTCCCTCAAATAGTTTGAATCTTTGAATGACAAACGTTTTACGGGATGGTCCTGATGACGTGTTCGCACAGTAACACTGGAAAAAGCCCAATTGCTCAAACACATTTTTCGTCATTCAATATGACATGTTGTGTTAACATGAAAAAGTTTCAGTTCCTTTTCAGTGCGTTGATCGAAAAGAAGATTCATTCAAGTATTTTTTTACCGATCAATGCAAGTAGACTTGCAAATATAATGATTTGTTTCATGGTGGTTTGGTAAATCGGATCTACAAAGCATCTAAATTAGATCTATCAATGTACATCATAAATATTTTATGTATAAATGTAAAAAAAAAGGAATTATGTAAAACGCACAGTTCCTGTGCCCTCCATTTCTTGCTCGTCGCATAACATTAATTTCACACCAAATTTCTTTATTTCTCTCACAGCAAATAAAAGTTCACAAATACGATTACTCATGTAGTCTGCAATCATGTAGGCCTAGCAACGCCTACATGATTGACAGGTCCGTCAAGGGAACACTTGAAAACCAACTTATACAGCGCTTGCCTGAATTCCGTGATCCTGAAGACATAAACCACAGGGTTTACCAAGCTGTTTAAATATCGAAACAATTGTAAAATGACGTAGGGCAGATCCGAAAACGAACCGACTGCACTATGAATAGAAAACGGAAGCCATGTCAGCATAGAAAGTACAGTCGTGATAAACAACGTTTTTGCAAGCTCTCTTGTTGTTGTTGGCGTTGTGAAAGCCTGCATTGTCCAAGCCGCGAGTTTTGTCGCCTCACCTTTACAAAGATTGTAATGTAGGAAGCAATTATCACTACTAAGCCAGTCACGGCCATAAAACTTGCTACTATGAAATACATTTGAATATGAAAAGCAATGAAGCACATCGCGGTAAATGGGCCTGAAATAAGCCACTGATAGAGCATACTGCAAGCAAAAAAGGAGTTTTTCATATTCCTGTGATTGAAAGGTCGGACAGTGGCGTACGCTCGCTCAACTGCGATAACAAGAAGGCCGCCACCGGACCAACAGGTCGTTAAAATAATCCCGACCAGAATTGCCGGATACTTTGTGGCAAATATTATAGTGTTGAACTCCCGTTCAATGGAGACACATATTGCTTGTATTATAGTTGTAATTCCCACAAAAAAATCGGCGACTGCAAGGCTTATTATGAGATAGTAGCTTCGTCGGCGCAAGTGCCTGTTCATGACGAAGACCAGACACGTTAGTAGGTTCGAAATAGTTATGAGGATGCCGTGGACGAAGTAAAGGGCCGAGGCGAGTTCCCCGTCAACGCCAGGTGTTGGCAAAGTAGCTTTGGTTCTGTTCATCTCGTCTTTAGAAGTTACTTGCGTGTCCTTTTACTGATACGCCTGGAGCAGTTTTTGGTGATCGTTTGATACAGGTTTTCAAACGATGTTCTTTGGAAAGATAGTTCCTTTGCGAGCTATCCTATAGCATCATTTGACTCTGATGAATACTACTTGAATACCTGCATGGGCAATCGATTATGTTTTAAGTTTACAATTCTACACCTGCCAAAGGGCCAATGTAGTCGAAAAGATAATCATGTTGGTAGAGCAAGGTTGATTCTGTTCATTCCTTGTTTATGAGTTACTTGTGTGATGTACTGATGCTACCAGTTCTGATCAGTTTTTCTTGCTCTTTTCGTAAGATGTTTTTATAATGATTTGTTGGGATAGGAGCTGTTCATCAATGAACTAACTCATGTCGTCTTGACAACAATCTACTCTTGGAAATCTTCATGCAGAACCTATTATGAGCTGAAAGGTTCACTCTTACAACTGAAAACTCACGTAAATAGAGGCTCCCTGCTCGGATACCGATACATTTCGAATAAAAGAAGAGAATGGTTGTCAATTATATCGATCATGCGGCAGGTGGGTGGCGTTTAAATAGCTAGTCAAAATCGCTTGTCCTATAATATATAGATTTAGCCACTGGCTAAAAGCGGAGCTCCTGGTTATAAAATTTTCTATGTGAATGAAAGGGATTCCCATGTGTACATGGTTTATATGGTTGCTTTAGAGTCTTCACGAGATATTAATTTTTCAAGCATAGATGACGTCATCGATGACGTCATATCACGTGACCACTTCATTTCGATCATATGGTGGCCTAGACTACACTACACTGGTTCTTTTAGAGTTTTCCCTTCACGAGATATTATTTTTTCTAGCATAGCTGACGTCATCGATGACGTCACATCACGTGATCACTTCATTTTGCTCATCTGGTGACCTAGACCACACTACCCAAGTTTGGTTGTTCTAGAGTCTTCTCTTGACGAGATATTCATTTTTCAAGCATGGATGACGTCATCGATGACGTCACATCACGTGACCACTTCATTTCGCTCATCTGGTGACCTAGACCACACTACCCAAGTTTGGTTGTTTTAGAGTCTTCTCTTCACGAGATATTCATTTTTCAAGCATAGATGACGTCATCGATGACGTCACATCACGTGACCACTTCATTTCGCTCATCTGGTGACCAATACCACACTACCCAAGTTTGGTTGTTTTAGAGTCTTCTCTTCACGAGATATTCATTTTTCAAGCATAGATGACGTCATATATGACGTCACATCACGTGACCACTTCATTTCGCTCATCTGGTGACCTAGACCACACTACCAAGTTTGGTTGTTTTAGAGTCTTCTCTTCACGAGATATTCATTTTTCAAGCATAGATGACGTCATCGATGACGTCACATCACGTGACCACTTCATTTCGCTCATCTGGTGACCAAGACCACACTATCCAAGTTTGGTTGTTTTAGAGTCTTCTCTTCACGAGATATTCATTTTCAAGCATAGATGACGTCATCTATGACGTCACATCACGTGACCACTTCATTTCGCTCATCTGGTGACCTAGACCACACTACCCAAGTTTGGTTGTTTTAGAGTCTTCTCTTCACGAGATATTCATTTTTCAAGCATAGATGACGTCATCGATGACGTCACATCACGTGACCGTGCTACAGCACCCCCCTTGTGCCATAGACAAAATATCCCAAGTATGGCTGTCTTAGCATGTTCCCTTGAGGAGATATAATTTTTTCTTTTCATACCACAGGGTTCCCATGTGTACACGGACGGCGGACGGCGGACGGACGGACGGCGGACACTATAATACCAGAAAAATAAAGAAAAAATCATATCTCCCGAAGGGAAGCTTCTCTAGAAGCCAAACTTTGACAAACTTTCAAAGACCATCAGAGGAACTCTACACCAAAGTCACGTTCCCTCACGCCATCAATGACGTCATCAAAATGATCCAAAATGCCCGTGACGTTCAAAAATCAACTCGATGGTATACGTTTTTCCCTTAGGTATGGTGCTCCGCTTGCGCGGGCCTTCGGCCCGCGCTGGAGCTCCGCTATTAATGCCCCCAAAAGCCCAGTTGTTCTAACATATGGAACTGTGCGTTGGTCGAAAATAATATGTATTTTTCTTTCGTTGTGCTAAGGTTGACATTGGATCAACATTACATCTAAATTAGATCTAGCAAACGTACATCAATGTCATTTTACATTTTCTTGACAAGTGGTAACCAATATGTGCCTACCATGTTTTGCACTCGTGTAATTGTCACTCGAACGTTGTTCGTAATAACCGGAAATGCCCCGAATGGTCCCGAGTGCGATACAAATCCCAAAAAATATTCTCCCTATATAAACATTGCACGCATGTGCGATGCCATATTAACGCTGACCGATGCCGTTCGTAAAACGCGAAGATCCGAAAACGACCCGAATTCGTAAAACCGGAAATGTTACGGATGGTCCCGAGTGTGATCCAAACCCCAAAATGCTTCTCCCTATACAGTGAAATCATGGAATCAAATGTCCACTGCACAACATTAGACTTGCTATCCGTTCGCTACGCTCACTCCGAGCAATTACTCTTGTAGTTTGATCTAGTCTGTGATCACCTAGCGACGCCTACATGATTGACAGGTCCGTCAAGTGAACACTTGAAAACCAACTTGTACAGCGCATGCCTGAAGTCCTCGATCCTGAAGACGTAAACTACAGGGTTGACCAAGCTGTTTAAATATCGAAACAGTTCTAAAATGACGAAGGGCACGTCCGAAATCGGACCGATAGCACTACGTATAGCAGATGGAAGCCATGTCAACATAGAAAGTACAGTCGTGATAAACAATGTTTTTGCTAGTTCTCTTTCTTGTTGTTGGCGTCGTGAAAGCCTGCATTGTCTAAACTGCGAATTTTGTCGTCTCACCTTGACAAAGATTGTAATGTAGGAAGCAATTATCACTACTAGTCCAGTCACGGCTGAATAACTGCTACTAATCGATAAATTTGAAAATCTAAAACAATGTAGCATATCGCGGAAAAGAGGCCTGAAATAAGCCACTGATAGATAATACTGCAAACGAAAAAGGAGTTATTCATATTCCTGTGATTAAAAGGTCGGACAGTGGCGTACGCACGCTCTACTGCGATAACAACAAGACCCACACCGGACCAACCGGACGTTAAAATAATGCCGACCTGAATTGCAGGATACTTTGTGGCAAATATTATAGTGTTGAACTCCCGTTCAAGGGATACACATACTGCTTGTATTATAGTTGTAATTCCCACAAAAAAATCAGCGATTGTAAGGCTTATTATGAGATAGTAGCTTCGTCGGCGCAAATGCCTGTTCGTGACGAAGACAAGACACGTTAGTAGGTTCGAAATAGTTATGAGGATGCCGTGGACGAAGTAAAGGGCCGAGGTGAGATCCCTGTCAACGCCAGGTGTTGGCAAAGTAGCGTTTGTTCTGTTCATCTCGTGTTGAGGAGTTACTTGCGTCTCCTTTTACTGATAGTCGTCCAGAGCAGTTTTTGGTGATCTTTTTGAGAGATGTTTTCAAACGATTTTCTTGGAAAAGAAAGGTCATTTGCGGAATATCCTATAATAGCATCCTCCGACTCTGATGAAGACTATTAGAATACCTGCATGTACAATCTATAATGTTTTAAATTTACAATTCTACATCTGCCAAAGAGGCAATGTGGTCGGATAGATAATGATGTTGTTAGAGCATAGTTGATTCGGTTCTTTCCTTGTTTATGAGTTACTGTGATGTACTGATGCTACCGAGTTGTGATCAGTTTTCTTATTCTTTTCGTATGATGTTTTTATAATGATATTGTTGGAAAAGGGCTCTCATCGATGAACTAACTAATGGCGTGTTCACAACAATCTACTCTTGGAAATCTTCATGCACAATCTATTAAAGCTGAAAGCTCAGGTAAATTGAGGCTCCCTGCTCGGATACAGATACATTTCGAATAAAAAGAGAAAAGTCATTTATATCGATCTGTGCGGCAGATGGGTGGCGTTGAAAAGCTAATCAAATTCGTTAGCGTATCCTTTATTGATGCCTCAAAAAAGCCTTTTTATTTTAAGAGATTAAATTGGAACCAATGTTTTGTTTGTATTATTAGTGAAACAGTTCTATATATCGGTGCTTTCGTCGAAAATAATACTAGTTTTTTATATTTTTGGGACGTTGGATCAACGTTATAACTAAATTAGATCTAGCAACGTATATTAATATCATTTTACAGTATCTTGACAAGTGGTAATCAATATATGACGCATCTGGGCCTACCATGTTTTGCGTTCACATAATACTTCCTATGAAATTTCTTAATTTCTCTCATCAAATAAAAATTGACAAATAGTGTTACTCATGTAGCCTGAACTGCTCGGTCATCGCCTAGCAACGTGTACATGATTGACAGGTCCATCAAGTGAACACTTGAAAAGCAACTTGTAGAGCGCATGCGTGAACTCCTTGATCCGGAACACATAAACCACACATTCTCGTTCCCAGACCTCACAAGCTCGTAATCTCGCGGGTTGGGCTCTGGTAACAGCCACTGACGCATGCGCGACATTTGAAACAGAGCCGTTGAGAGAACACTTTTCATCGCATGCCCCAACGTTCAAGTTGAGCCAATCAACAAAGACCGTCAAATGACTGTCACCAGAGCCTCCCCTGCGAGGTGAGCCAATCAACAAAGGCCGTCAAATGGCTGTCACCAGAGCCTCCCCTGCGAGGTGAGCCAATCAACAAAGGCCGTCAAATGGCTGTCACCAGAGCCTCCCCTGCGAGGTGAGCCAATCAACAAAGGCCGTCAAATGACTGTCACCAGAGCCTCCCCTGCGAGGTGAGCCAATCAACAAAGGCCGTCAAATGGCTGTCACCAGAGCCTCCATAGCTCCCCGGCTCGTCACATCGCAAGGGGGAACGAGAATGTAAACCACAGGGTTTGACCAAACTGTGCATATGAAACGAAATAAGTTTTTACCTGCAATGGACCTGGTTAAGGTGACTCATTCGAAATTCAAAATGCACCCAACTGCGTCTAGAGCGCAAATCTGCGTCGTCAAACTCAAGGCTTGAACTTTTGTGTCTTTTCCTCTATTGTTATAATTCTTTTTTTCAAATACTACTTTAATGATGTATAAATAAGTTCTTAATAACCGATCTTCTTGGAAACATTTTTAGAAGTCACAATCTAAATTTTTGTGAGGTCCTAGTTTCATTTTCAGGTCGTACTAGAAAAAAAAATGCCGGTTTTTGGGCTCACATTCCAGGAATCGATTCCAGTTGAAGTAATCTCAAATCAAGCTAAGTTACAGAAAATTCGTCGCAACAGAAACGCGGTAATAACAATGCCGCAAACTTTGGTGAAAGTAGAGGGCTGATTCCAGTGATTCTGCTTGGCTTGAATTGAATTTCAATAGTGCTCCGAAAACTCATTATTTTGGGCTCTTCTCTCGGCACTATGTTGTTGTAGTGTTTTGTATTAAACTTTATCGAAGGTCAAATTTTAAATACCATGAACTACTAAAATGTTCGAAAATTATTTACCGAGGAAGGAAATCGCGAAAGCGCAATGAATTTGTTACAATAATGTCGCGTTAAAATGTGTTGTTATTAGGCATTATTTATTGCTAAGATGTATATAGACGAGAACCTTGTGGCATTGGTAAAACTTAGTAACGAAGTTTGACCATTATATTTGCTTATTCGGTATAGAAAATAATTGCAAAGTTACGGCATTCGCCCTCTAGTCTTGCACGCAGATTTGAAGTTCTCTTATTTATGAATGATAATGAAATCTGGCGTTTCTCCAGGGGAGCACAGTAGGCCTCTCTAATCAGCGAACAAAGAAAGCTTTTATCATATAGCTAGTGTTTGTGTTCCATAGGGACTTTAACAGACAATTGCTATTTTCGGAGCGTCATTCCTAAATGGAGGAATGCTCACCATGAATAATTTAACGATATTTTTGATAATATTACTTCAAATTGACCTAAAAACATTCAAAATATCTGAACTATCAAGACTACTAGTCAGGATAAGGGTTAATACATCGTTTTAGTATATTTTTATAGTATATGCCTCGTTCTATTAAAGATTAATACTATTAAGGTACGCAATCAATAAAACGAGCTGTCCGAACCAGCGAATTCACTCGTAGCGTAGTGGTTAGGGTGTTAGGGTATAGTAAATGGAGAGTTACAGGTTCGAACCCTGATGATTTTCATAATTCTTTTTTCACTTCTGTAGGTGAGCGCTTGTTTAGAAAAAAATTCTAAGTGCCAGTGAGCATTCCTCGATTTAGGCGTGTGTTTTCGGAGCGTGACTGCCATTGATTAGAATTCATAAACAAGGAGAGCTTCAAATCTGCGTGCAATACTAGAGGGTGAATGTCGTAACTTTGCAATTTCTTCTATATACCGAATAAGCACATAAATTCAATTCAAGCCAAGCAGAATCACTGGAATCAGCCCTCTACTTTGGCCAAAGTTGGCGGCATTTTATTACCGCGTTTCTTAGCTCGATTTGAGATTACTTCAACTGGAATCGATTCCTGGAATTTGAGCAAAAAAAACCCGGCAATTTTTGTTTTCTAGTACGAATATGAAATTAGGGCCTCACAAAAATTTAGATTGTGACTTCTAAAAATTTTTTCTAGAAGATCGGTTATTAAGAACTTATCTATACATCATTAAAGTAGGATTTGACAAAACAATTATAACATAGAGGAAAAGACACAGAAGTTATAGCCTTGAGTTTGCCGTCGCAACTTTGCGCTCTAGACACAGTTGGGTGCATTTTGAATTTCGAATGAGTCACCTTAATTCCGTCTAGAATTTTAGGATAGTTCGCGGCAAACATTAGTGGTGAACTCCCTTTTAAGTTCTCGTGAAAGGTAAAAATGTAAAAATCCATAATATGACTTTTTTCACGAAATTCATTTGATACAGTCCTAAAGTATATTTCTGAAACCTCAAATAACGCGTCAACTGTTTTCCTAGGCTTCAATTGCGCATTATTTTGCATTGCCCGCCACTCATTTTCTGTAAATTAATTAACTTTACAAGCTTTTTCTAATTTTAGATCAAATTTTCACCTTCGCGAAGCTCCTGACCCCGCACGATTTAAAGTGCTACTCTTGGCTGACATTTTAATGGCTTATTTGATTACACATTTAAAATAAGGAAGAATGGCGTTTATTTCGCATTCATAGCTCTTTTGGTTACAGAGATATTCAAGATTTTTACTTATGCAAATTAGCAAAAAATGACGTCACAACAAGACTTGGGCAAAAAGTCCAAACAATGTTTTATGTATAATTCTGTTTGGCACTTTAAGGTGACTCATGCGAAAGTCAGAGCGCATTTCGCGAAAATATGTTTTCGTCTACAACTTTAAAAATATACTCGCTATGAACTTCGATCTTGGCGAATATAAGCGGGCTTTTTTTGGCAATATGTACGCATTATCAGATCTCCATTAGCGTTAATACTTTTAATAATATCTGCGTTTAAATGGACCCCTTCCTTAACCCTATCCAGACTGGGCTTTTTTTGACCATCTGTGACTGGGGGGGGGGGGGGGGGGGCTAATTCGGCCCCCTCTATATCTCTGGAACCACTGGGGCTATGATCATCAAACTTTCACACAATGACCATGAGCCTTAGACAAATCACCACACCTATTTTTGTCACGTGGGAGCAAAATGCGACGTCACAATGACGTCATTCTCAATGTTTTATCAATTTTTAAGTAATTTTAATTAACTTCCAAAAACTTGGTAGATAATACTCTAAAAGCCAACCAATTAACATCAAGATAATGTAAATGTAATAATTTGTGACATTAACACATAAATTTTATTAAAGGCCCACCACCAACCGGGAGCCTTTGCGCCCCGTTTTCCTTTGTTTTCAAATTGATCCATTGTTTTTCGGGTGCTCTGATTGGCTAAGAGTCCGCAAAGGCTCCCGGTTGGTGATGGGCCTTTAAACTTGTGTCATAATGACGACTTTTGAAAATATTGTCCGCCATCTTGGATCCGCCATCTTGGATCCGCCATCTTGGATTTCATTTAATTTCCATTTGACTCTTCAGATAAATACTCAATGAGAAAAAAATGGTCAAAATGTACAAAATACTCATCAAAGAAGTGTTTGACATTCAAAAAGTTGAATTAAAAGGAAACTTGTGAATCCCAGAGCTAGCTTTAGACCATATGGTAAAATGAACAAAATCCCCCTACCCCTCCCCCCAAAGATTTTGTGTCAAAGATTAATTAGCCTGTACATAAATTACTAAGGAGTACAAGCTCCGATAGTCATAAATTGGGCAATCTGTCCAACATTAAGCTTGAAATATGAAAAATTCACGTTTTTTCGAGTTTTGCAAAAATGCATGTCAAAAAGTGGTTGCCATGGAAACTGGGTCGTTGACACTGACATGTCATTGACACCAAAATGTCCCCAGATAAATTTTAGGAAAAGTCACGAAGTTTCACCATCATAGCTGCAGTGGTTTTAGAGTAATCAGGATTTTACTGGAGGGGGGGGGGGGGGGGGGGGCTCGAAAAGCCCCCCCCCCCCCCCAGTCTGGATAGGGTTAAAAGATCAACCCCGCGCAAAAAAAAGTTGGTATTTTGAACGAAACTCCGTTAATCATATTGAAGTCAGTTGGACTAAGTGTTAACGAAGTTTCAGGAAATTCGTTGGAAGCAAAGTGCCTGACAATCTATTATGTTTTAAATTTACAATTTTACATCTGCCAAAGAGGCAATGTGGTCGAAAAGATAATCATGTTGGTAGAGCAAAGTTGATTATGTTCTTTCCTTGTTTATGAGTTACTTGCGCGATGTGCTGATGCTACCAGTTCTGATCAGTTTCTTACTCTTTTCGTAAGATGTTTTTATAATGATATTGTTGAAAAAGGAGCCCTTCATCGATGAACTAACTCATGCCGTGTTCACAACAATCTACTCTTGGAAATCTTCATGCACAATCTATTAAAGCTGAAAGGTTCACTCTTACAACTGAAAGCTCACGTAAATAGAGGCTCCCTGCTCGGATACATATACATTTTGAATAAAAAAGAGAAAAGTCATTTATATCGATCTGTGCGGCAGATGGGTGGCGTTTATAAAGCTAGTCAAATTCATTAGCGTATCCCTTTATTGATGCCTCAAAAACGCCCACATATTTTAAGACATTAAATTGGAACCAATATTTTGTTTGCATTATTAGTGAAACAGTTCTATATCGGTGCTGTTGTCGAAAATGATATATATAATTTTTCTTTTGGGGACACTGGATCAACGTTACACCTAAATTAGATCTAGCAACATATATCATTTTACAGTATCTTGACAAGTGGTAATCAATATAAGACGCATCTGTGCCTGCTATGTTTTGCGTTCGCATAATACTTCCCATGAAATTTCTCAATTTCTCTCATCAAATAAAAATTGACAAATAGTCTTACTCATGTAGTCTGAACTAGTGGTGGGTCATCACTAGCAACGTGTACATGATTGACAGGTCCATCAAGTGAACACTTGAAAACCAACTTGTAGAGCGCATGCGTGAACTCCTTGATCCCGAACACATAATCCGCACATTCTCGTTGCCAGGGCTCCCCAGCTCGTAACCTCGCGTGGGATGCGCTGAGTGAAAGACCTTTAAGCACATGCCCCAACGTTCAAGTTGAGCCAATCAACAAAGGCCCTCAAATGACTATCACCAGAGCCTCCCCTGCGTGGTGACGAGCCGGGTAGCTTCCCGGTACGAGAATGTAAACCATAGGGTTTCACCAAGCTGTTTAAAGTGCATATGAAACGAAATAAGTTTTTTACCTGCAATGGACCTGGTTAATTTCGTCTAGAATTTTAGGATAGTTCGCGGCAAACATTAGTGAAGAACCCCCTTTTAAAGATGCACATACTGCTTGTACTAGTATAATAGGACTCCATTGTTTTTCTTAATTGGACAAGCAATGAATCATGTTATTTATTAATTATGTATTATCTACACACGAAGCGATCCAATGTAAAAATAATTGAACACTTCAGCGAAATTCAAGAAAAATTGATCTGCCAGCACAATTGAATTATGAGCTGGCTATATAATTATAGTTATAATTCCGAGAAAGAAATCAGCGATTGTCAGGCTGTCGGCGCAAATGCCTGTTCATGGCGTAGGCAAGATATGTTAGTACTAGGTTCAAAATAGTTTTGAGGAAGCTGTGGATAAGGGCCGAGGCGAGTTCACTGTCGACGGCAGGTGTTGGCAAAGTGTTGTTCGTTCTGTTCATCTCTTCTTTAGAAGTTACTGCGTGTTATGCTGATACGCCTAGAGCAGTGTTTCGTGATCTTTTTAAGACATGTTTTTAAACGATATTCTTCGAAGGGAGTGTTCCTTTGCGGACTATCCTATTAGCATCCTCCAAAACTGATAGAGCAATACTTGAATATCTGCATGTTATATTTTAAATTTACAATTCTATATCTGCCAAATCACGTTCATTATGGTCACCCAGTCAAATAGATCATCATGTTGGCAGAACAAAGTTAATTATGTTAATGAGTTACTTGAGAGATGCACTGATACTACCAGTTCAGCTTTTATTCTTACCATTTTGTAAGATGTTTTTATAATGATATTCCTGGTAGAGCAACTGCTCGTCGGTGAACTTATATGGCATTCTCATGCCTTGTTCACCGTTTTGTAGTCTACTCTTTAAAACTTGACTAGTATAGATAAACTCTCAATCTTACAACTGAAAGCTCACGTTACAGCGGGGCTCCCTGCTCAGAGACACAATAGTTTTGAGTAAAGGAAGAAAATGTAATTATTTATCTCGATCTATAGCGGCAGATGGGTGCAGTTAAATAGCAAGTGACAAGCATTAACATTTCTTATATTAGTACCCAAAAAAAAAAACCCAATAATTCAACTTGTTTCCATCCATACATTGGAACATATATGATAATTTGTATTATTGATTAAAAAGTTCCATTTAGTGGCACAGCTGTGCCTACCATTTTTTTGCTTTCGCATAATATGTTCAGAGGAAATTTCTCAATTGCTCTCACATCAAAAAGAAGTTGAGAAAAAAGATTGCTCTTGTAGTCTGATCTACTCTGTCATCACCTAGCAACGCCTATATGATTGACAGGTCTGTCAAGTGAACACTTGAAAACCAACTTGTATAACGCATGCCTGAACTCCTCGATCCTGAAGACATAAACCACAGGGTTGACCAAACTATTTAAATATCGAAACAATTGTAAAATGACGTAGGGCAGGTCCATAAACGAACCGATAGCACTATAAATAGAAAATGGAAGCCATGCCAGCATAGAAAGTACAGTCGTGATAAACAACGTTTTTGCAAGCTCTCTTTCTTGTTGTTGGCGCTGTGAAATCCTGTATTCTCTAAATTGCAAATTTTGCTGCCTCACCTTTACAAAGATCGCAATATAGGACGCAAGTATCACTACTAGAGAAGTAATGGCCATAGAACCAGTTGCTAACAGATAAATTTGAATATGAAACACAATAAAGCATATTGCAACAAATGGACCTGAGATTAGCCACTGATAGAAAATACTGCAAACGAAAAAGGAGTTTTTCATATTCCTGTGATTAAAAGGCCGGACAGTGGCGTACGCTCGCTCCACTGCGATAACAACAAGGCCCGCACCGGACCAACCGGACGTTAAAATAATGCCGACTTGAATTGCAGGATACTTTGTGGCAAATATGTTGGCGATGAACTCACTTTCAAGGGATACACATACTGCTTGTATTATAGTTGTAATTCCCACAAAGAAATCGGCGATTGTCAGGCTTATTACGAGATAGTAACTTCGTCGGCGCAAATGCCTGTTCATGACGAAGACCAGACACGTTAGTAGGTTCGAAATAGTTATGAGGAAGCCGTCAATAATGTAAAGTGCCGAGGCGAGTTTCACGTCGACGCTAGATGTTGGCAAAATAGTGTTGGTTCTGTTCATCTCGTCTTTAGGAGTTACTTGCGTGTCCTTTTACTGATAGTCATCCAGAGCAGTTTTTCGTGATTTTTTTCAGAGATGTTTTCAAACGATCTTCTTGCCAAAGAGAGTTCATGTGTAGACTATCCTGTATAGCATCCTCCTACTCTGATGAAGACTACTCGAATGTCTGCATGGACAATCTATTATGTTTTAAATTTACAATTCTACACCTGCCAAAGGGGCAATGTATTCGAAAAGATAATAATGTTGGTAGAGCAAAGTTGATTCTGTTCTTTCCTTGTTTATGAGTTACTTGCGTGATGTGCTGATGCTACCAGTTCTGATCAGTTTCTTACTCTTTTCGTAAGACGTTTTTATAATGATATTGTTTGGAAAAGGAGCTGTTCATCGGTGAACTAACTCATGCGGTGTTCACAACAATCTACTCTTGGAAATATTCATGCACAATCTATTATAGCTGAAAGGTTCACTCTTAGAACTTAAAGCTCACGTAAATAGAGGCTCCCTGCTCGGATACAGATACAATTCGAATAAAAAAGAGAAAAGTCATTTATATCGATATATGCATGAGGTTGGTGGTGTTCAAAGAGCTTGTCAAAATCGTTAGCTATCCTTTATTGATGCCTCAAAAAAGCCCACTTACTTTAAGACATTAAATTGGAACCAATTCGTATTATTAATGAAACAGTTCCATATCGGTGCGTTGGTAGAAAATGATATATTTTTTCTTTTGTTGACATCGGATCAACATCACTACTAAATTAGATCTTGGAACGTACATCAGTATCATTTTACAGTAACTTGACAAGTGGTAATCAATATAAGACGCATCTGTGCTTGCCATGTTTTGCGTTCGCATAATATAATACTTCCCATGAAATTTCTAAATTTCTCTCATAGCAAATACAAATAGACAAATAGTATCACCCATGTAGTCTGAACAAGTAGTACTAGCAACGCCTAGCAACGCCTAGCAACGCCTACATGATTGGCAGGTCCATCATTGAACATCTTGAAAACAAAATTGTACAGCGCATGCCTGAACTCCTTGATCCCGAACACATAAACCACGCATTCTCGTTCTCAGAGCTCCCCGGCTCGTAACCTCGCGCGAGAGGCTCTGGTGACAGCCACCTACGCATGCGCGAGACTTAATACAGAGCCGCTGAGGGACGCGCTACACAGCGGTCAAACACTGCGCATGCTCAAGAATGAGATCCAGATGGCGGACGGCTGAGCAATGGATAACATGAAACGTGGGAGAAAAGTGTACTTTTCTAGCCACTGTCTTCTGTTCACCTCCTCAAAGAAGAAGAACTTTGGACATTATAGGATTGTTGTACATGTTTATAGCGGAGCTCCAGCGCGGGCCGAAGGCCCGCGCAAGCGGAGCACCATACCTAAGGGAAAAACGTATACCATCGAGTTGATTTTTGAACGTCACGGGCATTTTGGATCATTTGATGACGTCATTGATGGCGTGAGGGAACGTGACTTTGGTGTAGAGTTCCTCTGATGGTCTTTGAAAGTTTGTCCAAGTTTGGCTTCTAGAGAAGCTTCCCTTCGGGAGATATGATTTTTTCTTTATTTTTCTGGTATTAAACCTATAGTGTCCGCCGTCCGTCCGCCGTCCGTCGTCCGTGTACACATGGGAACCCTGTGGTATGCAAAGAAAAAATTATATCTCCTCAAGGGAACATGCTAAGACAGCCATACTTGGGATATTTTGTCTATGCCACAAGGGGGGTGCTGTAGCACGGTCACGTGATGTGACGTCATCGATGACGTCATCTATGCTTGAAAAATGAATATCTCGTGAAGAGAAGACTCTAAAACAACCAAACTTGGGTAGTGTGGTCTTGGTCACCAGATGAGCGAAATGAAGTGGTCACGTGATGTGACGTCATCGATGACGTCATCTATGCTTGAAAAATGAATATCTCGTGAAGAGAAGACTCTAAAACAACCAAACTTGGGTAGTGTGGTCTAGGTCACCAGATGAGCGAAATGAGGTGGTCACGTGATGTGACGTCATCGATGACGTCATCTATGCTTGAAAAATGAAAATCTCGTCAAGAGAAGACTCTAGAACAACCAAACTTGGGTAGTGTGGTCTAGGTCACCAGATGAGCAAAATGAAGTGGTCACGTGATGTGACGTCATCGATGACGTCATCTATGCTTGAAAAAATAATATCTCGTGTAGGGAAAACTCTAAAAGAACCAAACTTGGGTAGTGTGGTCTAGGCCACCATATGATCAAAATGAAGTGGTCACGTGATATGACGTCATCGATGACGTCATCTATGCTTGAAAAATGAATATCTCGTGAAGAGAAGACTCTAAAACAACCAAACTTGGGCAGTGTGGTCTTGGTCACCAGATGAGCGAAATGAAGTGGTCACGTGATGTGACGTCACCGATGACGTCATCTATGCTTGAAAAATGAATATCTCGTCAAGAGAAGACTCTAGAACAACCAAACTTGGGTAGTGTGGTCTAGGTCACCAGATGAGCAAAATGAAGTGGTCACGTGATGTGACGTCATCGATGACGTCATCAATGCTTGAAAAAATAATATCTCGTGAAAGGAAAACTCTAAAAGAACCAAACTTGGGTAGTGTAGTCTAGGCCACCATATGAACGAAATGAAGTGGTCACGTGATATGACGTCATCGATGACGTCATCTATGCTTGAAAAATTAATATCTCGTGAAGACTCTAAAGCAACCATATAAACCATGTACACATGGGAATCCCTTTCATTCACATAGAAAATTTTATAACCAGGAGCTCCGCTTTTAGCCAGTGGTTAAATCTATATATTATCTTTATTTTGTCGATCTGTGCGTCGGCGACTTTGTTATTGGATACCAAACTCAGAATTCAGCGGATATTTCTCAGGTAAGTTACGCCACGCACAAGCTTACTGTTGCTGAACTCTTTTACTATTTCAAGCACTACTCTTTTCCCATAGAATCGTATTTACAGAAAACCCTACTACTACTGTACTGAATACACCAAGCAGAGAGCTTACACAAAACCTGGTGATATGCTTGCATTCAAGTCAAAGCTGAGCAATCTAGCAGTACAATGTACATACGATTATTAACATATTGTATAGCTTTGCCCTTCCTAACATCATCCATTCCAAGTCTTCTGCCTTCATCTTTCTCCATATTGTTTCAATAAATCTTTGTTGCGTTTAGCCCCGTAGCCATAGTAGTTACACAAGATAGCATACAAGAACTTGACAGGATATTCACATATATAACAACAACAACAACTGATTTATTTCATATAGCTCAATCATATTTATATACAAGTTTCTAGGCGTATCAAGAATGGAATTCACGTACGATTATTTAGAGTTACATTCTTTTGGTTCCGGCAAGTCCTACATAGGAAATTACATACAGGTATCATAATAATTGTGATAGCACTAATCTATCTAATCTAAAGTGGTGATCATGACTTAGATAGAGTAATCAGATAATGGATACGTAATATCAGGCACGTATTCTAACAATCTTCACTACCTGTTCTTTATCCTTACAGCCGATTGCTGACTGAATTCACAGGATGGGGTGGATAATAATATAGCTTTGCCAACAAGGGTACCAAAGATCCATACAAATAAAAAGGAGAAGATTGTCTTTAGGGGAAACATGCAAACAAGTTATTGATTATTACAACTGCTGCATGATTGGGCTCTTCATCTACAAATGGGGGCCTTGCAACGGGGGTTACCCATCGTGCAAGACATTTAGTGGCTCTCTAGTCATGATGACTATTCCATTTGTAAAAGATACTGTTTGCCCTTCCCTCAAGAATGTATTATAGAGACCTGTGGCTGAAGATAGCAAACTTGTCGAGAGTAACACCAGGCAAAGTGAGCTACAGGCCAAATGGGAATTCAGCAGGCCACTGGGCTGCCTCCAGGGTGACTATTGTCACAAAGGAGAACTGAACTGTACTGTACTGCTAATGTGCCAAAGAAAAAAGCATACAGAATATGCGAGGAACACTATTTCAATGTGAATTACTCTTCGAACTGGTGACTGTTGGTTTAACTTTGAAATGATCTTAACTTTGAAATTGTTATTTTAGATAGACTGTGAGTCTCTACTTTGGGCTAAAAAGAACCTGTGTATTTGTTCACCAGTTGTGTCTCAAAGCTTCTTTTGTTTAGTAGAACGAATCATGGTCAAGTGAGAGCTAAACACAAAGGTGTTGTGCGGTTAACCTCAAATTCTGTCACAATCATGTTTTTACAAATCATGGCTGCACTATTTGTATTTGCCAAAATAATTTCCATGTAAGAGCGGGTGTTGGAGCCATTTTGGTCATTAGTTAATGTATAGATTTAAATATTATTCTCAAATAAATATTCAGAATTGCAGGCTTGGAAGTTCTAGTAGTTATCCTTTTTAGGATAGAAAGGTTGGGTATTTTTTGGGTATCCATTTTTGGGAGCAGGTATTTTTGGGGATATAAAATTGATAGCTCAGGTATTTTGGGGGTATGAAATTTGGAATTTTCTGTCAGGTTTTATTTTCTCAAATATCTAGCCCATGTGATAGCACCCTTAACTGGAAAGCAACTGTTGACTCTGGAATTCCATTTTTGGGGGAATAGCAACCCTGGAATTTTACACATGCACTACAATACAAACCCTAGAATTCCAGGTTTCTTTAAGAACACCTACCCTGGAATTCTGGAGCCTGAAGGTCCTCAATGAGACTACTGATTGTGTGTGGACTGGTGAAAACACTGAAATGTGAATGCATTTTTAACAATCTGTTGTTGAAGAAGGTAACATAATCTAATATTGGCACATGCTCACTGAGAAGAAACCAAAGGTATTTGCTGATAATCACAGAGTTTGAGGTGACTAATTGTTTTATTATGATTGCTCATTAGATCTTGGCATAAAAACACTTATTTTAGTTGGATTTTTCCATGACAAATCTCATGCACACACTCCCAATGCTTTCAATGTTATTGCCACCAGTAGGTGATTATAGCAAGAAAAACAAAACTTTCAACCAATCAGCACACATAATTTGTTATGGCCACTTGAGTAATTATATTTGTTTCCTGTGGCTATGGTGGCAGTATGCCCCTTGAGTATAAGCTGTCATTTTAAAGTTTATTTTTCTTCTGAATCCTGAAAGGAGAGGGGGTGATGTACAGGGATGGTCCCTGTGGTTTAAGAACACTCAGGCTGAAATTTGGTCAAAAAGGTACCTTATACATAAGAAAACATGCAGCCTGAAAAATGAAAATTTTTCTTGTATAAAAAAATTGCTGCCAGTTAGATTTGAGTAACATAACCCACTGTGTGGTAGAGTACCCAGGAGATCAATATGATGCGCTAGACCATGCACACACAGTTCTACAGCAGGAATTCCAGTATATATTTTAGCAATTGTTTTTTAGACTTAACAACTAATTGTTGTTACTAAATGACTGTCACCTTTCTACCAATCAAGTATTTGGTGTTAAGAAACAACTTTAAGAACACCTTAAGAACATTTTCAGGCAGATTTTGCAGAAGACACCCAAATATACAAGAACAAAATCAGCCTGATTCCCCAAAACACCTGTTCTTTTATGCATGTATCGCTGGATACTTTTTCTCAACTTCGGACTAAAAAACTATCCAGCAATAATCTACACTAAATTGACTAATAATTAACAACTATCCCCCGAAGGGGAGGTGAATAGCAGTGGATATATACAGAGACGCAAAGTGTCGAGGTATATATCCACCACTAGGCACCGACCCTGAGGGGGATAGTAAGTTGTTTTTAGTATAATACCAAATCAGTAGAATAAAATATGATAATTAAAAGGTTCAAAACGAAGTATCACGCACCAAATGAGCCGCCATTTTGAGAGTTTTCTCAAAAAAGTAAATAGTACTGGATATCTACTAGTTCAGGAACCAATCAGCACGCGAAAGTGACTATATTCACTGATTTGGTATATACTAAGATATACATATTGAGTAATTTGAGTAGATTCTGATGATTGATGATTATAGAGTAGTGAGGTTGGGAGTTGACATGTGGGAGTACCTCCCGGGTTTTGAACACAGCTACATCTCTCTGCAGCAATATCCCAGTTTGGAATCATGTAATGGGGAACTCCCCCTGTTAAAAAAACCCTTTCTTATTTTGTTGTACAATTCCAAGAGAAATTAAGCATTATAATATGACACAAAACATTTATGCTAAATTAATTTATTACTGAAAATGTGCTACTTCCAGTCATCAATTAAGCTTACTCTTATGTTCCTTCGAGGTGAAAAAATACAACTTGCAAACTTTTAATTACCTTCAAGTTTTCATTTTCACGGCAATTCGTGGTCTATTTCGTGCCAGGAGAGTAATTCTTTCCTCAATTCTTTACAGCAGAATATCGCTTAAAGCCTTTCGCTATGTCGTTTGTTGTCAAAGTCTTGTTTTTGAGGTTTTTGCACAACATTTGCAGCATCATTAATCCGCTCCCGAGATTACAGGGGTGCCTGCCATTGAAAACAGGCAACCAGCGACTTCAAATCTCTAAAGCGCGAGCTGGAAAAAAGGGAAAAATTCTGGAAACTAACATAACACGGAGAACTGCTCAATAAACAAACTCACAAAATTCTGAGCTTATATATTCAGACGAATCCTTATACGAGGGCAAAATGTCCATTCGAACGTGTTTACGTGCTAATTTTAGCCCATGTGTGCTGGAACGTACTGCGCGTGCGCGTGGGTTTGACCGCTGTTAAGGGACGCGCATCTCTTCTGCGCACGGTCGCGCGTGTGCATTGTGTTCGAAATAATCGTTGAAAAGTGCGCGCGCGAGCGAAATAAGGCCAAACAAACAACATAAAAAGCCCGCGATTGATGTTTTTGTGATATTACTGGAATCGACCATCATACCGCTACAGACAATATATTCGAAACAGAAAAAAAGCTAGGTGGTGGAACATGTGTTTTTTTTTGCCTTATGTGCGTAGAACTATGTACTTTGGAGTAAGAGTGTAGTATAAGCTGAGTAATTAGCGGTCCATTCTTGCTGCATTCGCCCAATCGGATCCAATTCCCGAGATAATATTAGATAATTACCTAAACAAAATTAAAATATCAACTATTATATCCCAGTGATCAATTTTAACGCGCGCTCATTGGTCGAAACGTATCACGTGGTGCATTTTCACAGGACAGATATCAGACGATATTGTCCGTCGGAAGTGATATCCGTCCTGGGAGAAATGTTTTAAGCAAAAACTGGATATTTTCTGTTTAAAAAATAATGGAAAACAAGCAACCAAGGTTTTTGTCTAAGAATATTGATGAAATACGGAAATTGGTGGCTGAGGCGACACCGGAAAACACAAAAAAGTCAACTAAACAGGCCGTGAATGTTTTGAATGGTTTACAAAGTTGTAAGCCGACGAACAAATTTCACAGTTGCCCTCGAAGCTTCGCTTCTCGGCCAACTGTTCATTTTTCGTACCATTTTTCATCCTGGACATTATCCGCCGATATTACAGCCGCCAGAAGGGGTTTATTTAGTAAATATCACTATTATAGGCGAGAGAAAGCAATTTTTTTCGTAATTTTTGAATTTCGAACACAATTCGTCAACCAGTCAAGTATCACGTAAATAACGGTCGAGCAGCGCGAAAACGAGCAAGGTGACCCCACATTTTTATTTCATCTTTTTCAACGGAATCACCTTAATCGCATGCTCCAAAGCTCAAGTTGAGCCAATCAGCGAAGGCCATGAAATGGACGTCACCAGAGACTGACACCGCGGCAAAACGCAGTTGACATGCGTCACGATTCACTGGTCTGTGAAATGAAGACAATTGAAAACATCTGCATAACAACAGCGAACGATAAATTTTGACTTTAAACCATAATTTTCGCCTCTGGTGCAAGCCTGAAAGTGTGTGGTGCAAACGTTCAGAGAAAGATATGATCATATTCTAGCTGCTCTGTGATTTTTGGCCTTAAGGTTTGTGTCTGGAGCTTAATATTTCGAAGTTTTCGAAGACAGCACGAGATGCCTTTGTTCTGTAGATTATTTCTTTTGTTTTCATTTCACAGGAAGTGAATATTTAGCGCATGGCAAATGCGTTTTGCCGCGGTGTTCCAGAGACTCCCCTGCGAGGTGTCGAGCCGGGGAGCTCTGGGTACGAGGATGTAAACCACAGGGTTGACCAAGCTCTTTAAATGTGAACATGAAATGAAATGAGTTTTTAATTCTTCAATACATTTTTTTTAAAGAAGTAAGCAATGCAAGTTTGAAATAATTTCGGTAAAATGCTGTGATGTTATGGCCGTTCAAGGTTACGTATTTTGCTGTGAACTCTGGCTAGCGCATTAGGCATTCAGTAAATCAGATGACACTATTCCGTGACGTAAATTTGTTTCAACACTACAATGCAAGATTTAAGGAGGCTGCCTACAATTTTTTCTGCCCTCAACGCCCAATCTTTGTATCTTTTTTGAGCCTGAACAGCAGGCAAACAAAGTTTGGTGGTGGAGGGCAGAAAAAATTGTAGGCAGCCTCCTTAAAGAAATACACTTCAGACATGCAGCTGAGATTGCAACAGATAGACGTCGGGGTTTGAAAGCCTTGTGATCTACTCACATTCAAGAGAGTGAATCAAGACATGCCTGCTATGTAACATCATCTTTACATCTCACGTGTACGTGATGCTGAAAATATTGTACGGATTCTTCTCCAGGGTTCGTACACGTCCTTGAAAACCTGGAAAGTACTTGAATTTGAAAATGTTGAATTCCAGGACTGGAAAGTGCGGGATTATTTTTCAAAGTCCTGGAAATCTATCAGAAAATCACAAGCGATATATAATATGTAGCAAACCATGTAATACTGCCTGCACTGTTTTGTGGGATCTGTCCGAGGACCGCCATCATATCAAGCTGTCTAAAGAAGAAAATTAAATCAGACAAAACGTGTACCCCCCAAGGCAGTTATCCTGGAAAATGCTCTCAAAAATACTGGAAAAGTCCTTGAAAGTCCTGGAATTTTTTCTTAACAAACGTGTACGAACCATGTTCTCCATTTCTGTTCAGGAAGTAAATGATTTATATCTTTTCCGTCACAAGTTGACGGGCTGAAGTAAAAAATTCAGTCTTACTACTGAACGCCCACGTTAAAGAGCCTGAGCAAGCCGCCATTTTGACAGCATAGCAACGTCATACCAAGTCGGAGAAAGCATCCATTTCCATCGGCTTATTTAGATAATATATAGCAATTTTCTCCATTGAATTTGGTAAATCAAATCTGAAACTTTGTTTTTAGATGTTTATTTAGAAATGTCTACACGTAATTGGTCGTCTAATATCGAACGAAAACAATAACAAAGGACACGGGCTCTTTAAAGAGGGGCTCCCGTTCTGGGACCCGGGAGCTCCCCGGCTCGTCTACTCGCAGGGGAGGCTCTTGGACATCCATTTGAGGGCCCTCAATGATTGGCTGATTTTGAACGTTCAGGCATGCACAGAAAGCATTCTCGAACCCAGAGCTCCCCGGCTCGTAACCTCGCGGGGGAGGCTCTGGTGCCAGCCACTGACGCATGCGCGAGACTTAATACAGAGCCGCTGAGAGAAAGACCTTTCAGCGCATGCTCCAACGCTCAAAATCAGCCAATGAGCGACGGCCCTCAAATGGATGTCCCCGAGCCTCTCCTGCGAGCAGACAAGCTAGGGAGCTCTGGGTACGAGAATGGCACAGAAAGGTGTTTCTCTCAATGTCTCTGTATCAAATCTGGCGCTTGCGTCAACGGCTGTCACCAGAGCCTCCCCCGCAAGGTAACGAGCAGGGGAGCTCTGGGTTCGAGAATGAGGGGCTCCATGCTCAGATATACAATATCGATCTATAGCGGCAGATGGGTGACTCAAAATAATTAACTAATCCTATATTAAAACTAAAAAAAGTACCATTGTTGAAACTTAAGTCATGAAATTGGAACCAACTATGATGTGTTATTAAAGTAAAAGTTTCATTTCGGTGTGTGGTCTAAGAAATTATTTATTCACATTATTCGAAATTATTCAGTGCAAGCAATATTTGCTAAAATGTAATTCTCTATTTCGGTATCGTTCGACTGTACAAGGAACACGGCTAACTAAATCTGTCTGTATTGTTATTCCAGCGGTTGACTGCGGTATGCCTGATGCGCCACCGAATGGGGCCATTACTGGTGTTAGTACTACCTACACAAGCCAGCTCGTGTTCAGTTGTAACGAGGGTTATATACGTCAGGGATCGCCCGTCAGGACATGTTTGAAGGATGCCACCTGGAATGGGACAGAGGCTTCATGTGATGGTACGTAACACATAAGCAGCTATTTAACCATTATCCTGCGAGATTGCGCAGAATATCGTCTGATACTTTGCCGACGAGGGACGCAGACCCGAGTTGGCTAAAGCAGACGATATTCTGCAAAAATCGAGCAGGATAATAGTTTTATTATTCAGCACTTCGATAGCACCAAAACATCCCTGAAATAATTTACTTTTGCGTATTACATACGAGCTCAACGCAACATATTTCCCTCAAACGACGGATATCGCAGGATATATATCATGTTAAGAAAACCGCTATAGCCGTTCCCATGTCTATATTTGGGCAATGCATCGATGTGCTGAATAATAAAGCCTACTAGCCGGCTCTCCAGTGGTTTTTTTTTTTCGGATATTTGATTTTTTGGGCGCGCGGGATTCCTGTGTACCGACACAGGAATCCCCCGCGCCAAAAAAATCAAATATCTTATTGCCCGCATTGGAGAGCCGGCTAGCAGGCTAAAACAGCTACGGTCATGCGCGGCACAACTTTGGTGTTACTCGAACCTCCCGCTAAACCTGAATGTTGTTTATCCCTTCAATTTCTGACTGTGAAGAAGCTTCACGAGGGATATCCTGTTATTAAAATTTTGATACACGTGATAGCTCTAAGTGCTTTGTGGCGGAAGTAAAGACGGTAGGGAAGGATGGATGGAGTTGTCATATTTTGCTATTATCTGCGGCTACAATAATTTTAACTGAAATGAGCTTTTCGCGCTCGCCACTGCAATTTTCCCTTTCGTAAACCATCGTTGCCTTTTGGATGGCACTTTCGTTGTCTCATCAAAGGTAAAAGGAAAAAAAATATAATCGTATACTCTACCCTGTTTAGAACCCTAACCGGTAACCCGATTACGCTATCTGAATGATAATGACTAATTGCCCAAAGGAATCAGAAATGGCAACGACCTTTCTGAAAAGGCATCGACTGTTCAGAGAAATGGCAACGACCATTTTAATAGACAACGATGGTTTACGAAATAGAAAAATAGAGGAAATCACTGCTCGCTGGGAATTTCTTAGCGGGATAAGCGTTATTTTCCTGCTTTTACTTTTAGCGGTCGTATGTGGACCTCTGATAACTCCTCAAAACGGGACGATGAAGGGTGACAAGTGGACCTTCCCTAACTCCGTCATCTTCGCGTGTGAACCGGGCTTTGAAATGCAGGGCTCGGCTCTGCGCAAGTGTGAACCAAATGGAAACTGGAGCGGAGCTCCTGCGCGTTGTCAAGGTACGAACTGGCGTAACAAGTTGTAACCGGTTATTTCGACTATTATAATTATCTTAACGACAGTGACCGTGTGCGACTACGACAAGTCATTGAGGCGATTAAAATACGTAAAATGTCAGTTCCTTTTTCTTTTGACACTAAAAAGTTGACATATAATATGGGATTCTGAGTTGTTTATGCATAGTTACGAGTTATAGCCTTTTATAACATTTTGTTGAAATAACCTTGACACGGACCCTTTTGACTAGTGAGTCGATTGAAGACCTTCTACCCAGACAACTTTGCGCTCGTATTTTGCGTTATTATCACGAAAACACTTTACCTTTCAGTGCGCCTCTATTTCCTAACTTGGCCTCAATTTTAATATTCGCTAATATTATACTCGTATTTTTCTGTTTTCTTTTAGCTGTCGATTGCGGCAAGCTCGTTACACCCCGGAACGGCTCAATAAGCACTAATTTCACACTCTACCCCGTACAAGTAGAATTCCGTTGTGATCGAGGTTTTATACTGAAGGGATCGATATACAGGAACTGTCAGACAGACGGCACGTGGAGCGGCAATAAGGCAGCTTGTAATGGTGAGTGCGCATGCGTATACGATGACGTCACTGATATGTTGACGTCACCCTGGCGCGTGTACATGACGTCATTTTGTTTGCACGGTGGTAAGATTGGCATAATTCTTTGTTGCATGTATTGTTAACATGCATGTATATGCACTATCCGTAATGTGATGCTGCGAGTTTTAGTTGATATAAACTAATTGGACGGGCTTTCGATTTCTTATGGTTTTCCGCTCTTTCTCCCGTTTTTGCGAAACCAACTTACTGTTAACGATGATGGAATTTTGTGTCTGTGTATCCGACCACGTGCAGGTCGCGTACCGCTAACGCACAGGAAACCAACCATGGGAAAAGCTTAATTTCCCATGGTAAAAGAATGGGAAGTGTTCGGATTTCCCATGGCTATCCTTGTGAATTCTGAACACTTCCCATGCGTGTGCCTTGGGAAATTCAGCTTTTTCCATTGGTGGGTTTCTGCGGAAATTCCCTATGAACGCTGCGCATCTAGTCATTCGCAGAGCGGAAATGACATTTGGTGTTTTCTTTATGATTTTTTTGTGTTTCCTTCCCTTGCATAGTTTACCCAATTTTCACCCACTCTGCACAAAGCTGGCAAAAACTATCGAACGGACTATGGATTCATTGGCTAAGTGTATTTTCTTGTCGCTTAGGTTTTCGATTATCCTCTAAGGTCTGCTCTATGCGTGACGAAGAATATATTCGTTTGCGCGCGTATTAATAACTGCTTCGGCAAGACAGAATTCGCGAACGTTCTTTAGAACGTTTGGCGGACGACTCTTTCTTATTCGATGCAATCGGTTCATCAATCCATCCATTCATCCTGCTGGTGTAATTTGACCGTTTATTTGTATCTGAGCTATTTCAGCAATTCTCTTAATTAGAGCAGATTTCACATGACTGTCAAGACTTGTTATGTAATTACGATTGCTTTGCGTTCTCATTGGCTACTCGTTTTTCTCAGCCAATCAAATTCTGTAGTAAATACAATTGTGTAATTACTTAGTAGTGAGTGGTTTTCACAGGACTGTCGTGAAACCGATCGCAAAGTAATTACACCAATTCTGAATAAAAAACCTATTGCAGTAATTACAAAGTAATTGCGAATTACTCACGACAGTCATGTGAAATCTGCTCTAATTGCTTCGGCTTGTGATTGGCTGAGAAAAAATCCATTTAGGAGCAAGTTGTGATTTTTCTTGATTCTGATGGGCTAGTGATTGCTCAATTGCAATTGCTTTCACGACAGTCATGTGAAAACCGGGCTATCTTGTTGTTGTACTACGGACCTCACCGAACATAGCGTTGTGTTTGAAATTTGTGCTGCTACCACGCCCACAAACTTGATCAAATCCCTCTTGCGTTCATTTGCTCACAAGTGAATTTCTCAACGGTCCGTCGATTTAACGGGGTTTTTAGATTGGAGCGCTACAAACGCGCAAAAGAAACGGCAACTTATGAAGCTATGAAGGCTCAAATTCCTCAAAAAGCAAATTAACATCCCTTAGTGAAATATACTTCAGTACAGATTTCTGAGATTTTTGTCTAAAAGAAGTGTTTACGATTTTGCCGTTAATACGCAAAAAAGCCAAAACATGAACGAATGTAGACAGAGTCACAGCCATTTTGTCGGTGTGTTAGCGGCGTGAATTTCAATAGTTAAGTGAGATCTGAAGTCCGGTCGGGAATGGGTTTCTGTGTTTCTTCTTTTTCCCTTGTCTTCTTCTGCGATGATATGTCGAGTGCAGAAAGCGCGATGCTACGTGTTTGTCTTCTCATAATGCGTCAATCTTCCGGCTGTGCATGTGCCGATGTTTTAAGGTAAACTTACCCCGTTACTTTAATCCTTCCTTTATGTCCACCATTCTCCTTGCACCCCCTGTTATGCTAGAGCCTCAGTCAGTCTCCATTTTGTCAGCCCAGCAACGTGTCAAGTCAGCGAACGTATCCATTTCTATCGGCTAATTTAGGGAATGCAGTGTGATCATTCTCCAACTCCTCGCAGGGGAGTCTCTGGTGACATCCAGTTGAGGGCCTTCGCTGATTGGCTGAAATAGCGCTCACGCGTACATAAAAGTAGTTCAATCTCGCTTTTATAGAAACGTATCTGTCGAAATAACACTGGCATTCGTTTCCTAGTCGTCTTTTCAACTTATGCCTTCGACTTGAAACACTCTTAAAGTAATTGTGAGGCATAAAACCACCATTTTCTTTTACGCATGCGTCGGTGGCTGTCACCAGAGCCTCGCGAGGTGACGGAGCCGGGAGCTCTGGGTACGAGAATGCAGTTTGATATTTTCGGTTGAATTCGGTAAATGAAGAATAAAACTTTGCTTGTAGATGGTTATTTCTTTCTCTTCGATACCGGAACAATAGCAAAGGAGTGGCTGGCTAGGGCTCGTTAATTTAATGTGTGTGTCTGCTTGCATGTCCTCCTTACTAAATGTCATTTACGAATGTCTGTAGATATTTTTTTGTAAAACGTGTTCTTTTCTTACTGCTCTAGCTTTCTTTTGTTTAATGAATATGTATGAATTGCTCGACCATAAGCCTGCTAGCCAGCTCTTGTGGGGCTATTCGGGAATGATTGTTTTCGGGTTTCAGTTTTCCTGTGTCTCGTAAGAATCGCCACCCGCTCCCCAGTCATTTTTTTTTGCCTTCCACAGGAATCCTAAAATCTGAAAGCAAGCCTGCTAGCCGGCTCTCCTGTCACTGGTGATTTGTTTTCGGTTTTCAGGATTCCTTTGTCGAAAAAAATCCCGGCCCCCTCTCCCTTCAATTTTTTGCGTGCCACAGGAATCCTGAAACCAGAAAACAAACATTCCCAAATAATCCCAAAAGAGAGCCTTTTACTCCACGATCTTCAAGATGTCACAAGGAGACAGTTAGTTGTCTCCGCTTCTCTACTTTCTACCTGTTTTCAGCCGTTGATTGCGGCAAGCCCATCCCCCCTGAGTATGGATATGTTATGGGTTTCGGGACTACGTTTAAGCACGTGATCACTTATAAGTGTCACGATGGCTACCGAATAGAGGGACCGCTGACCAGAGAGTGTCTAGCTAACGGCTCATGGACCGGGCCGGATACAGATTGTTTAGGTAAGCAGAGAATGCTCCATTTCACAGTTGTGCAACAGCCTTTGTTTGGACGTGAGACTCGTTAGCATTACAAAATAACTGATTTGCATTTCAAGAGAATGAAGGTCTTTATCAGTGCCTGGCCAACCTTAACCTAGCAGTAATACACCCAATCAGCATGCGGAGATTCGGTACTGAGTATGCGCTTGGTCGCTGGCCACCGCAACCTCGTCCCCTGGGTCTTGTCGGTCGTTTTTAAAATAGCGGTTGACTCGGGAGAAGACCCTGGGGGAAGCTGAGTCACATGACCGTTTCGAAACAAAGGACAACCTCGTTCCCATGTCCTCAAACAGGGGTCATGTGACTCAGCCTCCCCAGGGTCTTGTGCTCGACCGACCGCCATCTTGAAAATTACCCACGAGACCCTGGGAACGAGGTTGTGGTCACCGAACAAATCGCTGGCTCGTGAAAAGTGAAACCACTGAAATGTTTTGCTGTGTTTGCGGGTGAAAAAATAGCGTGAACGCTGTCCCTTTTCGCGATTTTTCTCCCCGTATTTCGGGTCATGTCCAGTGTAAGAACCATTCCCTGAGGACACCTTTGTGTTTAGTTACTATTTAAT
The DNA here is from genome assembly GCA_033964015.1 of Scolanthus callimorphus. Lineage (NCBI taxonomy): Eukaryota > Metazoa > Cnidaria > Anthozoa > Actiniaria > Edwardsiidae > Scolanthus > Scolanthus callimorphus. Next base: position 33,044,101 of record CM066911.1, read on the forward strand.
AATGATTGGTTCAACCCTCGTTCTACCAAACAAAGAAAGCTTTGTGACGCAGCTGGTGAGTTCGTATTTGATATCCAGTGTGTAAACTGAGCACTTAAATCGGAGTGCGCCTTGTGTGGCAAAAAGGTCTTTCCAGTAAAGAAACTAGTATTTCTGTATTAACATGACGTTGAATTTTGCATTATTGTAGCAAAAGATTGCGGCGCGCTGGCCACGCCTAGAAATGGTACAAAGGTCGGGCACCTAACCACATTTCCGAACAAGATCGAATTCAAATGCGATGAAGGATTTGATCTGATTGGTCGGAGATCACGTGCCTGTCAGGCGAATGGCAAGTGGAGTGATGTGAATGTCACGTGCAAAGGTAAGTTTGATAAGTGTAAACATAACATTTTTAAACATCGTAAATTCGTGTTTTGTGTTTTATATGCCAATTATTTTGTGCAGTTGCACATTTTGAAATTTCCTTTAGACTTTGACTTTCTCGCTGTTTAGATGTTTCTGTAACTCGTGTTTTACATGATAGTTATTGTTATGTACGCTAACCAATATACTATGAGTGAACATATTTTTGGAACCCCTGCTTTAGATTTGTTTTAAGAATGTCTTGATCAGCAATGCATAATTGACATTTTCTATTACAACCATACCCGTGCTGTACCCATTTATTGTCTGTCAATGTTATTGGCACACATTGGTGCTTTTCACCTGTCACGTGACTAAGATTATCTCCTTAAATTTCCACCTGAACACTAAATAAGCTCAGAACCGTGAAGATAAATTATGATATGTTTCTTGTGAAAATTTGAGATAGATTAGATGTTTTTATTTGCAGCCCGTGATTGTGGGCAATTACCAACACCACTGAATGGAACCAAGTCAGGGGAGCGAACGACATTCACAAGCGTCATTGAGTTTGGGTGTGATAGAGGCTTTGATCTGATTGGCTCAAATATTCGCACCTGTCAATCAAACGCCAAGTGGAGTGGTGTCAGCGCCAAGTGTAAAGGTATCTAGCTGTTAGTTGTAATGCTTAAGTGTGCGTCCTTGTTTTCCAAAAATGCATAGAAGCGCCCTGTACAAGGTGGACGCGAAAGAACTCTTTCCACACGAGAGAGCGGAAATGAGCAAAAATGAAATGTCTAACTTCGCCATATTTAAATATAATGTAATGTAATGTATGCACTTGTATACCGCAAATTATCATATGGATATGTTCAAATGCGGTTTACAATCTATGTGGACATATCTGATCCCTAAGATGCGGACTGCGATTTATACAACACAGAGGTGAGAGCTTTACACGCTGCGCCACCCGTTCTTCACATTAAGCTCAAGATTCTGTATACAAGGAGTTTCTATGACCAGAGGCTTAATTCCAAATTTTAAGGAAATGTTTAGGAAATTATATATGAATTTCCGATATGATTGAACAAAATTTGCATAATTCCCTAACAAAGTACTTATTCTCCCATAAAATGGTACAGTAACCAACGTTTAACGCGACGCCTAATAACTGAAAGACGGATCCATTAGAATTAGAAACAAGTCTTTTTTGATACATTTTTTGAATTAGATAAGGAGTCTGTATGCAAAAAATCAAGCTGAGTTAACCTGACGTTACTATTGAAATTTCGTGATCTAAGCGGGTCATTTCCGCTCTCTCATTGCACTCTTCATAAAAGTAGTGACATGGCCTACCTCTCGGAAGTATAATATGCTGTGAAAAATCCCCCATGATTGTATAGGCGGTTATCTGTTTACCATTTGCATAAGCAGGGTCTAGCTTCAGAATTTTAAAAACCTGCGTGGATCATTCAAAACTTAGTGAAAATCGTCAATGCGTTCTTAGGAATAGTAATTATTTGATCTTGAGCAATTTTATTACATTTTTCAAGACTTGATTTTCTTGTGGGGCAGGAAGCTCATTAGCCCACGTGTTCCATGCAAATTGAGCTTCTCGCCATGCGCTCATAGTTTGAGTTACGAACGTCAAACTTTCTTAGTACGCTTCATTCACCAGATGCTATTGAAATTCAGATCATTTCTTTTTGTACCTCCGTTACGCTTGCTGATTTTCACTAATGCTTATGCAAACGAGAAAAATCGTAAACACTAACGTCACAATATAATGGCCTATAGCTGCGCGGCAGTGATTTACGCCACTGAATGTTGCCCGTAAGTCCTCCAACCTCTCCTTGTCTAGCGGTCGTGCACTTTCCACCGCTTGGAGTTCCCTCACGACGACGAGAAGATCCTTTCTTAAAACAATTGTACTTTAACTCGCATTTTAATGCAGCTTGTAACTGCTGATATACAGACATTACAGCTAGTTTTGTCCAGTATCAGCATCGGGAACCAATTATGAGCAACAGTCAACAGAGCATAAAACACCTATATGCTTAATGCGAGAGAAGCATACCGAGTTATTATTTCTTATTATTTCTTATTTAATCAAAAGCATTGTTTTACTGTTATTTTTACTCTGACGAATAGCCACGGAGGCGCGAACAGAGATCTAAAACTCGGGATTTCTTAAACGTCAATCGTAGGAGAACTCAGTTAGAGAAACTCACCCTTTTTAATGCTGGCCTTCAACCGGCCCTATATTTCCTATATTTTTAGATTCTCCTATATTTCCCTATATTGTCTTGAAATGCCCTATATTTCTTATATTTTGAATATTTTGCACAAAAACGTGAACCCTTTCTTGAAAAAGATTGAAAGTAGAATTTTCCAAATGCGATTTGCATCCTGCATATCAAAGTTCTCTTAAACATGCGGTAATTTCACATGCTGGACTCTACATTTTCGGCGCGCTTCGCGCGCACAAGAGTTACAAATTTCCCTAAAAACAGTTTTTGGAGGCTTGCTACGGCCCTGTAACTACTAAAGTATGAAAAACGAAAGACCAGGAGTTACATGCAGCCAAATCACTGTATTATTGAGGTGAAGGAAAGGCCTTAAAAGGAAGAAACCTGAAACCTGCTACAATAGCTCAAATACTTTTAAAGTTAACGAGAAAACTCTTTCTTATAACAAAGATGGCGACCAGATTTCTATTATGGCGACCAAACTGTTTGGCAACAAGAATTTGTTATTTAGGCACCAATGGCACCTCAAAAAGTTGATGTCAGGCCCTGCATCGTCACATGAAACATCACATGTGCTGAAAGTCTTGAAGCTTAAAGTGTTATTGTGCATATATTGTGTAAAGAATAAAGTTTTACCAATGTCCTACATCCGGCAGAGCGGAAATGACCTGCTTAGACCACTAAATTTCAAATAATAAGGTCAGGTTAGCTCAGATAAGCTTGATTTTTTGCATACAGACTCCTTGTCTGATTAAAAACAAAATATCAAAATGACTTTTTTCTAATGGATCCGTCTTTGAGATATTAGGCTTTAAACATTGGTTTCTGTGCCATTTTATGGGAGAATTAGTACTTTGATCAGGAATTATGCAAACTTTGCTCAACAATATCTAAAATTCATATTCTTCAATTTTCTTAAAATTTGGAATTAAGCTTTTAGCCATAGAAACTCTTTGTATACGGAATCTTAAGCTTATATATTGAAATATGGCAAAGTTAGACATTTCATTTTTGGTCATTTCCGCTCTGTCCCTACATCCTTATTTTTGTCCTATATTTTCTCTAAATGCCCTATATTGGCCCTATATATTTTGAAAAAATGTCCTAATTTAGCCTTTTTTTTAGAAATGATCAGTTGAAGGCCTGTTTAATGGTCTCTCTCTCATATGTTCTGTTTTATCCTCTCTTCAATGCAGCGAGAAATTGTGGTGATCTTGGGACTCCTATGAACGGTACAAAGGTCGGAACCTTGACCACGTTTCCAAACAAAATGGAGTTTATCTGCGATAAAGGCTTTAATCTGATTGGTCCAAGATCACGAGTCTGTCAGGCGGACGGCACGTGGAGCGGTGCTAATGTCAAGTGCCGAGGTTTGTAAGTATATGAATGATATTTTCTTGAATAGCATATAAACATGTTACTAAGAAAACTTTACATCGCGCCCCCAGTGCCACAACCTGTTGCTGTCTGCTAGTTCTCTAGTTATATCCTAGTGATCATTTTTAACGCGCGCTCATTGGCCGAGACGTATCACGTCGTATCCGCCGATATTACAGCCGCCAGAAGGGTGTTTTTAGTAATTACTGTCCTGCATCTGATATTCCCATTAAAAGAATCACTTGGTTATCTTTAATCAAGTGTCGCATGAGCTATCGACGAGCAGTGTTAGCCTTTAGAGCGGGTCTTATTATTTACGCTAAAAAGATGCAAAACTCACAGCAATACATTACACTTTTCCTTTTTCCACGTAATGTTTTTTTTTTCTGCCCAATTCTCGGTGATTGGAGATCGTGATGAATCACTCTGTCTCGAGTTGGATATATTACATCGGAATGGTGATATACTACAATTTGGTTGAAAATTAAAAATAACGTAGAGCTGCTGAAGTTTTGTTTTCTTAAATTGCCATGCAAGTTTGAAACTTTAGTTTAGGTGGCGTTTTTATGCCGCCTTATGCTTGACTTGTATGTAATTTTACAGGCTTTGAACAAGCTTACTCTACAAAATACTCGCACTCATACAATGTATTTCCAGCTCTCGATTGTGGTCCATTATCGACGCCAGTGAATGGCACGCAGTCTGGCAAATACACGACAGTTCCGAACAATATCTCCTTCACGTGCGACGAAGGATTTGATTTCATTGGACCGAGTGTAAGGGTCTGCCAGTCCAACGGAACGTGGAGCGGAGAAAACGTCAAATGCATAGGTATGTGGGCAGTGTATCGTCTCGGTTTATTGGGGTCAAAGTAACTATTTTTTCCCCAGTATTTCCCCTATTTTTAACCCAGACCTTTTCTATATTTGCATCATATGACAATAGAAATAGTTAAACCCGAGTTAACTGTCAAAGACCCCATTTTCTAGCCCCTCGCTGTATTAGTATGTTTGTCAGTCTTACCTAAGTTCGCAGCTCCTAATTTTCACTCCTAATCTCCTAATCTCGCCTTTCAAATGGGCCATTTCCCTTCTCTCGCCGTAGCTAGTTTCCCTTTTGTAAACCATCGTTGCCTTTTAGAACGGTCGTTGCCATTTCAGAAAGGTCGTTGCCATTTCTGATCCCTTGGGATAATTAATAATTATCATTCATATAGCTTCGTTCTATAGATCCTAATGAAAGATAGTACAAATCCAATTAAAAAGCACCTCCAACCCAGCGAATTCACTCGTAGCGCACTGGTTAGGGTTTGGGTTAGTAATCGGTTTACCGGTTAGGTTTAGGGTTCTAAACAGGGTGGAATTGATATACGATTTTTTTCCTACCTTTACTGAGACAACGAATCTAAACGTGTAAATTTTCTAAGTGCCGTCCAAAAGGCAACGACGGTTTACGAAAGGGAAAATTGCCTCGCCGTATCTCTTATCTTTATTTCGCATAAACTCGCAGCGAGATAAGGTCCCAGAGTAGGTGCTTCAGAGTAGATTTGCAATTAACCTTGTAAGGACTTTATTTCAGCTCTTACCACATAGCTTCCCATAAAAACCCGTTCAAACTATTTAAAGATATTGAAGGAACGTTGCAAATGGTTTTGAAGGTATCTTGTTTCCTACGGTACAATTTGTCACTCTCTAACGCAATACTTCGAAGAAATTTCAATCCCAATAAAACAGGGCCAATTCCGTTCCTATAGTACTACATGTTTAATATTTATCATAGTTCTTCTCTTTTTTCTTCTAGCTCGTGATTGTGGGCCCCTTGATCCTCCCCTGAATGGCTCTAAAATTGGAGACCTGACCACCTTCCCCAATAGCATCCATTTCACGTGCGACGAGGGCTTTAATTTGATTGGGCCTCGAAGGCGAATATGTCAGTCAAATGCTACGTGGAGCGAAGAACAAGTGAAATGCAAACGTAAGAATATAGAGACAAAAAGTATTTGTATGGCTATTATTGTATGTTTAACGCCCGTACGCTGTGTAGGTTATAACGAGTTCGACTCCCGGCAGACACTACTCAGACAGTTTCAGTTTCCTAAATAACTCATTTCTGTATTCAAATGTTGAAATAAACAAATGGCTACATCCGCCTGACCCCTGTTACCTATCGATTAGCTCCGCTATTTTTGGGTAACCGTGATCCTAAAGGTTTTAGTTGTAATTTTGTGTATACTGTATTTATAGAAACTACAGAGGGCATTAAAGTATTGTTGTTTGTTGTTGTTGAAATATGCATTTCTTTGTAGCAAAAGATTGCGGCGCATTGGCGACACCTAGAAATGGTACAAAGGTCGGACACCTAACCTCCTTTCCGAACAAGATCGAATTCAAATGCGATGAAGGATTGATCTGATTGGTCGGCGATCACGTGCCTGTCAGGCGAATGGCAAGTGGAGTGGCGTGGATGTCACGTGCAAAGGTTAGTTTGATAAGTGTACAAAGGCATGTAACATCGTGAATCGTTTGTAAATGTTGTATGCCAATGTGCAGTGGAAAATTCTCGGTTGCGAGGTAGGTCGTGGCCCGGACTACTACTTTCCAGCTAATTTTGTACTGCTTATTGCTGTCCTTTAATGTTGCGAAGTATGTAATTTTATTTAAATTTCACATATGTTTGTGTGTAAAGGATGTCATACTTTCCACTTTAGTTATTTGTATCTATACTTATCAACATACTATGAGTACAATGTACTTATTCATGAGAACGTACTTAACTGTTGCAGTCCGTGATTGTGGCCATTTACCAACGCCTCTTAATGGAACCAAGTCAGGGGAGCGAACTACATTCACAAGTATAATTGAATTTGGATGTGACAGAGGTTTTAACCTGATTGGCTCAAAGATCCGCACCTGTCAGTCAAACGCCAAGTGGAGTGGTGTCAGCGTGAAGTGCAAAGGTATCAATTTGCTGGTCGCAACGCTCTAGCATGTGTCCTTGGTACCCCCCAATTTAAAGAAGCAATAGTCAATTGCACAATACAATCTGTCACTCTCTATCGCAATTTTACCCCCAACAAAGCAGCTGTAATTCTTCCCTACAGTACTACGTGTTTAATGTTTATCATAGTTTCTTCACGTTTTTCTTCCAGCTCGTAATTGTGGGCCCCTTGATCCTCCTTTAAATGGCTCTAAAATCGGAGACCTGACCACCTTCCCCTACAGCATCCATTTCACATGCGACGACGGCTTCATTTTGATTGGGCCTCGAAGGCGAAGATGTCAGTCAAATGCTACATGGAGTGGAGTGCAAGTGAAATGCAAACGTAAGAAAATAGAGAAAGTTAAGATGGTTATTTTGGTATTTTGCGTAGCGCCCGTGAGTTGTGCAGATTGTTGGGAGTTTTCATCTCGCCAAAGACGTCATACTTACTAAATAACTGAGTCGAAGGGAGGCCATAAAGAACCTGTTGCCCCTGTTAGACTAGGGATCGTTTCCGGGCGTTACTATGACAGTTGCAGTTATTTTATCGTTGTTATTTCTTGAGAATTTCCTAAATATAGGAGACCATAGCGAACACATTACACGCTTCGTTAGACTTGGGAATCGTTTCAAGGTGTTACTGTTGCAGTTATGTTGTCTTTTCATCGACGCTGTCGTTGTTGTTGTTGTCGCTGTTGTTTCTTGATACCTCCCCTGATCATTTACTGATGACTCGGCCGAGACGGCTGTCTATATGTGCTTGAGAATAATGTTACGTTGTCCTTGTTGCTGTGATCGCTGTTGTTTCTTGATACTGTTGTTGTTGTCGTTGTTGACACTCCTTATCCGTTACTGGTGACTCGGCCGAGACTGCTGTCTATGTGTGCTTGAGAATAATGTTGTCCTTGTTGTTGTGGTCGTTGTTGTTTCTTGATACTGTTGTTGTTGTTGCACTCCTGATCATTTACTGATGACACGGCCGCGACTGCTGTCTATGTGTGCTTGAGAATAATGTTGTCCTTGTTGTGGTCGCTGTTGTTTCTTGATACTGTTGTTGTTGTTGTCGACACTCCTTCTCCGTTACTGATGACTCGGCCGAGACTGCTGTCTATGTGCGCTTAAGAGTAATGGTTTTGTTGTTGTTGTTGTTGTTGTTGTTGTTGTTGTTGTTGTTGTTGTTGTTGTTGCTGTTGTTGCTGTTGTTTCTTGATTCTGTTGTTGTTGTTGCCACTCCTGATCATTACTAATGACTCGGCCGAGACTGCTGTCTATGTGTGCTTGAGAATAATAGTGTTGCTGTTGTCGTTGTCGTTGTTGTTTCTTGATACTGTTGTTGTTGTTGCACTCCTGATCATTTACTGATGACTCGACCGAGACTGCTGTCTATGTGTGCTCGAGAATAATGTTGTCCTTGTTGCTGTGGTCGCTGCTGTTTCTTGATACTGTTGTTGTTGTTGTTACCGCTCCTGATCCTTTACTAATAACTCGGCCATAACTGCTCTCTAGGTGTGCTTTGTTAATAATGGAGTTTAGACGGCTTTGAAGCCACACATGTAGAAGTCGGCGTGTACAAGTCGGTACTACCGTCGTTGCTATCCTCGGCCCTTCCTAATCGCTGTGTCTCTGTTCGCAAAGTAAAGACATCTTTGTTCTGCTTTTCACATATTAATTGATTTAGCTGAACTTATTTCCCTTAGCTCGCGACTGTGGTTCCCTTTCCACACCCATGAATGGAACAAAATCTGGAGCACTAATAACATATCCAAACATAGTGAGGTTCGAATGTGACGATGGCTTTGATCTGATTGGTCCAGAATCACGTGCTTGTCAGGCAGATGGCACGTGGAGCGGACAAGATGTCACGTGCCAAGGTTGGTTTTGCTAAATAATATTCATGTTTCCTCATCTTCAGTTATGTGATTTCATAAAGGCTGTAGTTGTCTCTAACCGCAGGGCTCAATCAGTCCATCCATTTATCCAATGTGAAAAAAAACATATGTTGTGTGTTACAAAGTAGGTCACTATTTAATTATGCCATCTCAAACTAATTCATCAAGCATAGAGTTCAAGAAAATCATAAGCGTGAAGGTGGTTTGGCTACGCGGTCTTGTGGACGCGTATGCCTCATGTAACGTTTTTTAACAGCTGTATTATGTTATAGAGCGTATTTCAGATGACTGTCGTGAGTAATTCGCAATTACTTTGTAATTACTCCCATACGTTTTGTTCAGAATTGGTGTAATTAATTTGCGATTGGTTTCATCACAGTCATATGAAAACCGCTCTAATACAGCTTATTATGCTCTATTCCTTCAATTTGGCACTTATATATCTATGTATTCTGTATTGCACTTCTTGACATATGTTTCCTAGTCTCCGGCAGGCCCATATTGCACCTCTTCTTGTATTTGTCTCATTTTTCTTGTGAAGCATCATTGCCGTTTCTGCTGTCATTGTTGTGTGTTTGCACAATATCTGTCTGTTTGAAACTGTTTCCAACAAAGATGTTTCATCTTACGACTTCAACGTGGACATGTGCACCTAAGGTAATGATCGAACTTGTGTCTTTCTCTTAATTGCTAATCACTTCTGAGCTTTTCTCTTTACCTTATCACGATTATCTGTTTGTTTGAAACTATTTCCATCAAAGACGTTTCATCTTACGACTTCAACGTGGACATGTGCACCTAAAGGTAATGATCGAACTTTAAGCCTTTTCTTGTTAATAACTTCTGACCTTTTCTCTTTCCCTTATCACGATATATGTTGTTCATTGTATTTGCAGATGATCAAGGAAGAAACGAGTTCAACGTAAAATGGAAGTTTGAATTATTATTGTTTTCCATAGCTCGTGATTGTGGACCTCTTGAAACTCCCACGAACGGTACAAAGTTCGCAAAACAGACTACTTTCCCATACAAAGCGCAGTTTTCATGCGATGAAGGATTCAATCTGATTGGTTCAAAATCACGTGCTTGTCAGGCGAACGGCACGTGGGCTGGCGGGAAAGTCGCATGCAAAGGTAGGTGGACGTATTGTATTGTGAACTAACCTGCTGCCCTGATTTTGATTGTGATGCATGGAAGCGGACATGATAGGGAAACGCCCTAGACTGAATTTCGCCTTTGCTCTCGAACGTATTCCACATTGCTCGAGAGCAATAAACCTAGTCCAGAAAAGGTTGCTTAGGTCATTGGTCTTTGGTCCTTGAACGCCTTTGTTTCGTGGTCACTCAAGCAAAGAATTCCTTTGTTTCGCGCTATAATTGAAAGACTAAAGACCAAACACAAAAGCAACCTTTTTGAATTAGGTGTAAATAGACCTCTTTGCCTTGGGCGTAGTATTGTCCCATTTCTGATCACGTGGCATTCATTTCAATAATCTTTCTTTGTTGGGTTGCTTCCATATTCATACATTATCCTTCGGTGCGTAGCAAAAAACAAAAAACAAAGAAAGAATACTCATGGGAATGGCACGTGATCTGAAATGGGACAACATTACGCCCAATATAAGAGGTCTATTTACTACGCGTTTTTGTCGCCCATCACGTAATCACTGACCCAAAATCGAAGGGTAGAATCCGATTGGTTGGTTCTTTTATAGCCATTCCCAGTAACACTGGAAGGAGAGCAAGAGACTTGATCTTGCATACGATTTCCTGAGTCAACGCACGTTCCCTTTATGTTAAACTGCGCGTGGGAACTTTCGAGCCAAACGCACAGGCGCGACTAGTGTTAACGAAGGCATGCATTGTCGTGGTAATGATCTCTCGAGAAAACCTCGTCATCATTTCATACGTTTCTTCTCGCAATATGAGATACGTTCGAGAGTGAATGGGACGGCTGAAATTAAAGGATCCCCTCATCCTGTCCATAATGCGTTGGTTTCTTTTTGATTACATGGTTAAAGGCCCATCACCAACCGAGAGCCTTTGCGGACACTTAGCCAATCAGAGCACCCGAAAAACAATGGATCAATTTGAAAACAAAGGAAAACGGCGCGCAAAGGCTCCCGGTTGGCGATGGGCCTTTAAATGCATCACAAACTGAGAGAATGGATACACCAACAGCTCTCGCACTTTTTGGTTTAAGACTCTTGCTGAGCTTATATTGTTAAGTGTATTAATTTACTCAGTTTTTGATGTAATTTATCATGTAAATAAACACAGAGCAATGCATATGGGCACGTTGGGGGGTCGATAAACTTCCTTGCACGTCTTACCCAAAGCCGTTTGCATTAACTAATCGAGTTGCATTTAAGTAGCGCTCCGCCTAAGATCTATAGCAAAAACAATAGGGCCGCGGAAACAGTGGTCGTCTAGTCATGCTCACACTCGATGTTCTCCAGAATCAATGAAATGCTAGGAAATATCCGGAAGACCCATTCGGAAAGAATTCGACGCTGTAAACAAAGTATTTCGCAACGAAATCTGTCAAAAAGAGATTTAAACCAATCAGAAGGCCAGGATTTGTTACTTAGTAAATTACGTTTTTAGAAACTTAACAATTTAAAAATTTACACAAAGCGTAACTCAAATTCCCCGTAGCAGTTCACGCAATCGTTCTTAGACGGAGTGCTACTTTTAAACACCAGTTCTAGATATCTTAGAGAATTCAAAGGCTTTTATTTTTTTCTGCACGTAGCTCGTGACTGCGGACCCCTGTTGACTCCTGTGAATGGCACCTCTACTGGGAAATACACCACGTTTCCTAACAAAATAGAATTCAAATGCGACAAAGGGTTTGATTTGATTGGTCCGAAATCACGTGGCTGTCAGTCGGACGGCACGTGGAGTGGTCTAAATGTCACATGCAAAGGTACGTCACGCTACGCCCGAAACATTTTTCCACGCAAAAAATATTTGACAAAATCTCTTAGCACGCGGCCTCTTTTTTATGTATTTGTGCACTTCTTGAAAAGTTTCTCATATTTTCGAACGATTTTCACGAGCAGAGAATATTTTTGTAGAGATTTCACTCAGAGTGTCACTGCTGCCTTGAACTATTACTTCTCGCTCATGTGATGATTAGGAATACAGTTATTTTATTTTTACATATAACATTGAGGTAAATTCTATGTGATGACTTGTACAACTGTATTGTCAGGACTGAATTGTATCGTGCGGTATTTGTATAACCATTGTAGTATTGTTGCCAGTTGAAATTATGTTTTCGAATAACCAGCCATCATTTAGGCAAAACTTGGGTGCGACATCAACGTATTTGTCTTTATCTCAGCCGTTCACTGCGGTCCACTGTCTTCACCAATGAACGGCTCCATGAAGGGCTCCCTGACGTATTACCCCAACAGAATCTCCTTCCAATGTGATGAGGGTTTCTACTGAGCGGCTCTTCTCTGCGATCCTGTCAGACAAATAGACATTGGAGTGGTACCACTACGAAATGTATAGGTGGGTTAACAATTGGCAGGTAAGTGGTTAGAATAAAGTGAAAGATGGATATGGATGGTAATTTAATTAACATAATGCAAATAGAGCGGATTTCAGATGACTGTCGTGAGTAATTCGCAATTACTTTGTAATTACTCCTATAGGTTTTATTCAGAATTGGTGTAATTACTTTGCAATTGGTTTCACTACAGTCATATGAAAACCGCTCTATAACTAAATGAGTAAGTAAATACTTCTATAGCTACATACCTAATGTTACCAGAGTAGTTCAGTTGGAGGACGAAGTATTCAGTTATGTAGTATCTTTGTCTTCCTAATGTAGCTGCTCTGTGCGAAAGACGGGTCTTTACAGCCGATTGCGTTTGAGCGTTTTACCCTAACAGTTCGCACGTTATGTTTGAACATTTGAAAGTTGCGTTTCTAGGATGAAACGAGACGTTTCTATGGCGAACCAAAGAGTTATGTCCTCTCTGATTGGTCAGTGAAAAATACACATGGCGGTTGCCCTTGGAAACGTCCGACGTTTTGTCTCACAACGCAACTTTCAAACGTTCAAACGTAACGTGCGAACTGTTAGGGTAAAACGCTCAAACGCAATTGGCTGTATTTAGTTTGTTGGATTATCCCTTAAAGCCGTTCTCAGTAACACGCGCAGTTTAAAAGAAATGCTTGCTAATCTAAAACTCGTTTTTTTGTATATGATTCCATGACAACGCACGCCCTTTTCGTGCAAAAAGCGTGCAGAATGTTTAGAGCACAGACACACAGGCGCCAAAGTGTAAAAGAGAACGTGCGTTGTCATGGAAACGTAGACAAAACAACGAGTTTTTGGTTTTCAAGCATTTCTTTTCATCTTCGCTCGCTTTCCTCGTTTTACTGAGAACGGCTTTAATTCAGGTTGATTTTAATATCTAGTCGTTTGTTCTGTTTTTAGCTAGAGACTGCGGTCCTTTGTCTGCACCCCTGAACGGCACAAGGATTGGCCAGTTGACCACTTATCCAAACAAGATTCATTTTACATGCGATGAGGGGTTTGATGTGATTGGTTCTCGATCACGATCTTGTCAATCCGATGGGACGTGGAGTGGAGTGAATGTCAGATGTCAGGGTACGTACGAGCGTAAACGTCGAGCCCTCAGCGTAAACGTTGACCTCAATACTTTTTAATTTGACCTACTCTTACATATTCGTAAGCTCAAAATTTATTGATTATAAGTTGACCCTAGATGCAAGGTCCCAATTCGGCAATACGTTTGTCAGATGAGAGTTATATTAACAATGACCACATACACGCAGAATGCAGTGGTTTGCAACTCTAGTTTTTTAGAAATTGTTCCGAAAACCCCAAACGAGGTTTTGTTTGCACGTGCATCGCAACTCCCTAATTATGAACATATATTATTTGTTTTAATATTCATACACTAGAGGCATTGATGATTATATGCACTGCACATCAGATCGGTCGGATGTTTCCAAGGGGATTAAAACACACAAGGTATTTTTGAAAATAATTACCCGCGGGCCACCTTAAAGAACAAAGAAGTCAGGGACGGCTGTTTACTCAAGCGATGTTTTTGTCTTTACAGTTCGCATAGTGAATTTGCAGTAAACAAGGAAATCTGGCTAGTGCAAACATTGATTTATAGCCATCCTGTCGACGATATCATGTCCAATTCTAATCGTTCCTTCTTGATTTATTCTCGTACAGCTCGTGACTGCGGCCCTCTTGCTACACCCACTAACGGCACCAAATATGGCGAGAAGACAACCTTCCCTAACATAATGAGATTCAGATGCGATGATGGCTTTGATTTGATTGGCTCATCACAGCGTGCCTGTCAATCAAACGCCACTTGGAGTGGAAAACTGACACGATGCCAAGGTTTGCAATTGTATCCAAACCGTAGCTAGTACTGCAGAGTAAAAACCAACATATAAGGGACCGTTCATTTTTATCAGGGAGGGGGGGACTGGTGGAAATGACGGGGGGACCCACTAAATTTGGGGGGGCGGGGGGTGTGGCCCCCCTTTCATGCCCGTGTTGTCTTAGGTGGTCCCCCAAAAACCAATGTATTTTTTCTGATGACCCCCACCCCACCCCTCTTAGTTGATGTGAAAGTGAGTGCACATAAAGAAGTGACATACTGTAATACCAAGCCTTTAGAATAGACATCGAGTTGTAGTTGTACGGGGTATTTTCTTGCCAACAGCATGCTATAAAAAATACAAACTTTTCGTTCTCTCCCTGTTATGTGCTTGTATTCTTTCGGTGACCCCCCTCCCTTTTGAGGCGTATTTTTGGGGTGCCTCCCCCCTTTGAGGCAGTATTTTTTTGGGTGACTCCCCTCATTTTCACCAGCCCCTCTCCCTATATAAAAATTAGATAAGAAAAATAAAATGAAACATGGGGTTGTTATGGAAAATCTTAGTCTAAAAAATCCAGGTTCTTATATGCGGCTTTCTACTCTATACTAGACTAGTTTTGGTCCGAATAGTTTTTTAATAGTCAAATCTCATTCTGGTAACGATACCACCGAAAAAAAGTTCAAGCGAAACACAAATGAACAAAAAAGCTGGCATTGGGCAACACAAAAGCATTTCGTGTGGCGCCAAACTTTCACAAAGTCCTCACAAGAATCACAATATTACTAGTCCAAGAATATCGGACTGCCGCTATTAGGTCGCGCGTTTCCAGGTCGAGCGTTCCGAGGGCTCCTGTTGATAGCGGCGGGGCAATATGCATTTATATTTTGGTTTAAATAAAGGCGGGTCTCGTGTGTTTGCGCTATATTTCAGCTGTCGACTGCGGTCCACTGTCTTCACCGATGAACGGTTCCATGAAGGGCTCCCTGACGTATTACCCCAACAAAATGTCCTTCCAATGTGATGAGGGGTTTCTACTACGAGGATCTGAGGCCAGAGTGTGTCAGGCTAACAGAACATGGAGTGGGGTGGAGACAAAGTGTGAAGGTAGGTTTAGAATAAAATAGGTAGTTAGTAAATAATCTAAAAAACAAAAGAACAATTCTAAAGGATGGCACATGGGCATGGATTAGGCCAAAAGTCATGAAATAATTTCCGACACTATTGTACCCCAAACTTTTGTCAGGCCATCTTTCCTGAATAACTATGGAGAGAGTGCTGTTTAAACTTTACCAACATTTACATCCCTGATGTGGTATTGGTACCGTCGAGCACAATCTAATAATTGGAGAAGGGAGACGTGAAAGATTCATCCGGACGTCGCAGCAACCGGTCCTAGTGCAAATGTTAGAAAACGATTCATTTTTCCAAGCAAATATGCTCTCCCTAGTGTTGTATCGTACAATATTTTGTCTTTCTTGCAGCTAAAAACTGCGGTCCCCTTGAAGCCCCAGTAAATGGAACAAAGATTGGGAAGCTCACGACGTTTCCTAACAAAGTTGGATTTAGTTGTGACGTGGGATTCAACTTGTTTGGTGACCAAGAACGAGTCTGTCAATCGAGCGGGAGGTGGAGTGGAGTGGGCGTCAGATGTAAAGGTACTTGTTTCGTGTCGTGTCGTGTCGTGTCTTGTTGTGTCGTGTCCTGTCGTGTTGTGTCTTGTTGTGTCGTGTCGTGTCGTGTCGTATCTTGTCGTGTCGTGTCGTGTCGTGTCGTGTCGTGTCGTGTCGTGCCGTGCTGTGTCTTGTTGTGTCGTGTCGTATCTTGTCGTGCACAGGGAATTTCTACGCAGGCAAGTGAAAACCGCAGTACCAACTATACGTTGACAAATCCTCCAACAAAACTCGCTGTCCCACTCCCCCGCACTAATTATCCTAAAACAGCTTTCGTTATAGCGGCTGGGAAAGCTTGCCAAATGATCTTCGGCAAGCGGAGTCCCCCTTCCGATTAAAATCGGGCTGCAGTAAATTATTTATTAGTAAATGACGCATGGCATCCATGGAAAGCAGGCATTTAATATAGTAGTATTATAGAATTATAGATTATATATTTTAGGATTTTAAATTATCAGTTTATTTATGAATTTGTTATTTTGAGCCCTGATGTTTTGAACGGTGTTTCAATAAAGTTACAATGTCACTGTCAATTTGCGAATAGCTGTTCATTGCCGGATTTCAAGCCGAGAGTGCCTGGGGCGAATCCCTTAATATTGCCATTATCGAGACGAGTTCCACATAAAGATGAAGAGCATATTAAACTATACAAAATCGACACCGCGGCAAAACGCATTTGCCATGCGCTAAAAATCCACTTCCTATGAAATGAAAAAACAAAAGAAATAATCTTCATAACAAAAATATCTCGTGCGGTCTTGGAAATTAGGAAAACGTAAGCTCCTGACACAAAACGTAAGGCCAAAAATTGCAGAGCAGTTACAATATGATCATATCTTTCTCTGAGCTTTTGCACCTCGCAATTTAAAGCTTGCACCCGAGGCTAAAATTGTCAAAATTTATCGTTTGCTGTTGTTATGTAGATTTTTTCAATTGTCTTCATTTCACAGGCCAGTGAATTTTTAGCGCATGTGAACTGCGTTCTGCCGCGGTGTCTACACAATCCTTAAGTTTGGCGTTGATTGTGTAAATTCCGATCGAGATACAGCCATTCCAAGATGCCGCAATTTTATAAGCTTTGTATGGTTTTCCGGACGCCGCGTCCGGATTTCACACAAATCTTGTAAAATTTTGGACTTTTTGAATGGCTGTTTCTCTATCACTATTTGCCTGGTTAATACCAAACTTTGGGATTTTGTATAGTTGAGCATGCCCTTTCTCCCCATGTTGGTCTTGTCGGATAATCGATATATTAAAGGATTCACCAGGCATTCACGGCTTGAAATCCGGCAATTTTGAGTGAACTTTTGGAATTAGTTTTTTTGCAAACTGTAAGATTAATGCATGACCCGCAAGAGCAGTTTGGGTTGTTTATGACTACAGAAATAGTTATTTCAAATTTTAGTACGTTCCGATAAAAAGCCGCGAAGTAATGGCATGGGGAAGTTTATGTTTTGGGCGCCAAAAATGCTCCAAGTCCCTTTGTTAAAGTGTCGGATGTCTGATTTGTATGACGTAAACTGGGTAGTTTTGAGAGCGAGCTTCACAGAAATTTTATTTCTCAAAGAAAATTAATTATTTACAAGGAATATTATTTCGTACAACTGTATATCCGAATCTACTGTCACATTCGTGCATTTTCACCCCGCTTATTTGGATTTTACGGGCTAAATAGATATTTCTGCTTCTCTCGCTATTAGCTGTATTAGCTGTATTCACACTAGAGACGAGTCTCCCATCTGAGACGAGTTTCTCGCCTTGAATATGGTTCCCTGTTCTTCTGTGATCACTCGAAAAAAACTTGTTTTGAAGAAGAAAGTTTAGACAGATAACAAGCAAGTGTTTCTGAGTAGATTGACATAAGACAGGAACTTTTTCTGACGAGAAATTCGTCTCAGACGAGTTTTCCGTCACAAAAAGTTCCTGCTTTAGGTCAATTCTGCTCAGAAACACTTGCTTGTTATCTGTCTAAAGTTTCTCCTTCAAAAAATTGTTTTCACGTGATCACAGAAGAACAGGGAGCCATATTCAAGGCGAGAAACTCGTCTCAGACGGGAAACTCGTCTCTAGTGTGAATGTAGACTAAAATATGAAAATCCGCGAACGAGGTGTTTTGCCAAGCTGGATCCTGATAAACGGACCTGTCAACCAGTTGAACTGAGAAAATATATATCATGAAAGGTCGACGAACAGCTTAAACGATGATTATTTAATAACGATATTTCAATCGGCCATTACCGATCTTCTTCAGGTTGTGAAGCAACCCAGTAATGCTTCACAACCAGAAGAAGATCGGTAATGGCCGATTGAAATATCGTTATTAAATACATTTGACGCGCATCAAAGAGTCAATTTGAATAGCAAACTCAAGATTTCGTAACTTCGCTGCTTATATAATGATCTTGTTCGACTTTGGGTGATTAATTTACTAATAGCGATCTTTGTGGGGACTAAAAATTGGTTTCGTGTCATATCCTGTTTTACTTTGGTAAAACATATTTGATATCAGGAAACCCTGCAGATTTCGCATAATGTTTTATCACATGTATAGCCTAACTGAACTACATTATGAGCTAGAGCTACAGTTTGTTTTAAAAACGTTACATATTACACATTCAATACCGTGGATATCCTGCGGATTTCTCAATTCAATTCAATTTTTGTACAGGGATTGCACACTTGAATTAAATAAACAAAATGTAAAAGACAGAAAAAAAAAAAACAGGTGTGCAGTGACCACAGAAACGAGTGCTGTCGAGTTGGTCACTGAAAGTTAGCGATTTTCCTTTTCTAAGCCATTTAATAAATTGCTAAATTGCTTAAGTGTTATGGTACTGTGGAAATTAAATTACTAGTAAGTGAGAATATGCCGATTTTTTGTATAATTTGATAGTCTTTCGGTACCTTAATACGCTGCACTTTTGTTGGGTTTATAGGCGTTATCACGGCTTCCGCCGCCATTTATACAAGTAGGCAAGCCGTACAAAACGCCGCATAAACACTACAAAGGCGAAGTGAAATCGTTGCGAAAATATCAAACACATCGACACAAATAATAAATATTTTGCGTTAAGATAGTGACTGAAACAGTTTACCTCCAAAGTTATTTATGTTATTTATTTATTTTCTTTATTGTGAATTTATATATACATATTTATAATCTTGGTAACTAGCAACATAGCTTAACCGAGTAAATAAACTGAAACTGAAACAAGGTTTGGAGGATATAGCTACTGTAGAAACTAAGCAATTATACTTTTATTTCTTCAAAGTCCGTGTGCATATCGATGCGTAAAAGTCTGTCAAAAATACAGGGTAGATGAGGGAAACTAAAAATCACAATCCCTCGCTTTATAGAGAGCGTAGGAACCTAAAGTTTAGTAGATGTATTGTTAGACCAATTGTATCTTTACTTTACGGTAAGTATTTTGTCGATATGTGCAATATTTTCGCTGTGTTTTGATGCATTATTAATACAGTATCCCCAGGGGGGGTACTCGGATATAAAAATGCCGGGGGGGGGGGGGGTCCGACGTATTTTTTTGGGTATGAAATTTGTAGTAAAAGTATTTTTTTGGGTTGAAAATTTTACCAGGTATTTTTGGGGTGTTGAAAAATCCGCGGGTATTTTTTTGGGGTTGAAACTTCTGACAGGCTAGTTGATCATCAAGATACTGCCTTAAGCTGAAGCTATTTCCCGGACAAAGAAAAGGACAATGCTGGTATGAAATAGCCTTTTTTAGGCTTGAAAATGTTGGGTATTTTTTGGGTATCAAATTTTGGGAGCAGGTATTTTTTTGGGTATAAGATTTTTGGCTCAGGTATTTTTTTGGGTATGAAATTTGGAGCTCCGTCGTACCCCCCCCCCCCCCCCCCCCGTCACTTTTATATCCGAGTACCCCCCCTGGGACAGTATCTCTGTGGATTTTTGCACTGCTTGCCTACTCGTCAAACTGGCGGAGGAAACCGTGATACCCTATTTTGGGATTGGTCGGAGCGCTATTGATAGCCGAGAGCCCGTCTACAGTCGGTGCTCCTGCACTGTACTGCTCTCCCCTTGCCGTCTCTCCTCTGTTTCTTGCACTTGAGGCTTAATAAAGCTAAACCATCGCAGGTTTGAACGAAAATCTCCCAGGAACATAAAGTAAGCCAGAGGACTTATTGCTGGGTTAAGAATGACGAGAAGTCCACTGAATGTAGTAACGAATTTCACACAATCAGGGGGACATTGTTTTCTAAGAAATTTCCTGCTACCGAATTGTAAGAAAGCCCACCATATAAGCGATGGTAGCGTACATGTAAGCAAGATAATCGTTGAAGTGAGAATCATCGCCATTGCGGATTTAAAACGCTTGATTCTGAGTTTCTGTTGTGCGTTTGGTAGGTGTATGGCGGCTTGAAGCTGGCGAAGTTTCCGTATGATCATCGTATTAAGACATATGAGAGCGACAAGGCAAAGTGCAAAAATACTCCGGAAACAATGGACAAGTAAAAAGTAATAGTTTTAGAAATCAACTTTGATGGGGAGCAGTACGTAATATTTTGGGAATCTATTTTGATAGTGCTATTCACAAAAACGTGGCTAAAGGTCACCAACGGTACTGCCCAGCAAATAAAGATCTGAGCAACGATCCACCGACGTGCGACGGGTGCCAAATGGACTGCGCTAGACGCTGCTTTATACCTCCCCGCTGCTATTACCAACAGAGTTAAACCAGAAACGAAGGGAGCGGATTCTTTTAGCAGACGGAATATTTTACATGTCGCTATAGCTAGTATGGTCTCTTCGATTTTCCAGCTCTTTGATCCAGTGAGAATGTTATCTAGTGATTTTGAGGAATACGTTATCAATGTCATTAGATCTGCTACCGCCATGTTCGCAACCAAGATGTTAAGGTTCTTCCTCAGTTCTTTCTTAATGCACACCAAGATAATCACGAACGTGTTCCAAAAGGAACCCCCACATAGAAACAAAAATATCAAGGCTACTTGAATCTTGTCTATGGTAGACAAATCGACACATTCTTCGTGACTAGATGTGGTGTTTGTTGAACCGACGGGACCGATGGTTAGCGTTAAGTTCATACTCATCTTCTGTTCGCCTGCAAGGGAGAAGTTGTATGGTGAAAAAAGTAATTTAGCTTCGTCTATAACGAGCTTTTATCTAAAGGGACGATTGAACAGCAGCATAATCGACAATTGTAGTGATCTAAAGATAATGTCTTTTTTTTCATGTTTAATAAAAATTTAGAGTTTGAACACACCTCTTCCTCAGAATGTGGTCGTTATCTCATTTTAATTATCTCATTTTAATTAAGACTTGGAGCGGCGCTTGTTATTTCATGGTGAGTAATTTAGCTGCAATTGTATAGTTGTAAATAACATTTTGTTTATTTTGTGTCGTAAAATACTTTCTCTGAAACACCGTGCATTGTATCCTGACACAGATAGCACTTTAGCAGGTTAATAATTTAGCTTGCGTAACATGGTTCCCGCATAATAACTCCAAGGTGACGGTCTATTCATATTTTATTAAGACAAGAAGGAACTTGTACGTGGGGCGTTACAAACAACATTTTTATGACGTTTTCATTTTCAATATCACATTTCAAAACGTTACTTATTACACGTTTTTACAACAGGTGTTTCTGTTATTCCCTTTTTGCCGCATTGTGCCATTTTTGCATACACATGCCCTTTGGCATGCCTTGTGTGTCTTTTTTGTTGCCTTACCAGATGCCTTTTTTTTGCAAACTGCTGGCAGACATTTACACGATAATTTGAGTTTATGTCTCGCTTGAGTTTGACAAAATCGCGTTTCTTGTTTTACCTCAATAAGTTGATTTAAAAAAAACGTTTTCTTAAAGTTTATGATTCCTGCATGTTCCCAAAGATTGTTCAGATTCGGGAGTCTACAATATACGCCTGCACTACGTATCTACAGAAAACTTACCTTTCATAGAAGTGAAGATCCAGTGAAGACAGACGAAGGAAACACTGTTAGTAGGCACCTAAGCAATGCTAAATGACAGAAAATGGAAAGAAAGACCAATAGACAGTCTAGTATTGATGATTAGTGGTATGATTACTTATTGATAATATACATACAGAACGTTTCAGAGAAGAAAGATTGCAGCGATGACAAATGCACTGAACGCGTGCCAGAAACGAGCAAAGTTTACAAAACCTAGCTTGACTACAATATCTGCAATATCATTAGGCAGGCAGGTGGAATTCTGTTTCGACAATCATCAGCTACGCAAATACTCTTTCTACTAGGAAAATGTCTGCTGTTTTTCTGGGCAAGATTTAAAAGAACCAAAAATGTTCAATTTGAGAAAATAAAATGCCATCGTTGCTGTGCGACTACGTTAACCGGGCCATCCCGTAAAACGTTTGTCATTCAGAGATTCAAACCATTTTAAGGAAATTTAATACCTGAACTATACGTTTGGCGATGAGTGAGTAAGTGTTTTGAAGTGATTGTTGCTCATAATGTTCACTATTTGTAGAGAAAAGCGAATATTTGGATGCCTGAGATCTCAAGAAAGTCAAGATCCTTTGTTCTGTACTCGCTTTCTGATTGGCTAACTTTTACAACATGGCCCGGCTGACGTAGTCGCACAGAATACTTTATGGGTTATTTGTGCACATCTTGTTCGCATTTCAAAAATGTTGTAGTACCAATACCAACCAACTGGTTCCTGTTCGTGTCACCAGCTCTTAAGAATAAGCTGGTGACACGCTCAGGTACAACGCAAATATATTACTACCTTTTCCGTCACATGTATTACACCTGTAGCGGGATACGCATGCGCGATGTTTCATAATTGCTTTCCCGAATGCTTTGCAGCGGATTTAGAATCCTGGTAGGCGGCAGGCCATTACGAGCAAGTTTTCGTATAGCAGTGGACCTTGGTCACCAACTTTTAAATTCTTTGCCACCACTGAACACGTTCCCATGAAAAGGACGAGGCGGGCATGTGCTCTGATATTACTATCCGTCTCGATTATCTTACTACTATTGCGGGTACTAATTAGTGTAAATTTATGAAATGATAATAATACAAAAAAAAACCAAACCCACCTAGCTTTATTATATAGTAGTGCGTCGAAGAATTCTCAACTGATCATTTTGATATAATGATATTCAATATCAATTTTTTTTATATAAGCCGTTTCCGGGAAACGTCACCCAAAAAACCTATAAGCTTGAAGCGCAAAGGATGATGGGGGCATTTAAACTGCTACTGTTTGATCTGAATTCAGACAGTTAACGCAAACACAGGTGAAATGATTAAATTTCAGTACATTTCCAAGCATGTTTGTTTCTAATATTTTACAGAAATCTAAATAAATCTTTACCCATACTCCCTAGCGCACTAAGCTTATAGGCTTTTCCCGGAAACGGTATATCCATTTTATTATTCTCATAGTAAGCGTATTATAAATCAATTGTTTATAGCGTGATTCAACTAAAACTTTGCGATGAAGTTAAAAAACAAACTATCCTAACCTAACAATGCCGACCAAACAATCGAAGGGGTTGGTCTTACGGCGCTTTTTTTATTTGCAGCTCGTGACTGCGGACCTCTTGCTACACCACAAACGGCACCAAATATGGCGAGAAGACAACTTTCCCTAACATAATAAGGTTCAGATGTGACCAGGGCTTTGATCTGATTGGCTCATCTCATCGAACCTGCCAATCAAATGCCACTTGGAGTGGAGCAATTACACGATGTCAAGGTGTGTAGCGTTCAGACGTTCATATTTTATAAGCTTTTTAGCCATTTAAAGTGCCACTAAAGGCAGAAGTCAACTACATTTCATCAAAAAGATCCATTATCCAAGGGAACAGTAACGAAAGAAAAATGTGTTTACCGCGCGCCGTTAATATTTTATTGATTTTTAATATTTCCGATTGGCGATTTTTTTTCGTTCAACTATGCTTTCTGCCTCATGTGAGGTGAACAATGGTTCCTGTGACGTATGAAGAAGACATAGAAAGTAGAACAAAGACCACGAAGAAGACAATGAAAGAAGAACAAAGACCTTCTTTGTTGTATTTTCTATGTCTTCTTTATGCGTCATAGGAACCATTGTTCTGAAGAACTTCTCCCCCAAGATGCATCGCGCATAGTTGAACG
Source organism: Scolanthus callimorphus (assembly GCA_033964015.1). NCBI lineage: Eukaryota > Metazoa > Cnidaria > Anthozoa > Actiniaria > Edwardsiidae > Scolanthus > Scolanthus callimorphus. The sequence continues at coordinate 33,068,147 of CM066911.1, forward strand.
AAAAAAGAAAACGCCAATCGAAAGTATTCAAAAATCAATAAAATATTAACGGCGCGCGTAAAGCACATTTTTGTTTTGCTACTGTTCCCTTGGATAATGGATCTTTTTGATGAAATGTAGTTGACTTCTGCCTTTAGTGGCACTTTAATAAATATTTATTCATTGTGTTTGCACTGTATTTTAGCCGTCGACTGCGGTCCGCTGTCCTCGCCAATGAACGGTTCCATGAAGGGGTCCCTGACGTATTACCCAAACAAAATATCCTTCCAATGTGATGATGGGTTTCTACTACGAGGATCTGAGGTCAGGGTTTGTCAGGCCAACAGAACATGGAGTGGGTTAGAAACAAAGTGCCAAGGTAGGTAGAAAAAGGTAGGTGAAATATAATTTTGAAAACAAACAAAAAAAGCTAGTGGATAATGGATGGATTGGAAAGGCCGAAGGTAATGAAGGAGTTCCTGAAACGTTTCGGCCTTGCGTTTTCCATATAATGTTATTACACACAGTTTTTGCCTGAAAAATGGTTATATAGTGAAACTATTTTCTTATTTTCTTTCTTGCAGCTAAGAACTGTGGACCTCTTGAGACGCCTATAAATGGAACAAAGATTGGACAATTGACGACGTATCCTAACAGGATCGAGTTTAGATGTGACAAGGGATTCAACTTGATTGGTGACCAAGAACGAGTTTGTCAGTCGAATGGAAAGTGGAGCGGAGTTGGAGTCAGATGCAAAGGTACTTGCTTCGTGTCTTGTAGTATCTTAATATCTTGTGTTGCCCTGTTCAGCCTGTCTTGGCTGCGTTCTGCCCTGAGCTGTGCTGTGCTGTCCTGCCTTCTGCACTGTCCCGTTTTGTATGCGTCGTGTTATGACATGTGTAGCGCCTGGGTGCCTGCGTGAGGAGAGCGTGTATTGTAATGGAATCGTACACCTGCACTGTTATCCCAGGCGGAATATATGACCGAGGTTTTCTCTACTAAATATACGCTCGTAGCACCGTAGTGGCATATCATACATACCTTGCATTCTTCACTACGCTACTATGGTAAATATACGGTGCAGTTTGCAGAAAACGTATTTCATTCCCACTCTCCACTACGCTACTACGGTAATACGGTGAAGTTTGCTGAAACTATATTTTATTCCCACTCTCCACTACGCTAAAACGGTAATACGGTGCACTTTGTTGAAAATATTTTATTCATCACAGTTTTTCGAGATCGAGATACTTATGCTTTGAACTGTACTTGTTATTTCTACCTTATCACAAGCGGTTAAAGAATGCAAGGTATGTAAGATATGCCACTACGCTTCTACGGGTGCCACGAGCGTAGTAGAGAAAACCTAACCTCGGTCATATATTGGGCCCCTTGTTATTGAGGAAGGATGTCACGGAAGCAACCAATCAATTTTACTGACTGTAGCGGGGTACGATCGAGGGGTACGATCGAGGGGTACGATCGAAAGCGAGGGGATAACTGAAAAAATCAACACCAGCCCTAGAACACTAGAACACTAAAATCAACACCAGCACTAGAACACACATCATCACTTTAGTAAAACTACAAAATTTCGCTGCATTATATTCAATATCGTCCGAGAAAACTGAAGTTAAAATGTGAAAATGTACAGACGTTTGTATGACTGGGGGTGTGCGTCATACCCCCAGTTATACAAATCTCTGTAAAAGTTTCAATTTTCAGACTCTGCTTTCCCAGCCGACATGGCATTTGGCATTACGAAATTTTAAAGGATTACTAATGTGATGATGCTCTTTCTAGTGCCAGCATTTGATTTTCAGTCAGTTTAATTTTAAGACATGTGAATTTGCGGCGGCCATTTTGGAAAAAAGGTCTATTAAGACTATCCGGTACTTATAGAATGAACATTAATGGCTCTTTTACACAGGGACTATGCATCTAATAGAGAAGCTTCTTCTTTTTTACAGCTGGTGACTGCGGTCCTCTTGCTACACCCACAAACGGCACCAAATATGGCGAGAAGACAACCTTCCCTAACATAATGAGATTCAGATGTGACCAGGGCTTTGATCTGATTGGCTCATCTCATCGAACCTGCCAATCAAACACCACGTGGAGTGGAGAACTGACACGATGCCAAGGTGTGTAGCGTTCAGACGTTGTCAGATGTTTATTTAGCGTTGTGATTACATTTTTCAGTCTTTTCAATTTTCAGCCGTCGACTGTGGTCCGCTGTCTTCACCAATGAACGGTTCCATGAAGGGCTCCCTGACGTATTACCCCAACAAAATCTCCTTCCGATGTGATGAGGGGTTTCTGCTACGAGGATCTGAGATCAGGGTGTGTCAGGCCAACAAAACATGGAGTGGAACAAATACTAAATGCGAAGGTGACTTGATTAGTATGTGCTCCTTAGGTGTGATGTAACCGGGTTAGCAGCGATTGAAAAGCTGCCACGCACTACTGGCCGGAGATGGATACATTCATGGTGTGTAGCAAATTAGGCAACGCATATGGCGTACGTAACATATTCGATAGCCTAGTTAATCTGTTAATGGAGTGTAATGATAATGGTGGAAAGCCCGCAAACTTTAAATGATCTGCATGATCAGCACTATAGTAGTAGCAACGTAGGTTGCATGTTTAGTGGGGCTTTTACTTGAGTTTGTCTCTGCACAATCGTTTGTTTCATGCTTATTTGCAAAATATGACGCAATTACTCCATTAATTATTTGCATCAATTATTTATTTGGTAGGAACCTTTTTTAACAACATTTTCGCCTTTTTTGTAGCTCGTGACTGCGGTTTCCTCCCAGCACCTGTAAATGGCACAAAGATGGGAAGGCTAACGACTTTTCCTAACATGATCGAGTTCAAGTGCGATGATGGCTTTGACCTGATTGGCCCATCATCACGTGTTTGTCAGGCGGACGGCACGTGGAGTGGGATGGCCACTATTTGTCGAGGTTAGCATTTGATCTTTGACCTGATTGGCCCATCATCACGTGCTTGTCAGGCGGACGGCACGTGGAGTGGGATGGGCACTATTTGTCGAGGTTAGCATTTGATCTTTGACCTGAATTGTCCATCATCACGTGTTTGTCAGGCGGGCGGCACTTGGAGTGGTATTAGTGCTATTTGTGGATGTTAGCATTTGATCTTTGACCTGATTGGCCCATCATCACGTGTTTGTCAGGCGGACGGCACGTGGAGTGGTATTGGCACTATTTGTCGAGGTTAGCATTTGATATTTGACTGATGATGAAACTGTGAAAAGCATTTGTCACTCTTTTATGAGCGCCGTCTACGCGAACAATTTTATTTGGCAACTATATTTGACAGTGAGGATGGCCCACAACAATTTGTCTACTATGTGCGCCCCATTTAACATTGAACAGCAGGTATACATGTAAATAAAATGCTGCAATATTGAACGTGACTGCATGAATGGTTTGATGCGGCTTGGAAACCACTTGTTGTGACAAATATTTGAGGGAACTTTTGACGGTCGTCCACAGCAGATTTTCATATATGATATATTGTATTTGCCAAACAAAAACAAAGCACGCCAGCTTACAAACAAATGTACAAACAATGTCATATAATATATAGATTTAGCCACTGGCTAAAAGCGGAGCTCCCGGTTAAATATTTTTATAGGGTGCGTTGTTGGGCCGTTGCTAGGGCAAATAATTATAAGTCCTGCAAAAGATTCATCATGTGACGTATCGCGACGTCACTTATTACAGAAAGCATTCTTCTTGTTCTCCATTGCCAAGAGTGGATTACCAAGAGTTTGAATATTTACTATGTACGCCCGAATCACAGTCAGAAAAGTGTCTATTTTTAGAACTAGGATTGCCGCGAAAATTCGTCATCCACAGGGTTCCCACTTTCTCGCCACGCAAACAGTTGTGAGATCCAGCCTAAAATCAATCGCAGATCAATCGAAAAACCTTTAAAGTCGCAAAGATAAGGTAGGATATTCTCTATTTGTTGTGTATTAGGTATACGAGCATTCGAACCTGGGCATTCGAATACTTTCGCGCGCGAAATTCAAATCTAAAAATAGACACTTTTCTGACTGTGATGTGGACAAATACTGTACGAAAGATTCTAACTCTTGTTAATCCACTCTTGCCATTGCATACTTGCAAATTCAGATTTTTTTGTTGGCATTTCAAAAAGCTCCATACCCACAGACTCACGGATATAGACTTTTCTAGTTTTGATGACGTCATCGATGACGTCATGTTACGTGACCTTGGTGGTGCACCCCCTTGCCTCCAAAATAACTTTACCCAAATTTGGTCTTCTAGCAATGTTGCCTTCTTGAGATAATGACTTTTCTAGTTTTGATGACGTCATCGATGACGTCATGCCACGTGACCTTGGTAGTGCACTCTCCTGTCCTCCAAAATAACTTAACCCAAGTTTGGTCACCTAGCGATGTTGCCTTCTGGAGATACTGACTTTTCTAGTTTTGATTCAGTCATCGATGACGTCATGTCACGTGACCTTGGTGGTGCACCCCCCTTGCCTCAAAAATAACTTTACCCAAATTTGGTCACCTAGCGATGTTGCCTTCTCGAGATATTGACTTTTCTAGTTTTGATGACGTCATCGATGACGTCATGCCACGTGACCTTGGTAGTGCACTCTGCACCCTGTCCTCCAAAATAACTTAACCCAAGTTTGGTCACCTAGCGATGTTGCCTTCTTGAGATATTGACTTTTCTACTTTTGATGACGTCATTCCGGACGAACAGACGGACGGACGGACGGACGCACAAACCGGAAGTCCATGACAGAATCGTTTGATGCATATACACTTTTGTTTTGTTCCTTTTTCTCCTGCATGTAGCTATGGGGCTCCGCTACGCGGGCGCCTTCGGCGCCCGCGGGAGCTCCGCTAAAATGTGGCAAAAATTCTCCTCTTCTACACGGAAAAATTGTAGCTGTCATAAAAAGTATGACCACATAAAACTCGCCGTGCCGTCCACACGGTCAAATATAGTTTTTTTTAAATAAATCGTGTTGACTTTGCTTGTTTCCTTTATGCCCGGCTGATAATTAGGTATTTCTTGTGAGAACTTCGTTATTTCTTTTGATTATTTCAGCCGTCGACTGCGGTCCGCTGTCTTCACCAATGAACGGTTCCATGAAGGGCTCCCTGACGTATTACCCCAACAAATATCCTTCCAATGTGATGAGGGGTTTCTACTACGAGGATCTGAGGTCAGGGTTTGTCAGGCCAACAGAACATGGAGTGGAGTGGAGACAAAGTGTAAAGGTAATTTGTGTCGCCTTTCGTGACCTTTCTCTGCTTCAAATACGTATTTCTGGAGCCCATCAACAGGAGCCTCCATTACTTCACTTGGTCTAGCCATATGCACAGGAGCAGACAAGTCTAATTTTAGACTTAATTTTGAACGGAAAATTGTTTCTTTTGGAGTAATAAATGTTTGGTTCATCGCGTACGGCGCTGATTTTAGACACCATTGTTTTGCGAGTTTGGATGTCATTTCTAACCATGGCAATAGACCTCTTTCGCTTGGGCGTAATGTTGTCCGTGTCAGATCACGTGGCATTCATTTGAATAATATTTCTTTGTTTGGGTAGCTTCCATATTCATTTAGTGTCACCCAACAAGTGGACTATTGCCAATGCTGCATTCTGATTGGCTAAACTACTAGGGGACTATTATCAATAGACCTCTAGTAGCGAGAACGCCGATTTTTAACATGAAAACAATGGCGGGCGCTTCTCGTTTTGTCGAGGTTTCTGGTGATTTTTTAGACAATTTTTCACTTATTTTGTCCAACTAGTTGGGTGATTCTAAAACAATTAGACCTCTCGCCCTCGAGGGCCACGGGTCAATAGCCCAGTTGGCCCGAGGCCTCATGGGCTATTGACCCGTAGCCCTTTCGGGCCCGAGGTCTAATTGTTTATTAGTATAAACCAACTAATGGTCTATTACAAATCCTGCATCTTGATTGGCTAAGCTACCAATGGTCTATTAGTGATAGACCGTACCTGGCAAAACCACCACCTTTCTTTGCAAGAAAACTTGATTTTTTTCAAATAAAATGATGGCATTAATTGCCAAAATCGACCAGCTAGTTGGTTTATACTGGGCTATTGGCCCGTAGCCCTTTCGGGCCCGAGGTCTAATTGTTTAATATCCTTCGGTGCGAAGTAGAAAAACAAAAAAAAGGAATACTCGTGGAAATGTCACGTGGTCTGAAATTGGACAACATTACGCCCAAATGAAAGAGGTCTATTACTTCTCGCGGGATTCAAAATCTACAAACTAAAAATAGATTATTATACTCCTGTGTTTCGGGCGCTCACCAATAGGTGACATAAGCTCCTAGTGATATCCTCTTGGCATTGTTTCAGCAATTGACTGCGGACCACTTGCAGCGCCTCTAAATGGCTCTTCTACTGGTAGTGTGACGGTGTATCCTAATGTCATCGAGTTCAAATGTGATAAAGGATTTGACCTTCTTGGTTCCTCGACACGAAGTTGTCAGTCGAATGGCAAATGGAATGGTGCTGAGACGGTATGCAAAGGTAACAACAACAATGACAACGACAAACTAGCATCATTAACATCAGTGCAGCGATGTTAATGCTATGAAAATCAGTAGAGTGGTAAAACAACCACTGCAAATCTGTAACACGTGATATATTTCCAATAGCAACCAAGAAATCGTCGCGTTGGTTGGAATGGCCTTTAACAACAAGGCTACCGACCGGCTTTCGCCCTTTGGACATTTAATAAGGCTCTTCCCTCGCTCGTAACGGTATTGGAATTGTCTGAAGGGCAGAATAATACCATTGTTACGGTCACCAAATCTCATCATATTGTACACAAAAATTACACCACGTGTGGTACACATCCACAGCGGTTGTTTTACCACTCTACTGATTTCTATAGTATGTCCCATTTAAAAACGGGAGGGGTCCTCGACACCCCTAAGAGATAGATATATGGGCGCGGCTTAATATAACCAATTATATTCTAATTCGGCATAAACACGAATTTGCTTTGCTTCATACCGTACCCCGAAGTGATAGCAGACCTTTTGTAACCCCACTAAATGAGAGCACTGGTGAGATTTTAACCCTTAACAGATAGGTCGAGCACCCTATACCCCTTTATGAATATATTGTTATTCTGTAGCACTATATTTGTAACCCGCGTTTAATGAAGAATTATTATTACAGCTGTCAACTGTGGGCAACTGTCTCCTCCAATAAATGGCACAGCGAGAGGGACGTTAACAACATTCTCCAACAAGTTACTGTTCCTTTGCGATGAAGGATTCCTCTTACACGGGTCCCCTGTGCGCTCCTGCCAAGCTGACAGACGATGGAGCGGGACTACTACAAGGTGTGAAGGTAACGTTAGATTCGACGGAAGGTCATTCTCGTACCCAGAGCTCCCAGCTCGTCTGCTCGCAGGGGAGGCTCTGGGGACATCCAATTGAGGTCCATCGCTGATTGGTTGATTTTGAGCGTTGGAGCATGCGCTGAAAGGTCTTTCTCTCAACGGCTCTGTATTAAATCTCGCGCATGCGTCAGTGGCTGTCACCAGAGCCTCCCCCGCGAGGAGACGAGCCGGGGAGCTCTGGGTAAGAGAATGACGGAAGGTAGATTCTTTACCAACAAATCGCATGTTGCGATGGCAAGCAGTCCTTCTATGCAATAAGCGATTGGACGACCAGTTAGGTTTACGTATAAATCAAACTTTAGTCGAGCTTATTCAGTTGAGCGTCGTTGTCAAGATCATGTAAAAATTGAGGTTTATCTTTACCTCACGCTGACAGATATTTTTCCTCGGCTTCGTCTTTGCGCTCCCTCCATTAGTTAGCCCTATAGGTTCAACGAAGGAAACGTCATTATAGATCACTCTGGGGTGTTAAGATAACTTAAGTATTTTTGTTACCCTGCCGTTGTACTCAGACAAAGCAGTGAATGCATTTCTTTGCATATTTTATGCCGCCTAACATTACTTGTAATACAATTGGAGAGGCACACTTTTGAATTATCAGCAGCAAGTTTTACAAATATTTGTCTTAGCTTCAGTTTTATAACGTTTCTTTCGTGTGTCGATGTCGTAAAGTTAATGCCTCCCGAAAACAGAACTGCAATGGTGGACAAAAACTCTTTGTCTTTATTTTACGAGACCGTATGCCAAACTTTACTCCCACTCCTCCCTTTAGGACTGCCAAACTTACTTCAACCCCCGATCCAAACATTGGACCAGACAATTTTAGCCGAAATGCCTTAAAAAAGCCGATTGGGTGTCGACAACTTTGATCAGCCATTGTAGCTATATAACAAATGTTTTGACAATATGTGTCTTGACTCAGGTTTAACTCTGATGTTGTCTTTCAGCAATCGACTGTGGCGAACTTCCTACCCCTTTAAACGGCACGTTACATGGTTCTCGCACTGTTTTCCCAAATGTAATCAAGTTTGCCTGTGATGAGGGGTTCGACCTTCTTGGATCATGGGCTAGAAAGTGCCAGTCCAATGGAACGTGGAACGGAACAACAACCACATGCAGAGGTACATTTTTGGTCACGATGAACCACACTCGCGCAACGACAGCTAAGCACGAAACGTTCTCTCCTGGGACAGTATTTTAACGCTTGAATCGTTAAAACGCTATCGAATTGCTTCTTTCTGATGGGACACATCTTAGGGGAGAGGTCAAAACATCCGTACTTCTATGGGTGCCCAATTTGGGGGGTGGGGTAGGTGCCGGAGCCACCTACCTCTCAGAGCTGAATTTTAGAGCAACTATCTCCTTAAATAAAATAGATATTAAAAGGTGTATGCTCCAACGCTTTCCTCGCTGCGAGAGGAGTCCATATGTGCAATAAAATCAGGTACCCCTAGATCATGCTCTGAGAAAATGAGGTCTGAAAAAGGGGTATTGGGTACCTAAGGGGTAGATGCCGGTACCCACCACCTCCCCTGAACAAATTGGGCACCATTCGAGTACAAGTGTTTTGACCTCTTCCCTTAGTTTAAAAGCCCGCAAGTTCGTGCTGCGATCAAAATCATAAACCCGTGACGCGCTCTGTTTTCTGCGCCCCCTTCAATGTTGAGCGATATAAGACAAGATAAGACAAGACAAGTTTATTCAGGAACCAAGCACAGTGTACATGGGTGGTAGAACCCTGAAAAATCTATAGAATGAAAGAGTCATTTTGCAAGTTGTTTTCTTAATTCGTAGCAATCGTGTATATATTTTCCGATTTTCTCCTTGTCGTGGCGAGGATTTATCAAATTTAAAAAGTTCTGATGCCTAGTTTCATTAAATAATAACGTCCTTTTTTCTTCGTAATTTTGCAATCAATTAGAAAATGTATCTCTTCTTCCATGACATTGCATCTCGAGTGCATTGACGGGGGGGAGGCAGTCAACCCATCAGGTAATCATGTTGTTGCCCTGTTTCGTCTAGCACAAGATATACAAATGTGACAACAAAAACTACATATTGAACGCATTGGCACCTGGCTACCAACAAACTCGCTCACTGTTTAAATTTCATGTAATTCTGACCTTTACCTATCCCTTACAAAAGGGCTTATATAGCTAGGGCTAGTCAACCATTTAATGAATGACTGGTTGAAGATCGCTGCGTCTTTATAATATTTTATTTCCTCTCCGAATCTGACGATGTAATTCTGACCTTTACCTGAAATTCCGAGCCATTCATTCATACAGTCATCCTGGTACAGTCACCTTGTTTTTTTGTTTTTTTTCGTCGCTACGAGACCCCACGTAATTGTACTAGGTGAAACAGGTCAAGGTCCTCAATGGTCCAGATGGTTTGACAGGCGGAACACAAAAGCCCGTTTTCAAACCGCACCTCTTTTATGTTTTTTTATTTAGCTGTTGATTGTGGTCCGCTCCGTGCCCCTATAAATGGATCTCTAACTGGTGAACGCACGTTCTTTCCGAATTCCATCAAGTTTAGCTGTGTTGAAGGGTTCGATCTTGTTGGATCATCTGTTCGAACGTGCTTAGCAAACAGGAGCTGGAGCGGTTCTATCACCACTTGTAGAGGTAAGCAATACTATTATAGCGAATACATTTAGCTCAAGTAGACTACTTCATGGTGTGATGTGAGGCACTGTCTACCGTCTTCGTTGGCAGTGTATAATTTGTATATCATCATTTTTATTTTAAATGACGCGTTCATTATCATCCCTGTGCGCGCGATACGGCATATCAACTTCCGCGATTGTAACCGCCCTGAAGAAGAGTCGAAGGAAAAGTTCGAAACGTGTTACAATAGTCTGTTTCATTCTCTTTCTGTCGTCTCTGAAATCGCTGTTTAATACGCCTCCCCTGGCTTGTCTCCCATACTATGTATTTCCTAAAGAACCTGTGCCATCTGCCGATGCAGGTAGTAGGACTTTACCTCCAGTCAATCCTCCTACAGATTGTTTCTCTTTTTCTCGACAGCTGTTGATTGTGGTCCTATTTCCGCACCGCAGAATGGATCCAAGCGCGGAGAGCTGACGGTTTTTTCCGAACGTGATGAGATTTGTTTGTGATGACGGCTTCGATCTGAGGGGATCTGCTGCCAGGGTGTGCACGGCAAATAGGACTTGGAGTGGTTTGAACACGCGGTGCCAAGGTACACCATGACCACTTTTGTCAGAACGGATTTCATACGGTGGTGTTTAAGACAGGTTGCTCTAGAGATTCGAGCAATGCTTGGCCAAAAATACTGTTACTAAAACGTTTGATACCTATTACCTTTACTTTGGCATGATTTTGAAGGTTTCCATGAGAGGAATAAGCAGTGGTAGTCCCGCAAAAAAATTATCACGGAGACCCGTCGAGAAACTAAATTCCAAAGCTTTCAAAAATAATACAGGTGTATATATAGGATTGCCATTTGCAAACATTTTTCCTCCTAATACAACATTTCTGTGAACTTTGAATTTTATTTTCTCTGGTTCACATGAGAATTGTTTGGCGGAAACATTAAGTCAATCTGCCCTGCTAAATTAGAAGCACTTTTAGCACTTGCGGACCTACGAAAGTGGCCCTTTGCCCGTACACCCTCTCCCCTTCAGTTTCAATTTTATAAGAAGTGTATGGAAGTTAGCCTTGTATCGTGTGACTTCTGTATCATATAATGGTTACCCCATTCGGTGATTAAAGTGCTCCTCCCTTCCGAATCTCCGGATCCGCCCGTGTGTAAAATGTAGCCGATCGTCAGGCATACCCGATAAGGCATAGCTGTTCTCGATCTGCAGCTGTGGACTGTGGTCCCCTTCAAACCCCACGAAATGGGTCAAAGTTTGGTGCGCGGACAGACTACCCAAACAAAATCACCTTTGCCTGTGACAGTGGTTTTATAATGAGAGGCTCTTCATCAGACAGTGTCAGTCAAATAGACAATGGAGCGGAACAACTGCGGCATGTGGAGGTACGTGGTGCACGAAACTGTAAATCATGCTGGAAGATCCAAGAACATTGTTTTTCGACAACATGATTCCTCATGCTGTTGGAGGTGGCCTATACCTGCCCAACGATGACAGGAAACTAATCTCGCGTATATGTAATTCCTTTTTCCTCATTTACAGCCGAAATATTTGCATCCGTGCTTTGTTTGAGTGATTCTGCGCTGTCAATCACTTGTGCGTCGATCAAGTGTTTGTCCCGTTTTGTCCGCTTCTTGTGCGGAAACAGTCGAATCACATCATGAGTTTCCTGATTTTTGTCTGGTCTCCGGTGTTCAAGCTCACCTCATTGCCTGAACTCTCCTCGCACTTTCTACAAAATAGGCTGTTCCAAAAAATAGCCGTACCCCCATCGAGGAACTCCAAATTCAAAAATGTCAATGCTCTACCGCTGTAGAAATTCCAGGCTTCTGCACAACCAGTTGGAAATTTAAAGCAACATCTGTGTACATTTCTCGTTCTCTTGTGGCCCCTGTGGAAATTTCAAAGTTGCAAATGATACCAAAATTCCAAGGTAAATAGAAAGGCCCTGTGGAAATTCCAGGGTCGAAAACATTGACCCCTGCGGAAATTCCTGGGTCAATCACAGCAACCCCTCTGGAAATTCCAGGTTTCTCGATAAGGGGGATAATGAATCTAAAATAGAACAACCCAATGGCTGTCTCTGACATATTTTGCTTACTACTAACTCCCTATCTCTCTATTTTGCTTCAATAGCCATTGACTGTGGTCCTCTTGTTGCACCAATCAATGGGTCATCGTTCGGGAATATTACCGTGTTTCCCAGCATAATCAAGTTTACCTGTGACAAAGGATTCGATCTGATTGGGTCGTCAGTGCGACAATGCAAGACAAACGGTTTGTGGAATGGAACAAATGCAATATGCAAAGGCAGTAGACACTATTCTCCTACCTGTTTTCTCGTAACCGGACCTTTCTTATAGTTATTGAAATATCCAAAACATCTAAACAAACCCGTAGCGTGATTATGGTTGCTTAAAGTACTACTCAAGGCTGAAATTTCGAAGACTTTCACAACTTAGGGAATATTTCACAGATTTTACCTTTTTTTCCAGGAATCACTTCTATAGCCAAACATGTTACCATGGAAACACTAATTAGCATATGGGTGTATGAGGTCTTGGTTCTTCTTTGTTATTACCAGTTTGAAGTGAATCTAATTATCCCAAACAGAATTATACATCAAACATTGTTGGCCTCTTTTGCCCTTGTCTTGTTGTGACGTCAATTTTTGCTAATTTGCATAAGTAGAAATCTTGAATATCTCTGTAACCAAAAGAGCTATGAACGCGAAATAAGCGACATTCTTCCTTATTTTGAATGTGCAATCAAATAAGTCATTAAAATTTCAGCCTTGAGTAGCACTTTAAAACACTGTTTGACGGTTGCCTGGCGAAGTTGAACTGGAATATTATTCCGTTTGATTTTAGCCGTTGACTGCGGTCCGCTGTCTTCACCAATGAACGGTTCCATGAAGGGCTCCCTAACGTATTACCCCAACAAAATATCATTCCAATGTGATGAGGGGTTTCTACTACGAGGATCTGAGGTCAGGGTGTGTCAGGCCAACAGAACATGGAGTGGGGTGGAGTCTACGTGTGAAGGTAGGTGAACGCGTCACAGGTAGGGAGTCTTGTTTCCATGCTATTGAAGTAAGATAAATGGATGGATTGATGATCCCCGTGCGTTTGCTCACATGACCACAGTGCGCAATTTAAATGCGTCCCTTTGGCTACGCATTGGTGCAACTCTCCAAAAAATAAGCCCGACTGTAATATGCCTTAGTTCTCTTATTGCAGACTCGTACCCAGTCGCTGTGTAGAAAAGTCTAGAAACGCAAAGCAGTGATTTGACCTAGCGACGGGTACGAGTCTGCTCTTATTGTACCTAGTATATTATATATGACAGCCATATTCTACATCTACATATTGGGACATTGCACCGCGCATTGTAAAGGGCATTGCAAAGGGGGTTCTAGAACGCTCTATTTAAATGTTTATTTCTCTTTTCTTTCTCGATACTGGCTTTTACTAAGCTGTTGACTGTGGCGCACTGGACGTGCCTTTGAATGGATCATCACGTGGACACCTTACAGTGTTTCCGAATACCATTAGGTTCACATGCGACCAGGGATTTGATCTTCTGGGATCTTCGTTAAGAACATGCACTGCAGCTGGCGAATGGAATGGGACAAAAACAACTTGCAAAGGTAAAGCTACAGCTAAGCTACGACACATGTAACGCGATACATTTGTGTCCTGCAAGTTTCCCCGAGTGGCTAAACTAGGAAACATCGCTCGCGCGTGTCTCGGAAACACAAAATGATTCTTGTCCCGGCTGCAACATTCTCCGCGCACAATATTGTTTCTCGCGTGGTTTAATTGGGAAACAAAGGCAAGGCAATGCCGAGTTTTTTAATCGACTTCGAGGTGTTTGAAATCCTGATAAAAAACTCTATCTAGTGTTTGATATTACTTCTCAGACGAATGACTTTTTAAATGTCGAGAAAAAGAAGCAATAAATCTTCATGCATTATTAATTATTAATGAGTTTGAGAAGCCAATTTGAAAAATAACTGGTTCAATTTTCAACAGCTGTCGACTGCGGTTCGCTGTCTTCACCGATGAACGGTTCCATGAAGGGCTCCCTGACGTATTACCCCAACAAGCTCTCCTTCCAATGTGATGAGGGGTTTCTTCTGCGAGGATCTGAGCTCAGGGTGTGTCAGGCCAACAGGACATGGAGTGGGACGAGACCTTGGTGCAAAGGTTCGTAATAAACAAAATTGGCTAACGGTGTTTACATCTTGTTGCCACCCAATTCAGATCATGTGATGATTCGTTTAGGTGTAGAGTTTTGTTAGTTCTGCACATACACTCGTGCACTCAGTCGAGTTAGAAAATTAAGCAACCCAATCGTGCATCGCAGAAAGTACTTGCATGACGCGTAACATCTGATATGGATGGATGGCGCTAGTTTAAATAAATGATTATCTACCAAGAGTAAACTGTCCCAAGGGTGCGATTCTTTGGGAAAATCCGGTGTCGGATTCTTGACTCCAAAAACAGATGTTTTCGTTTTTTTTTGAGAAATCCAAAAAAGGATTCTGTATCTACCGAATCCACTCTCGTAGCGGATTCAGGAGATTCAATCCAAATCCGGATTCGACGGATTCTGATCCTAGCGTTTCTTTGGGAAAGGATTCGAAAAGAATACTTTGGGTCAGTGGTTAGCTATCATCACGCGTTCGCCGTTCACGTGTGAGGGGGTAGTCCAGCGACGATAACCATGGTAAAAATCCTTTTTGGGAAAGCGTTTCTTTCGTTCTAAAAAAATCCATGAAATCTCACGTCGAATCCGAATCCGGATTTTCCCAAAGAAACGTACCCTAAGACCCCTTTACTGCGCATGCTACACAGTGATAATTTAACAAGAAGGAGTTGATTACAGTATTAATATTGACATATTGTGAGGCAAAAGAAAAAGTGTTTAACTAAAAATGGCTTTCGTGAGAATGTGATGTAAAACGTATACCAGTATACAGCTTGTTGTCATGCCGATTTTCGCTCTTTACTTTAGCTGTCGACTGCGGTCCGCTGTCTTCACCGATGCACGGTTTCATGATGGGATCACTGACGTATTACCCTAACAGAATCTCCTTCAAATGTGACGAAGGGTATCTGATGCATGGTTCATCATTTCGGGTGTGTCTGACAAGCGGGCGATGGAGCGGTGTAAAACCAGTATGTCAAGGTTAGTAACGTACCCTGAATTTCAGCCGTCCGTTGGTATTCTCTTGCGAAATGAGAAAGATGGAAATTACCAGGAGATTTTCTTGTCCGGTATGTAATCACAGCCAACGTTATATTTGTTGTGCGTATAACATAGCACACACCTTTGTACGGCCCTGTGAGCTGAATATTTGTCCTTTAATTTTAAACTATTTTAGCTGTTGAGTGTGGTTCACTTAACGTCCCTGTGAATGGCACCATGACTGGGAACTTAACGGTGTTCCCAAACACCATCACTTTTCAATGCGATCCTGGGTTCGAAATGATTGGCTCATCAGTGAGGCGATGCACCTCAAACGGGACTTGGGATGGGAGAACAACGGTATGCAAAGGTCAGTGAGTACGAGATGCGTGAGTTTATATTTTCAAAGCGCCCTGATCTATAGTATTCCGGGTTTGTTCTCA
This sequence comes from Scolanthus callimorphus, assembly GCA_033964015.1. Taxonomy (NCBI): domain Eukaryota; kingdom Metazoa; phylum Cnidaria; class Anthozoa; order Actiniaria; family Edwardsiidae; genus Scolanthus; species Scolanthus callimorphus. Next base: position 33,083,847 of record CM066911.1, read on the forward strand.
TTATGCAAAAACAAATCGCCAAAGAATTCTGAAATATTTCCATAGGTCAGGAATTGTCTCAAATGTGCGGTGCGGTGATAGAGCGGATTTCACATGACTGTCAAGACTTGTTATGTAATTGCGATTGCTTTGCGTTCTCATTGGCTACTCGTTTCTCTCAGCCAATCAAATTCTGTAGTAAATACAATTGCATAATTACTTAGTAATTGGTTCGGCTGGTGATTGGCTGAGAAAAAAGCCATTTAGGAGCAAGTGGTGATTTCTCTCGATTCTGATTGGCTAGTGATTGCTCAATTGCAATTGTTTTCACGACAGTCATGTGAAAACCGCTCTATGGTATGGAAATGAGCGAATTATATAGATAAATTCATCATATGACGAGTGAATTCCGCGGTTCATTTCACGCGAAAACCATATCGCGACGAGTGTGATATCGTTTTTGAAGTGAACTTTACCCATACTAGTCCAATACTCTGACAAATTTATGCATGGTATTGTTCTCCCCCATTGTATTGCCTCGTTCTATAATACACTCCATTGCACTCCATTGTTTTAGACAATGCCTTGCATAAATTTGTCAGTGTATTGGACAACCCTCACTTTACCATGGAATTAACGAGTCGAGTGATTTTCTTGAATCCCATAGCAAAGGTTTGATATTATTTAGTGTAACGATTCGAACTTTGAACATAAATCTCACTCGTTTTTAGCCAATCAATGCTCGCGTAAGAATTGAGCTATGAGATTCAACAGCAAACCAATCGGGGCCCTTTAGCCGTAAAATGAACGCGTCGCGTCGAGCGGAATTCTCACTCCTGAGGCCTTTTCAGAACATTATTTGAAGTGGCTTTTTTTAGGAAGTAGGGTCCAGAGTGGTCAAAAAGTAATGATTTCAGGGAATAAACAGCAGCGCAAGTTATTGTGTGTTTGGCTTTAGTTACTGCCAACACTTCCATGGAATAAGGAATGTCTGTTGCTGCTACTACATATCATCTATCAGTAATATTATAATATCAATTAGAAAATAACACCTATGTTGTATTGTGAATGTGCGCATTCTGATTGGTTAAAAAGCGTGTTTGTAAGAGACCTGAGAAACACGATTGTCACGCAACGCCGTCGCGCGTGTGTATGTTATTTTCGAACTGATAAAACTTGAAAGACACTCGCCTTCGGCTCGTGTCTTTCAAGTTTTGATCAGTTCTCCCAACATCCCCCTCGTGTTTGTAAGAAAGCAGAGAGCACGCGGAAAGTACTTTTATTGCTTAAATAACATATGTTGCCTTTTCAAAGTACAGAAGTATTGCACACGCAAGCATCATTATATTTTTTTGTAGCAAAATGGCAGTTGCTGCACTCTGATAGGACACACAGAATTCCGATTCTTTTTGGAGGCGCGAAAAGTACGCTAGATCCTATAGCATGACAGCCCAGTACAGCGTTAGTGAGACAGTTATTAACTTAAATCATTTTAGCCATCGACTGCGGTCCGCTGTCTTCACCAATGAACGGTTCCATGAAGGGCTCCCTGACGTATTACCCCAACAGAATCTCCTTTCAATGTGATGAGGGGTTTCTACTACGAGGATCTGAGGTCAGGGTGTGTCAGGCCAACAGGACATGGAGTGGGACCACGAGTGAATGCAAAGGTGGGTTAATTCATATCACTATGAAAGGAGGCCCATACCTCCTTAATCATATCTTATAATTATCAGGAAACGAAGTCCAGTATCCATATTTCGTAATTGTAAAACTGCAAAGTCTGGTGAACATTGCGTTGAATACTGACCGAGATAGATTGATGATTTTGGTGGTAGCGCATCGATGCGCGATGCGCTACCAGCCTCGTTTTGATGTTCTTGCCCATACATTTCTTTGTAAAAAAAATAATCTATTTTGAATTCGCAAACTTGTAAATCGCTCTGAGTCATTTGGAAATATTCTAAGGAGATGTTCACTGAAAGAGGAACTGCTCACATGTGGCAGTGGTCAAAACATATGATGCGTGACAAAACACGGGCTGCGTAGGAGACTAACCAGTGACCCAAAGGTCAAGTTTAATAAAACTAAAGTTGCTTTGAAGAACGCATTTCAGTTTTAAAATAAAATGCAGCCTATTCAAGAAATATTATAGTTTGTAATTGTGTATCTGTGAAAAAAGGAAATACTAATAGCTACAGATTTCTAAGCGCTCGGATTAGCCTGCGTGTGCAAGCGCTCCCGTAGAATCAAATTAACCTCGAATATAAACAGATGCAACAATATTTCGTTCTTGCATCATATAATCGATCCCAGAGATAGTCCATAGCCCAAATACACGGTCACTAATATCTGCTTTTCTTAATGAAAATGTTAGGAGACCTGGAAAAGCTTTTCGGGGAATATTTTTGGTAAAAACACTTTTTTAATATTTCAGGGCTACATTCGATTAATTTAGATACATGCACGAAAACAAAGCTCACTTTGTTCCATACGTTGATTGATACTAAGAACCATATCGGCTGATGTAATATCGCCACAAGTTACATGACAATGGCTTTAAAAGATCAATTTGGCGCCTAAGGCCTACGACAAACGTCATGCCAGAGTCGCGCCGTTCCAATACAAAACAAAGAAATGTCGTGGTTATAAAGTATAATGAAGCGGCATCCTTTGAAAAGGGAAAGGTTCGACATAAGACGAGCGGCTGAAGTTCGGCGTTTGCCGTAGGCCTAACATTCCATAAGCTTGTGTGGCTGAGTTGGGAGCGCGTGGTACTTTATAACGAAAAGTTCGAGCCCGGGCGGGGGAATGCAATATTTTTTTTTGTAATATGGCCGGAGTAATTAAATATCATCACCTCAAGATAATTATTAACGAAAACCCGTGATTGCTTCTCGCGTCAGAAAGCAGAAAAAAAAACAGCCGAATTTAAGACTCGGGCTCTTCCACAGGAAGCCCGATAACTATTTTCAAAACGAATTCGCAAAAAGATATAAAATATGCGAAAAGGGTTTTATCAAACTTCTAGTGTGAAATTTCTTCCCAAATAGAAGAAAAATTGCAGAGCATGACATCAGTCGAACCTTAGAGCTTTATTTTTTTTATCTATTTAGTGTCAAGGAATTTAGTTTGAATTTTAAGATCAGCTTACAAAATAGGGAAAAAATCAGTGATATAGGCATAAAAAATATTTAAAATAGATTAAAAATCAGCAATATGAGTTCCTCTAATTCGCCCCCCCCCCCCCCCCCCCCCCTCTATATCTCTGGAACCACTGGAGCTATGATCATCAAACTTTCACACAATGACCATGAGCCTAAGATAAATCACCACACATATTTTTGTCACGCGAGAACAAAATGTGACGTCACAATGACGTCATTCTATATTTTTATCAATTTTTTAAAAGTAATTTTAATGAACTTTCAAAAACTTGGTAAATAATACGCTAAAAGCCAACTCATTAGCATCAAGATAATGAAAATATTATAATTTGTGACATTAACACATATTGACGTCATATAGACGAGGTAACGCCATATTGGATCCGCCATCTTGGATTTCATTCAATTTTGATTTGACTCTTCAGATAAATACTCAATGCGAACAAAATGGTCAGAATGTATAAAATACTCATCAAAGAAGTGTTTGACATTTTAAATTAAAAAGGATATTTGTGAATTCCAGAGCTAATTTTCGACCATATGTTAAGATGAACAAAATCTCCCTACCCCTCCTCCCAAATATTTTCTGTCAATAATTGATTAGCCTGTACATAAATTACTAATGAGTACAAGCTCTGATAGTCATAAATTGCCCAATGTGTCCAACATTAAGCTTGAAATATGAAAAATCCACATTTTTCGACTTTTGCAAAACATCCATGTCAAAAATTGGTTGCCATGGAAACTGGGCCGTCGACACTGGCATGTCATTGACACCAAAATGTCCCCAGATAAATTTTAGGAAAAGTCACGATGATTCACCATCAAGCGGCACTTGGTTTTAGAGTAATCAGGATTTTACTGGAGGAGCGCGAAGTTCAATTGTTTATATGTTCAATTGAATCAAGGCTCGCGTATAGGATTCTCTACAGTGACTTTGAAGTCTATATATTACAAAAAATGAAACCCAAAATCGCAAGCACAAATAACTTATTCTTATGGAGTTGAATTTATTTATTTAGAACGCGAATTTTGAGTGTTGCGTTTGATTTTCAATTGAATCCAGGCGCGAGTCACTGTGTATCGTGTGTAGCATTCTTGAACGAGAGGGCGTTTGCAGTCTATACATTACGAAAGAAACCCCAAATCTCGAGCACAAATAATCAGGTTACTTTCTGATTAAATTTCCAGCTAGTGAAATGAATTTAAGAGGCAAACATATTAATATTTCAAATTAATGTTTCAAATTTATCAAGCAACAACATGACAATGAGCCTATTCATGTGGAACGTTTGAGATGAAGTGGGTATCAAAACTTGTGAAATAATATGTTAAAACCGTACCGGATTAAAATTCATTATAGCACAATATCTCAAGGAAACATTGATAAAAATTGAGTGAGGTTTCATTTCGTTGGGAAAATGCCGAATAAGTAATAAATTGCGGAAGAAGTTTGCACGCGCTTTGAAGTTTTTCCAGATAACACTGATTTGCATAGCAACGCTTTGAGCAAAATTATTCATCCTACGAATTCTCGATCTTTAAACTGTCCACTGCATGGGATATTGTCATCTTTTTTTATAATGTCTGATTGATTATAAGGCGCCATTATTTCTGGTGCAGGGAAATATAAAGGAAAAAACAAATGCTCTCACTCTTGTTGCTATGCTCCGTTTTAGTCCGCCTTCTAAAGTTGAATACTAATTTGTCTCTTGAATCAATTAAATTGGTGCTTGGACGTAGTGCGCAGAAGCGCACTTAATCAGCTCATTAACTCGGTTCGTAACCAATGTGTATTCACGCAGCACTTAATCCGAAGGCGCTTTTTATATTGAAGGGTATTTCTCAAGTACGCAAAGAAAAGCTTGTGTATTTATTTTTATGACAAATATCTGTACCTCAACATAATTACCCTGAATGAATTTGCATAGGACATCTGATAGGCTAAACAGTTTTCAAACTTTGAAATGTGATAGCAATAGGGATAACATATAACGCAAGAATGCCTATATAATGCAAATTTAAGTTCCTTTTTTTCTTTCTAAGGCTAATTTGATGCAAAGCATAGGATTCTGAGTTGTTTATGTAGACCACTGACCGGCGTTTTCGTCTGGGTAAAATTGCGTGAATATACGTGGCATTTAATCATTAGATTCTGGTCGAATTTGTATTCGGTTAGAAAAAAGCGCCTACTCGCAGGGAAGATTTTAGCATAGGTTGGCAAACCATGACTGGATTCGTTTTTATGAAATTCAAAACCATAGGCGAAGATCTAATAGCTAGAAAGGGGAACTTCATTATCGCTCAATTGTACGACAAAAAAAGATTATGTATTCGAATATAACATCACCAGCTATGCGACGGGCTGCTATGATATTTCCAGAGAGAAAAAAGAAGTCCTAAACCACCATGACAATAGGTGTCAATTAATTCGACTTCGTAAATAGCTTAAACAGCTTTTGTGTGTCCAGGTTTTATGTTATATAACCACACTATTTCGCCCTTGCACGATCAGCTGCTATAGTATTTTCAGAAGTCCTAAACCACCATAACAATGGTTGTCAATTAATTCGACTTCATAAATAGCTTAAACAGCTTTTGTATATCGAGGTTTTCGTGTTATATAACCACACTATTTCGCCTTGCACGCTTTTGTGTGTCCAGGTTTTATGTTATATAACCACACTATTTCGCCCTTGCACGATCAGCTGCTATAGTATTTTCAGAAGTCCTAAACCACCATAACAATGGTTGTCAATTAATTCGACTTCATAAACAGCTTTTGTATATCGAGGTTTTCGTGTTATATAACCACACTATTTCGCCTTGCATGATCGGCTGCTATAGTATTTTCAGAAGTCCTAAACCACCATAACAATGGGTGACTTCGTAAGTAGCAGCTTTTGTAGTGTCCAGGTTTTCATGTTATATAACCACACTATTTCGCCCTTGCACGATCGGCTGCTATAATATATTTTCAAAAATGGAGAAAAATTTAGCCCTAAACCACCATAACATTGGGTGACCAGGTTTCAGTGTTATGTAACACTATTTCACCCTTACACGTTCACTGTCGTGTGGCCGCATTTTCAGCTGTTTGTGGCGAAGTTGAACAAAACGTCACACATTGAATTCCATAAAGACGAGGGGAAACGAGTTGACATAAGTAGCACATGTATTTAAATGTATATTTTCTTTTGTCATTGCAGCTGATCTTTCCTCACAGTGCGTAAATGATTGTTTATCAACATAAAACGTTCCTTTAATTCTAAGAAACGTTCCTAGAATTTGTAGTGAGGTACCCGAATTTTCGCATTTTTTGAAAGCAATAACTAGATTTTATCATGGAAAAACCGAGTTCACATTTGACCATCAGTCATGCTTTTCTGAGGAGATGCATGAATTTAGGTTTTATGCTCAAAATGCATCTTTCTTTAGAATCATGTTTGGAACACTTGGCGAAGCAAAAAAAAAATCGTTCTGATTGGCTAATTTGAGAGCAAGAACATAACAAGAACATAAGCTTTTAGGGGCTGACGAAATATTTTCTTTTGTAATTGTGACTGGATGAGTTATAAGCAAGAAATCACCAGCTGGAAGGGTTCTTTTGTAGTCATTGTGACTTGTGAGTTATATAAGCCCATATTAATCTTGGCTTCCTATCAAAAGTAGTTGGGTTTTACGCTGAGCACCATGAAAAATCTTATTACAAAGCTTAACAATTTCACTCGGCAAGCTAAACAGGGAATCGCAAACCTTGTTTCGAAAAATGAAAAGCAATACCAGAAGATCGAATTTGCAGAGGATCCAAGCTTGTATTGCACTTCATCGTTTAACACCGAAGCTTTTCCTCCAAACGATTCGGACAATCCCGTCACGGATGTAGACTTATCAAGCCTGAGTCGTCCAAGGCGAAACGCAGTTTGCACCGTTCATGAGCAAAGAGATGAAAAACTTTACAACTTTCGCATAAACGTCCTTCTCGCACAAACTGTTGCTAAAATATGTTTTTGAGTACGTTGAAGAAACGAGTTAAACCTACGCGCACTACACTATGTTTAAGGAATGACGTATTACGTGACTTCTTGCGAACACGTCTTGTCAATCTCCGTACTTTTTTTCAAACTTGGCATGGTGAAGCTTGCAAAAGGAAGCTAACGCTGTTTGAAGCACTATTTGATAGAAACAAACTGTTTTATACTATTTGATAGAAACTGTTGGACTCGATCTTTCTTAGATGCAGTTTAGACAGACTCTTAGAAGCAGTCCTTTGAATTATTTCTTCTCAAAAGCCAACTTTCTACAATTGTTTTTTAGTGGATAGGTGGAATATCTACTTGTCATTGTAGTTTTTATTTCGCTTTTCAGGAACTTGTAACATCTCGTTACGGCTTCAATGTTTCCGAAATATCAAATATAAATGTAAATGCTACAGGAAAAATTGAAATGATCGATTTACAAGCTCCTTCGTGCGTTCAACTTTAATCTAGTTAATTATCGCCTGTTTAGGAACATTTCGCAGTTTCAATGGGTAGTTCTTTACAATCTCGATAGAAAATAACCGACGTTTAGGAGTTGGAACGTGAGGGATTCTTGTCTTGCAAACCCAACGAGTGTCTGCAAAATGTTCCTAAATTGTTCATAGCGCACTACAATGTCAAGTAATACATCAATTTCATCGGGATTTCGAAGTTCGCCGAGGGAGTGCTTAAAAAAAAATTATCGACTTCGAGGTCGAGATTTTGTCAAGGTTTTGATATAGCTTCCCCAACGAATCATTTAATTCCGAGAAAGAAAAAGAACAAAATCTTAAAAGTCTATGCAATTTAGGACCACCTATCCAAGGCCTTCTCCAGACTCGTACCCAGTCGTTAATTGTGTTTCTTTTTTATTTTTTCGCTTTTGCGTTACTGGCTGTTGCCGATATTGCGTTACTTGACAGGCGCGCACCTGACCGTGATGCACCGCGCACCTTGAAAAAAAGCCTGACCTGACCGTGATGCATCTCGTGCCGCCTCGAAGAAAACAACATGGCGACTGGGTACGAGTGTGGGCTTTCTCTGGGACCTTATCTTGCCTCTTATCTCGCAGCTCCTAATTGGCACAATGTTTCCTTATCTCGCCTTATCTTGCTGTATCTTGTCTTATCTCGCCTTATCTCGCAGCTCCTAATTGGCACAATGTTTCCTTATATCGCCTTATATCGCTGTATCTTGTCTTATCTCTAGTACAAATCATAACTTATAAATTGCCTTATCTCGCCTTTCAATTGGACCATTTTCCCCTTATCTCGCCTTATCTCGCTGTATCTCTCATAAACTCGCGGCGAGATAAGGTCCCAAAGTAGGCCTCATCCATGAATCACTCACCTTATCCTTCCTGTATTACAAAACGCCGCACAAGAACAATTTTGCTGTTGGAGATATAGCAGCTGTTCTGAAAATTTCAATTCACCAACAGTCCTTTTCACAGTTCCTCGCTCTATTGTGATTCAAATTGAAATTCTAGCCAGGAATCGCGATCGAGTCCCGTTAACCAACTGAATATCGTAAATGTTAAACACCCCATTAGATTTCAAGTTGCCATTTTATATAGCTGTTATGTGCTTTGGAAATTATCAATAAATCAATAGCTCGTTACCTCACTTTGTAAATTAAATAACTGTATTAACACATATCATATTCTCCTCCCTACTAATGCTTTTTTGTTAACTACCATAAATTATCCTCTTCCTTTTTGTTGCAGTTTTTCGTGTTCTTGATTTTGTTGTGTCACTGCTCTTTAGTATTAAGATGTAATTTGTAATAACTAAAACTTACCCCACCTCGATTAGCTACGCTATTTGTGGGTGAGCTATTTATGTAATATTTCTAAAAAGAAAAGAAAATTGGATTGAATTGAAGTTTAATATTGTTTCATAAAAAAAGAGAAGAAAAAATAGTATTGGTCAATCGTAGAGTTTCAATTCCAGGCTAAGAATCATAGTAGAGCGAGGAATTACCGCGAAAAAGAACGATTGGACCTTGATGGACAGAAAACCGTTATCTTAAAAAAATTCACCAATAGAACTTGCCTCTCGCATACTATTACAAATCTGCCAAATTTGGTTGGCTCCTCCTCCTCTACTCGCTATCTATTACGCAATATGAAATATTTAATATATAGATTTAGGCACTCCCTAAAAGCGAAGCTCCGAATGAAGATCCGAGTGACCATGAAATCGAACCCTCTTCACCACTTACACAACATCCTACCAAGGTTGACTGCATAACCTCATATCCCACATATCCCTTAATTATGTGATGTATATTTTACAGTTTGTTTATATCACCGGTGACATTAAACTATGTAACCATGCAGTTGCACCCCAACACGCTTGCCACTTATACAAATTCACCCAAGTTTGGTTGTCTGAGGTTCATCCCTTTCCAATATATAAACCTTTTCTCGTTTAATGACGTCGTCGATGGCGTCTTACCACCTAACCCTGCAGTTGCACCTGCCTTGCCACTAAGACAACGACCTTTATGTTCGAATGTTGAAAATTTATCTCACAGCGCAGCGAACGAGTGAATAAAGGTGGGGTTCCGGTTTTGAAAGCTCGTTATGTTCTCTGTGTATACACATGCTAACAAATCGGATTCCCCTTGAGCCCCGAATGTTGCCGCTGGCCAAAAGATTACGGGCTCTTGGTACGAGATAGTTTAATGATTTGGTGATTTTTGAACGTTGGGGCATGCGCAGAAAATGTTTTTCGTGCGTCAATGGCTGTCGCCAAAGACTCCCCTGCGAGGTCACAAGCCGATGAGCTATGGGTAGGAGAATGCATACAATAATTATCGCTTCCTACAATCTGTGCTTTACGCATGGCAGGAATTATGAAGTCAAAATGCAAGATCATCCACCGTGTCCCACATGGAAGTCGGCCGAATGACTCCTTAATGGAGAGACTCTTTTACGAGGACACGAGAACGCCCTAAGTCTTTCTTTCTTCTCCTGTTTGATAAATCTTTACTTCTTATTTGACTGGTACCCAGGGCAACCTCTCGCTGAGATTCCCAGCAATAATCATGAAAAATTTTAAACAGTTGGCTGGGTAACAATAATTCTATTTAGGCCTCTTTTACCATTCAAAATCTTGGTAGGCTCAGGTCTAGATACCTCAGAGGGCAGCTAAACTACAACAGGCAACAACGGCATGATTGAAGCAGGCACAGGAATTATAGGTAAATGGGAAAGTTGTGACGTATGTAAATATTACTCTATCAACAGCCATTGATTGCGGTCCGCTGTCTTCACCAATGAACGGTTCCATGAAGGGCTCCCTGACGTATTACCCCAACAAAATCTCCTTCCTATGTGATGAGGGATTTCTGCTGAATGGGTCGCCTGTACGGTTTTGTTTGCCAAATGGCCGATGGAGCGGAGTCACTGCAAAATGTCAAGGTATGTGTAAACATTGGAACTATCGTATGCCAACCAGAGAAAACTCATCTGGATTTGAAAAAAATCCAGGCTGAGTGGGATTCGAACCCACGACCTTCGGGTATCTAGACCGCCGCTCTACCAACTAAAACTGGCATTGATATGGATTCCACCCACACACCAATCCCAACGGGCTGATAGCTTAGTTGGTAGCGGCGGTCGTGGGTTCCAATCCCACTCAGCCTGGATTTTTTTCAAATCCAGGTGAGTTTTCTCTGGTTGGCATACGTTAGTTCTAAGTCCCTGAAGATTATTTATATATTGAATCGAAACCAGAAATCTTCGCTCTGAGTTTCTCAGTAGTCAGTTTACATGGTAGGAATATCCTGCCTAGACTGGCATTGATATGGATTCGACCCACACACCAATCCCAACGGGCTGATAGCTTAGTTGGTAGAGCGGCGGTCTAGATACCCGAAGGTCGTGGGTTCGAATCCCACTCAGCCTGGATTTTTTTTTTTTCAAATCCAGGTGAGTTTTCTCTGGTTGGCATACGTTAGTTCTAAGTCCCTGAAGATGATTTATATAGTGTAAAAATTGTTTTCTTGACTTTATATCTGCTCTACCAAAGATGTCTGAACTGAGCCTCACCTAGTGCAGTCGACTCGACCGTCCCTATCGAGATATGTAGTGGTGGAAGCCAGCCGATCGCACTAGGTCAAACAGGGCAGAAACCCTTATTGAAATTATGCACTGATTGTTACTCAGGCACGGGACTCAACTTAAGTATTATTTTGGGGCAAGCATTGTATCCGTTCTGTCTTCTGAACATCTAGCCAAAAGGCGGAAGTGGTATACGATGTGTCTGTTTCGGTTGCGGTGCAATAAACGTATAATTTGACCAATTGATTACGTAATTGTGTGGTATGAGTACATAGCACGGAAAATCAGAAGACATATCTTTCATGCCACAACAATTATGCGAAATTGAAACACCGAAAAAGGTGCGGACATTTTAAAAATGCAACGATTTTCGTAGCTCTTTTAACGCGCGCGAGTTTTAGATACCACAACTGAGATCCATTTTGAAATTAAGAAACGCGGTACTTCACTCTTACTTTGCTCTCTTTGTATATTTGAAGTCACTATGAAATGTCTTTGTTGCTGTTATTGTTTGTTTGTTTTTGCAGCTATTGACTGTGGATCTCTTCCTGCTCCCGTCAATGGCTCCCTGACAGGAAATGACACCGTCTTTCCAAATGTCATTGATTTCGCATGTGACAATGGGTTTGATCTTATCGGTCCACGATCTCGAACTTGTACTTCCGATGGAAAATGGGATGGACCAGAAACTACCTGCAAAGGTTATATTTGCACTTTACTAATAACATCCTCCTCCTCCTGTTTTTCCTGCACCTCTTCCTTCTCCTACTCCTTTTCTTCTCCCTACTTCCTCCTCATCTTCTTACTCTTACATCCTACTCTTATACCTTTACCCTCCTTCTTCTTCTCCTCGTTTTCTCTTCCTCCTTCGTCCTCGCCTCTTTCTCCGTCTTTTCTTCCTCCTCCTTGAACTCCTCCTCCACCTCTTCCTCTTTCTCCTCAGTCATACTGATCCTCCATAATGATTTCCTAATTTTCTAATGTGTCTTTTACTTTACTTCTTGCAGCCGTCGACTGCGGTCTGCTGTTTTCACCGATGAACGGTTCCATGAAGGGCTCCCTGACGTATTACCCCAACAAAATATCATTTCAATGTGATAAGGGGTTTCTACTACGAGGATCAGAGGTCAGGATGTGTCGGGCCAACAGAACATGGAGTGGGGTGAAGACAACGTGTCAAGGTAGATGCTGTTCAGCACAGATAGATCGCAAAATACATATTCTGTTTAAAGTCGTCGATTGGATGTTTAGAAATGAATGGATTGATGAAACTACCATATCTATCTTGAGTGGCACTAGGGTGATAGTAGGATTCAAAATTGCGAACGACAGAATCGCGAGTAAGAATACATTTTGATTACTCGGGACTCGGCACCAAAGGTGGAAAGTTCGAGAATATGCGCTTCGGTTTGACAGCGTTGTTTGCTCTGGCTCAATTATGAGATTGTGTTGGATTACCATGGTCATTTATAGGCGTCTTTCTTTCTTCTCCTGTTTGATAAATCATTATTTCTTATTTGATTGGTACCCGGGCAACCTTTCGCTGGGATTCCCAGCAATAATCATGAAACATTTTGAAACAGTTATGGCTGGGTAACAATAATTCTACGTAGGCCTGTTTTACCTTTCAAACTCTTGGTAGACTCAGGTCTAGATACCTCAAAGGGCAGCTGGACGACAACAGGCAACAACGGCATGATTGAAGCAGGCACAGGAATTATAGGTAAATGCGAAAGTGGTGACGTATTTGAATATTACTTTATCAACAGCCATTGATTGCGGTCCGCTGTCTTCACCAATGAACGGTTCCATGAAGGGCTCCCTGACGTATTACCCAAACAAAATATCCTTTCAGTGTGATGAGGGATTTCTGCTGAATGGGTCGCCTGTACGGTTTTGTTTGCCAAATGGCCGATGGAGCGGAGTCATGGCAGAATGTCAAGGTATGTGTAAAAATTGTTTTCTTGACTGACGTGTTTTTAAAATATCGATTTGCGACATTATTTTTATATCTCTTCTACCACATCAGGCTGTCTGAACTGAGTCTCATCTAATGCAGTCGACTCAACTGTCCCTACCCTGGGACACATACATCAGTTATTTATAAATAAAGGTGTCTATGTCTATGTTTATTTCGAGATATATAGTGGCGGAAGCCAACCGATCGCACTAGGTCAAACAGGGCAGAAACCCAAATTGAAATTCTCCACTGTGTTATTTACTCAGGCACTGGATTCAACTTAGGTATTATTTTGGGGCAAGCATAATATCCGCTCTGTCTTCCGAACATCTAGCAAAAAGGCGGAAGTGGTATACGATTTGTTTGTTTCGGTTGCGGTGCAGTTAACATATAATTTGACCAATTGATTACGTAATTGTGTGGTATGAGGAATAGCACGTAAAATCAGAAGACATCTCTTTCATGCCACAACAAATATGCGAAAGTGAAACAACAAAAAAAGTGCGCAAATGTTAAAAATGCAACGGTTTTCGAAACTCTTTTAACGCGCGCGAGTTTTAGATACCACAACTGAGATCCATTCTGAAATTAAGAAACGCGGTACTTCCCTCTTACTTTGGTCTCTTTATATATATTTGAAGTCACTATGAAATGTCTTTGTTGCTGTTATTTTTTTTTATTTTTTTTGCAGCTATTGACTGTGGATCTCTTCCTGCTCCCGTCAATGGCTCCCTGACAGGAAATGACACCGTCTTTCCAAATGTCATTGATTTCGCATGTGACAATGGGTTTGATCTTATCGGTCCACGATCTCGAACTTGTACTTCCGATGGTAAATGGGATGGACCAGAAACTACCTGCAAAGGTTAGATTTGCACTTTACTAATAACATCATCCTCTTCTGTTCTTCCTGTCTCCTCCTCCTCCCCCTCCCCCCCCCCTCCCCCTTTCCTTGTCCCTCCTTCCTCCTCATACTTTTCCCCTCCTTTTCCTTCTTCTCCCCCTCTTTCTTCTTCTCCTTCTCCTTCCTCTTCACCCCTTCCTCTTCTTTCTCCGTCTTTGCTTCCGCCTCCTTGAACTCCTCCTCTTTCTTCTCTTTCTTCTCCTCCTCCTCCACCTCCACCTCGTCCTCTTTCTCCTCCTCAGTCATACTGATCCTCCATAATGCCATAATGAGTTCCTCAATCATACCGTGTTTTGTAGTGTTTTTTTTCTCTAAAGGAGATTTTAAAATATGTTACCGTGAATATGTGGCTTACTTTGCTTCTTACAGCCGTCGATTGCGGTCCACTTTCTTCACCAATGAACGGCTCCATGAAGGGCTCCCTGACGTATTACCCCAACAAAATATCCTTCCAATGTGATGAGGGGTTTCTACTACGAGGATCAGAAGTGAGGATGTGTCAGGCCAATAGAACATGGAGTGGGGTGAAGACAACGTGTCAAGGTAGATACTGTTCAGCACAGGTAGATCGCAATATAGATATTCGATTTAAAGTCGTTAATTGGATGTTCCGAATGATTGGATTAATGAAACTACCATATGTATCTTCTTCAATAGTTAGTTTGAGGTGCACTATGGTGATAAAAGGATTAATAGGATAGGATGTAATAGGATTCAAAATTGCGGACCACAGAGTCGCCAGTAAGAACACATTACTTCATGTTTCATTGGCAACTTTTGTGTTGGATTTCCATGGTCATTCACAGGCATTTAAACGATAACCATCTATTGTTTGTCTACATACAATGCAAAGGGACGTTTCTCTTGTAAACCAGCTGAACGCATGTATCCTAGACTTTTCGAGTAAAAATTGGCTGGGGCCAGCTTCGACACACTGTCTGTAGCAATTGCAGTTTTTTGAGATAAATATGTCATACTCGACAAACTAGTCAAAATGGTTTCCTCCATCATTTTGGTGCTTTCTCTCTAGCCAAAGATTGCGGTCCTCTGGCTGTACCTGTGAATGGTTCGTCGTTCGGAGACCTGACTGTGTATCCGAATATCATCAAGTTTGATTGCGACGAGGGCTTCGATCTTCTGGGCTCGTCGGCAAGGAGGTGTTTATCGACTGGAAAATGGAATGGATCAGGGACATTTTGTAAAGGTAGACGTTACTTGCATTTGGGTTTACCTACTTTCAAAAGCTATGTGCCCAACGAATGATTATAGAGAGAGCACTTACAGTCCTACAGTCATTATTGTGCTAAAATGACTTAATATTTGTAAGGGGTGGACCATTAGAAATTGGGGGAGGGGGATGGCAATTTCCCCCAAAAAATCGAGCAAGGCTACTCCTTCGAAAAGAAAATTCTTGCAGTGATCCAAGCTAGTAAAAAACATCATACAAATTCCGGAAAAAAATTGTTGCACAACCTTATCCCCGAAAAAAAAAATCATGCGCAAAAAAAATGCCACTCCCTCCCACATTTTCTAATGGTCGACTTAATTCTACTGCGAGCCAGAGAAGGTACACTTGTTACAGGAAACTTTGTTCGTCACAGCTCCGAATAATAATTCTTCATTACTTTTATTTACAGCTGTCGACTGTGGTCCGCTGTCTTCACCGACGAACGGATCCATGAAGGGCTCCCTGACGTATTACCCCAACAAAATATCCTTCAATGTGATGAGGGGTTTCTACTACGAGGATCTGAGGTCAGGGTGTGTCAGGCGAACAGAACATGGAGTGGAGTGGAAACAAAGTGTGAAGGTAGGTTATATTACCCGAACGGTTATAGCTTTTGTGTATAGGTGCTGAGTGTTGTATTATGGTCCAATAATACTCAATGTCCCGGCATGGATTTTTGTTTGAAATGATAACATCTATACACTCTCGAATGCGTTTTACTCAAGTATATGGTATGACATAACGGGAAACTTACAGCAACGCGCGCGCCAGCTCAGAAACATTAGGTCATGTTGCTCGCAAGAGTATGAATGATATCTGATGAATAGCCAAATCTCTCTGTATTATTACGATTATCATGTTTTTTATTGGAGTTGTCTATGGTTTGCAATCTAGGCATTATCTTTTTTTTTATCCCCTCAGCTATTGACTGTGGTCCGCTGGCTACTCCATTGAACGGTTCTTCCTATGGAAGCCGTACTGTGTTTCCAAACATCATAACCTTTGGTTGCGATGGTGGGTTCAGTCTTGTCGGGTCGCCCGTACTAAAATGCCAATCAAATGGGGAATGGAACGGTACCATGGCAACTTGCAATGGTGAGTAGCATGCGTTTGTTAATTTCTGTCGTGGGGCCAACATTTAACACTTATTTACTGGGACCGAGGGAAACAGTATGTTTTTTGGTCCAGAGACGGCTGATGTCTCTCTAAGTAGGGCTGATTTGTCCCAGTTGTTGCAAGGAAAACAGTACCATGGCAACTTGCAATGGTGAGTAGCATGCGTTTGTTAATTTCTGTCGTGGGGCCAACATTTAACACTTATTTACTGGGACCGAGGGAAACAGTATGTTTTTGGTCCAGAGACGGCTGATGTCTCTCTAAGTAGGGCTGATTTGTCCCAGTTGTTGCAAGGAAAACAGTCGAATTTCTTCACGCGTTCACGTGATACACTCTCGACCAATAAGATTCTAGAAAACGTAAGCTTTTTGAACCGTTGCTAGGCAACATTGTGACGTCATTGCTACAGAAAAAATGCTTCTCGTTCTCCATACTTGAAAAAATTCACATTTTTGTGCTGTTGGCATGTCGAAGACTTCTATACCCACAGACTCACGGATGCTTTTCTCGATCTGATAAAAAATTAGGAAATAGCGAAATAAAAGGTGTCGCCCAAAACAAGTGTTTTTGGCTCGTTGAAGCAGTGCTCTCCCGGTTTTGCCGGGAGTCTCAATATGTTTTACCCTATCTCCCGGTCTCCCGGTTTTTTTAGCCAGATCTCCGAAAAAAACCTAACAGTTTTTTGGGGGTCTCGAACTCGAAGTAAGTTACTTTTGTAGCATTTCTCAGTTTCTACACTTTGTTTCTACACTCGCTTTGTTATCTGTCATGACAAAGATCCCACGCTACACATCCCCGAATCTCCACATTTTTATTTCGATATGGGTTGACGTCCGTGCAATAGTGAGTTTTGTTTGTGCTGTCATGGAGCTCACCTGATTTGACATGTAGTGTCATGTCATTTTTGTCAGTGAAGAAACATGTGAGACCCATGAGGACGATTCGAAAATTGTTTACTTTCTCATTTTGCCCAAGTCTCCGCTAGATTTTTGTAGTTTTCTTTCCCCAAAATCAGGGAGACACAGGGAGACAGTGCATAGCCAGGGCCAACCACAACGGCGACAATGCGCATGACGCGTTGTTTCCAAACAACAAATACATACACTTTTATAAAATAATTTAGATAGTACGTGCGCACTGATTGGCTTAGAGCCATGTTTGCATTTCCCTGTGCAAACATGGTTGTGACGTAACACTTGAGTGATTGGCGAGCCGGTAATTTCACAAATTTTACTTTTAGAAAAAAGTAACATGTATTAGGCAAAAACATTTATTGAGAAGTTAATATTACTTGGGTAGACACTTGACAAAGCACATTGAATTCACATAAAGCATGAGACTCGTAAAATAACATTGTTTTCGCTTCTTTACCGCTGAGTTCGGCACAGTTCGACAGTCACAAGTCAATTCGGCAGTCTCGTTTTGTAAATCTTAACTAATTCTGCCTCTGGATCCTCGAGTATTATGTTTGACAAGCCCCGAAGTGCAAATAGATGGATTCCTTTCTTCTTTGCCATGTTTGCTGTAAATAAAGCGTTCAAATTCGCTCTTTGCTTCTAAAGCATCAACAGTTCCGCTGCCAAATATGCAAGTTCTTGCTCGGGAGAGATTTTGTTTCGGCTTCACAAAAGGAAGAAACTCGGCCAACACACATATGTAAAGCATCAGCTTCTGTACT
The DNA here is from genome assembly GCA_033964015.1 of Scolanthus callimorphus. Classification (NCBI taxonomy): domain Eukaryota; kingdom Metazoa; phylum Cnidaria; class Anthozoa; order Actiniaria; family Edwardsiidae; genus Scolanthus; species Scolanthus callimorphus. The sequence continues at coordinate 33,101,967 of CM066911.1, forward strand.
AAAGTCTTCTGTTCGCCTTCTGTCATAATTATTTTGTATTTTGAATGGAAGATAGGCTCCATTTTAAGCCACGACTGTCATTTTAAAACCACTTCACTTGCCGCCATCTCAGAAAAATGATTTGTCAATCTCAGAGATTGACAAATCATGCGATAGAAGAAGCGCTCTGATTGGCTGATGCAGCCTTTTCATCTGTATGGAGAATTTAGAGTCTCATCCGCTTTAAAAAATTACTATATTATTCTACGCGTATTTTATTTTTGTAGATAATTATTTTATAAAACTGTCTTGTATTTCACAGAGAACAGCAAAAAACGTTTTTCCCTGTACCAGAAACATATAACTTAGTTGAAACAAGCAACGGTGAACCAAGCTGCGGATTATTCGTAGCAAGTTTATGACCATATCTGGTGAATAACGAACTCTCGCCTGCTTGCCCAAGCAGGTTTTCTCTTGATAATATTTCATTTTTTCGCTTCGAATAAAGTAGAGCAATAGTGGTAAATGATAATATACTAACATTTAACATCTTGAAGTCCTTCAACAACATTTTCAAAATCTGTTCAATTGTTTATTCTGCGAATATTCCGCCGCTTAGCACTAAAGCAATGTATGTTTGTTACACGTTTCAACTCACTTTTATGTTTCTGCCTGTACTTCCTTACAAGATTCAGGGATTATAATCTTTAATCCTGTTTACTATGTTGAGGAGGCAAAAGCCTTCGACGTACGCTGCAGTCATCTTTGGGGTTACTTTGCCCATTACATTTCATACGAAAACCTTTGAGATTGCCTCAAGTTTTTTTAGCCACGCTACCACCAAAGCAGAAGCACGTCATAAAATCTGAGCGCAATAATACTTTCCTGCGTACACATAAGGCTTGCCAGCTGCAATTGTACCATTTGTTTGTTCTCCTGCTGTTAGTGCTCCAGATGTTTACACAGCTACAAAGGGTAAACGCTTTCATTTTGCTGCAGATTTGATGGGCCAGGGCACTTAAACATCGGTCTAACAGCAAAAAATATGTTCTCACAAGAGAAAATATCCAGCACAGTTATTCGTTAAGGTTGCCCCCCAACTTGGAACAGTTCGTTAAAACTGAAATATTTTGTAACCATGGTAGCCGATTCCTTTACATGGCAGAGCGGACAAAGGCAGGGTGTAGGGTAAAATCAGTTTGACCTATTTTCCAACGTGGTTTCTTATGTTTACTAACAGTTGTAAAATACAATTCATGACAATTCAAATGAAGGGATGTCCAAGCAATTCTGATTTTGAGATGAAGCGTCAAATAACAAACCAGCAAAAACCATGATTGTAATGAACATTTTCAGCCATCCTCCTTGATCTATTTGGGTACCACTTCGCTCTTCTAATACTACAAGAAAGTATACCAAATATTATGTGTTTTCCTACCCTCCTGAAATGGTATATTCATTCATTTCAAAACAGTTGGGCAATTGTTTAGCTTAAGACAACAATTTAGTTTCCACACTTCATTTGTCTAGTAAAAGTTTATAAAATCTAGAGGTTACGGAGATGGAGAATCTATCTGTTTCCATATCTGTTTTGTCCTTTTTGTGTTTTAGAATAGTGATTAGCAGCTGCATTTACGTTATCTAAAGCATTGAATTTGCATTTATGATAGCAACGTTGTTTTTTTTTTTTCATTTAGACACCTTACGTTTACGGACTACCTTCGGGGTACTTTTTTGGTTAGAATCCTATGATATCTCTTTTTTGTGTAAATTGAGGACGAGATATCATAGGATTCAAGTATATTCAAAGCGTTCAGTCGGTAGATTCCGCCGAAAATAGCACTCAAAAAGACGATATCGCCCTCGTCGCTGCGCGACTCGTGCGATATCGCTTTTTTCGTGCTATTTTCTAAGCGGAATCTAGCCTCCTGAAGCTTTGAATAATCCTATAAAATGGCATAATTTCACACAAAAATGGTCGTATCTTTGCAAGTGATACCTCAGTTTAAAGCTTATATCCTGGGCTAAACAAACTATCATTTGTTTATCAAACTTTTTTATGGAGTTCCCGACCGATGCATCAGTTCAACTTTTTAGAGTTACAACCTCGCCAGTATTTGCTATTTTCATTCATTGACCCCATATTAGCGTTGACTAAGATTCGATTTCCTTTTCAAGAACTTTTTCTACATTCTGGCTCTAAAATCGGCTCTTTTTAAAATTTCAAAAATCCCCGACGCGTTTTTTTTAGAACACACTTAAGTCCATGGTAAAATGTTTTGGAGCGGAAAGTTAAAACATGTAACAAGAAAAAACATAGTTTAAATATTTGGTAAGTTACTATTCTTTGTTCGATTTAGGTGGCTGTAGCACATAACTAAAACCCTTGCGAGACTTTATTGATGACTATTTCATATTTTCTCCCGAGCCACCTTTAAAGTAAAAAGTATGGGATTTCTTGTAATAACCACATTCCTTGTAGCTAATGAAAGGATGCAAGCATAAAACTTGCAAAATAAACAGATAAGTACATTTTTAATAAACAACCTTACCGACAGCTGAAACTGAAATTATGGGATGCAGGGCGGATCACAGGTGGAGCCATGTGTCGATTTAATCTATGGATAGTTATTGTTCTTTGTGGGAATTTTGGTGGTTCTAGCACGTAGATAATACCCTTCGAGAATTTATTAATGGTTATTTTATTTTTTCTCCCGAGCCACCTTTAAAGTAAAAATTATGGGATATTTTGTAACAACCATATTCCTCGGAGCTAATGGAAGGTTATACACATTAATGTTTTGAAATAGACATATATCTACATTTTTCAATGAGCAAACTTACCCGCGTCTAAAACTGAAATTATGGGATGATCCAGGGCGGACCCCGGGTGGGGCCATATGTAATATTAATCTATGGGTGGTTAGCATTATTTGTGCCAAATTTGGTAGCTTTGCCATAAAATTGAACAATTCAGCAATTTTTCTGCACCAAGCGGCTGCACTATTAAGCAATACTCAATTTAAGCAATCAGCGAACTTTACAGTAACAAACTCTCTGAATCGATTTCTGTTGAAGGGCCTTTGATAGGAGTTACTTTTTGATTTGTCAGGTTGAACCTGACTCGTAGCGCATTAAGCGATCTTTGATAATGGGGTATAGGGGGTTCCCCGGTTTAATGCGGGAGACGAACCGCAGATACGCATGTTTCCTCCGCTCGTACTACTCTTCCCAGTAGACCGTTACACCTCTCGGTTTTTTCTGCCCGCCAGCGGCGGTCTAAAATTGATCGCGTGATCACCTTTTTTGTACCTGGTGATGAGTTGATTATGTACCACATGATCAGTATTTGTGGGCGTAAACTTTAAGAGTTTGGTGAGACACATTGTTTTGCTGCTTTCCAACAAATTCTACGCCCAAAACGGTTGATCACGTGGTACAAAAGCAACCCATCATGTGAGTAATTCTAAGTTTAAGGCCCGTTTCAAACGTCGTGCTTCATGTGCCGAATGTAAGTTGGCAGATTTCTTTTCTCTTGGTAACATACAAAAGAAAACATACGGCAATGACTAATTTAACATTCCAATTGTTTTGGTTATAGGTTATCTATTTTCTTATATTTTTACCGCCTCTGATACTTGAAACTATCTATAAGCCAAAAATAATTGTCAGGGCAATTAGGTTTGGTACATGAGAAGCACGAAGTTTGAAACGGGCCTTAATTGATTTCATGACAGATGCATTTGAAAGCCCCATGTCAATCCTTATAAGGTGCCTACTCTTGGTACCTACTAACATCGGTCCTACAAGCAGGCTTAAGCAGTCATACACAGACTGCTAGTCTAACAAATGCAAGATATGTATTGGACTTTGGTCATTGAACGCCTTTGTTTCGTAGTCACTGAAGCAAATAATTCCTTTGTTTCGCGCTATAATTGAAACAACAAAGACCGAACTCCAAAGCAAACTTTTTTTGAAGTAGGTGTATGTTATTTGTCGGCTTCGGGGTCCGTATCGTGAAATACCGTGATCGAGGTCTTGAAAATATTTCTCAACCTTCTGCCCATTTGGTCAAATAGTCTTATAATTAACCTATACCGATTACGAAGAAAGAACAAATGTTTATTCATTTTCCAGCCAAAGATTGCGGGTCTCTCATCGCGCCAATGAACGGTTCGTCCCATGGCAATCTCACAGTGTACCCAAATGTTATCAAGTTCGAATGCGACGACGGATTTGATCTTCTTGGTTCTTCTGTACGAAAATGTCTGGCGAATAGCAAATGGAATGGCACAAGAACGACATGCAAAGGTAAATGTCTTATATGGAACTGACTTGAGTTTCAAGCATAGTTTTGTCATTCCCAGAAGAAAATTACTTTAGCTCCTGGATACAATTATTTTACTATGTGACAAACCTCAACAATCGCGCGCAATAAGCGTAAATGTGAAAGACCTCAACAAGCTCGAGCATGGAGCGAAAATGAGACGGGCACTTAGGTCTTGTCCACGCTAACGCGTTTTCAAAAGTATAAAAAAAAAAGTAAGCAACTTTATTACGTCTCAAATCTTCTAGCCGTGCACGAGTGCACTACTAATTGGGGAGACGGTGCACTACTTACCCCCCTTTCTCTATCAGAGCTCCAGGTGAAAGGAATTCAAAGCTATAAGCAAGCTACTCGGAACAGAGAAAAGTCGATACGGTTGGTCGATCCGGGATTCGAACTCAGGACCGTACGCACAGTGTGCCGTGCACAAACACACTGCGCCACCTAGCCGTATCTAGCGCCACCTAGCCGTACCTAAACGTTGTCAAACTTATACGGATTCGCAGCGTGTTAGTGTGGACGCGAGATTTAGCTCCAAACAAGTGAGCAGTTTTTATTTGATGTTGTCGTGTCCAAGGATAGTTGAATTAATACCAAATTAAGTGATACAGTTGACGTCATCGTTTTCATTTTTATCCGGATTCGACCGTACCACTAAAACGATCTGTATACGGATTCGTTTTTATTCACTTTCGAGAGCGTTTTCAAACTTATACGGATGCGATGAGAACGATCAGCGTGTTAGTGTGGACGGAAGGCCTAAACGTATCAAAAAGTATACGGATTCAAACGAAAACGCAACAGTGTGGACGGGGTCTTACTCAGACAATATTTTCAAAACTCTACCAAAAAGCTACTCAGGTAACGTGGGAACTTTGCCGCGGACTTTTGTTTTGCAAAAAGTAGCACGGACCATTTCGGCATGTGTACAACCAAAATCTGAAGACTTCCTCCGCAATTGTTCCGCTTTGAAGCGGCGCACCTTGACGTGGTCTTTCTTCATATGTTAAGCATGTGAGCAGCGCACAAGGAGTATTGGACTAAATAGTGTGCATCCTAAAAGCAATCACGTTAAAGATGCTGCATAGCATTAGCAGTTGTTAGGGTGAGCAACGTGAATGAGTGAGTAAAATAATAGCATGAGCAGTTGGTAGGGCATGAACAACGCGAATAGAGTGAGCAGAGTGAATGCAGTAATAGTTTGAGCAGTTGGTTGAGAGAATAACGTTATAGCATGGTATAAGGTGCAGATCGTTTTTCCAGTATAAAAACATAGTTCCGTTTGTTCGTGTACACGTCATGTTTCTTGTAGATGTTGCTTGTTTTTTTTGTGCCTGTCTGATGATTCGATTCTTTCTTTTTAATATTCCAGCCGTCGACTGTGGTCCACTGTCTTCACCAATGAACGGTTCTATAAAAGGCTCCCTGACGTATTACCCCAACAAAATCTCCTTCCAATGTGATGAGGGGTTTCTACTCCGAGGATCTGTGGTCAGGGTGTGTCAGGCCAACAGGACATGGAGTGGAGAGAGGACAGAGTGTAAAGGTAGGATAGGCGAATTCCAAGGTAGGTAAAAATTATCAAACATGTACACCAATATTTGATTGTTATGATTTAGAAAGGATAAATGGATGGATTGATTTAAGACATGCATGAAACGTTTAGTTTATTTCAATACTCGTAGTAATGATATCATCATTTGCTCGTTTTGAGAGCTGCAGTGAGAGCTACTACGTTTTTATTTGCTGCTATTTTCATAATTCTGCGAATTCACACGTTACATTTCCAAACGTCGAGCTGCGTTTTGGTTTCCGTCCGCCAAACCCTTTTTTAGAGAGGCGCATGCATTTTATGGTGGAAAGTTTGATTTGGAGCCTTGCTAGTCCTTATTACTTCAAAAAAATAGTGTGCGTAAAATCACCAAGAGCTCAGTTTACTCGTTTGATTGACAGAAGCCAAACTGCATCCTAGAGGGCGTGGTAACGAATTCTGCGTTCTGATTGGTTCTTAGAGCGTGTGCGCGGGAGCAATATGTAATCATCTCTGATCTCTTACCATGGTCACGGTAACCATTTGCGCGCGCTTGCTATTTATCAAAATAGCTAACACGAAATCCAATTTAAGAGTTGAAACACGTTATATACGAGCTCTAGGTGCTATCGGCCTCGGTCAACATTTTCCAGCCCTTGGTCGCCTTTTTTCCTAATACTGACCTCCTAGCAATCTCCCATTCTATATTTAATGGGCATGAAACAACAAAGAGAAAGAAAGGTAGGAACGGCAATTGGATAATAGACCTTTTTCCAAAATGGCCGCCGCAAATTCACATGTCTTAAAATTAAACTGACTGAAAATCAAATACTGGTACTAAAAAGAGTATCCTCACATTAGTAATACCTTAAATTTTCGTTATGCCAAATCCGATGTCGGCTGAGAAAGCAGCGTCTGAAACACCGTGGGCTGGGAGGGAAACGGGATTTTGAATAACTTTCGACAAGTTTGTCCAATAAATTTTATATTTGGCATGTGGATAGAAATCAATAATTAACGGGTTTTGGCGGGAAAATGACGTCATCAAATTTGACTTACTTTAAAACAGCCTTTTATGAATATTTTGAACATACAACATGAAAAACTACCTGGTTTAATGAGCAGATCCGAAAAAATAATCAAAAAATCACTTTCCAATCAAAAGTTATGAACTTTTGAAGTTTGAATTTTCCGCTCTTTTGTGTTCAAAAATGGCGCGAAATTCAAACTTCAGAAGTTCGTAACTTTTGATTGGAAAGTGATTTTTTTATTTTGTTTTCGGATTTGCTCATAAATCAGGTCTTTCATGTTGTATGTTCAAAATAATCATAAAACGCTGTTTTAAATTGAGTCAAATTTGATGACGTCATTTCCCCGCCAAAACCGTTAATTTGAAAATTTCAGAAAGAACATTTTTTTCCTCTTATTGAGTTCTATCAGAAACACATAACTTAGTTAAAACATGTAACGGTGAACCAAGCTTCGGATTATTCGTATCGAGTTTATGACCATATTTGGTCAATAATGAACTCTCGACTGCTAACCCAAGCAGGTATTTTGGGTAAAATGTCCCTGGAAAGTCACCTTTTTTACCCCTCCCCCTTGGAATTTCCAAGCGCCAGACACGCCCCCCTCCAATACACCGCTCCAATACAACCCCCCTTGAAAATTTGCATAATATTTCATTTTTCGCTTAAATAAAGTAGAGCAACAGTGGAAAGTGATAATATACTAACATTCAACATCTTGAAGTCTTTCAACAACATTATTTTCAAAATCAGTTCAATTGTTTATTCTGCGAATATTCCGCAGCTTGGCACTAAAGCAATGTATGTGTGTTACACGTTTCAACTCACTTATATGTTTCTGGTTCTATCCACATGCCAAATATAAAATTCATTGGGCAAACTTGTCGAAAGTTATTCGAAATCCCGTTAAAACCGGTGATTTTGATTCCCTCCCCAGCCCACGGTGAAAATTGAAAATTTTACAGAGATTTGTATGACTGGGGGTATGCGTCATACAAACGTCTGTAAATTTTTTCAAATTTCAACGTTCGTTTTCTCGGAAGATATTGGATATAATGCAGCGAAATTTTGTAGTTTTGCTAAAGTGATGATGTGTGTTCTAGTGCTGGTGTTCATTTTTAACAAAAATCGATTTGAAATTTCGGCGGACATTTTGGAAAAAGGTCTATTCCAGCTATAACGTATGCGCGCGCTGCAAGTCGGTAGATGTGGGACATTTGTCGAGCAAACTGCTAAAAAACGCGCGCTGCATTCTGGACACGGCTTTGTCATTTCTGAATAAAGAAGAGCGCGCGCGCTGGAATCGTCCATTGACCTTTTCAAACCGACAAATATACTAGGCACATTTAAGACAGTCTATTAAAAGTGTTCTCTTCCTCTTTAGCAATCGACTGTGGCCCCTTGGTGCGCCTATGAACGGATCGTCCTACGGAAGCCTGACCGTGTTCCCAAATATCATGAGATTTGAATGTGATCGAGGATTCAACCTTGTTGGATCGGCTGTCCGAAAGTGTCAGTCAAAGGGCGCTTGGAATGGGACAAGCACATCATGTGAAGGTAGGAGCTATGTGCTACAATGGCTAACGATGTTGACACCGTGTTGCAACCCAATTCAGATCACCTAGTGACTAGAGCGGATTTCACATGACCATCGTGAAAACAATTGCAATTGAGCAATCACTAGCCAATCAGAATCGAGAGAAATCATGACTTGCTCCTAAATGGCTATTTTCTTAGCCAATTGTAAGCCGAACCAATTACTAAGTAATTACACAATTGTATTTACTACAGAATTTGAATGGCTGAGAAAAATGAGTACGCAATGAGAACGCAAAGCAATCGCAATACAAGTCTTCACAGTCATGTGAAATCCGTTCTATTTGTGTTGGAGGTTACCACTGTTAATTTTGTGCATACTTGCGTGCGCTCGGTCGTGTGTTACAAATTCTGCAATTGTATCCTTAAAGAATTTGGTACATACATACATATTTGACTTACCTAATATCTCCGAGCAACAAGAGGTATAAATACCGTGAGCACATTAAGTATATCCTGAGCTACAGGTCCCAAATGGGGACTTCTCTATAAAGAAGCTTAATAAACGTCATCAATACACTTATAGTAGGCATTTCTACACATTCGCCGAAGCTCAAGTCCCAGTTAGCTGGTTACCAATTCGAGAGGGTAGAGAGCAAATCATAACGGTTGGGAGCAACTGACGCGAAGGTTTTGCATAGCATTTCTTTCAGCCGTTTAAACGAGGGCAATCAACACGGAACGAAGAAGGCCCATTTCAAATGAATTCTTACATAATGACTTGGCCCCGAATATAATTTTTCAAGCGCATTTTCCTGTACTGTGACGCGGTTGGCTGAGCGATATTATCGCGTTGGAAAGTCTAGAGCGGACTTGATATGACTGTAGTGAAACAAATTGTAAGTGATTACATCAATTCTGAAAAAAAAAAAACGTTGACGCAGTGATTTTAAATTGATTACCGATTACTCACACAGCAATACGAAAAAGTTATTAGAAAATTATTCACTTCACATTTTAAGAAAGTTCACGCTTGTGTCTATGAAAACACATTGTTCTGGGGGTCCATGATGGTATCACTCTAACAGTATTGAAATTACGAACAGTATTTTTCTCATTCAGCCGTCGACTGCGGTCCGCTGTCTTCACCGATGAACGGTTCCATGAAGGGCTCCCTGACGTATTACCCCAACAAAATCTCCTTCCAATGTGATGAAGGGTTTCTGATGTATGGTTCACCATTGCGGGTGTGTCTGGCAAATGGGCAGTGGAGCGGTGTTAAAACCCTTTGTCAAGGTTTGTGCAAAACGATTCCTTCCAGCAACGATTCCTTCCATTTGATTTGCAGCACAGATCCATGTTGGAGTGCTCTTAGTTAACTGCAATTATTTTACATATTTACCAAAAGCCATTTTACACTCTAGAATATGACGATTATCTAATATACATTAAAAATATAACAGGATATACTATAAACTACAAACTACTGTACTACACGAAACGCAGAAACACCTCAAATGGCAGAAGCGCACCCGGACTGAAACCGCTGTAAAAGCTGAAAATCCCCCTTTTTTTAGAAAACGCACCTTGTGAATACCATGCATATTTTTTCATAATTTAGAAATGCAATTAGCATTTCAAAATTTCCTTTGAAACCCTTATAATATTTAGACTGCCAAATCTCTTCTTTGACGTGCGAAAATTGGATGACAAATATGCGCAGTGTTAGATAATACATTAATGCTACCCAACACTCGTCTTAACAGAAATTTAGCAAAATAACGTATTAGGTCCCTTTTCGCATTGCGGGGTCCATTTATGCATTCGTAAATAATGTTTAGTAGAAATGCTCCAAACGAAATGTCTTTCCAACTCCTTTAATCACCAGCTATTGATTGTGGCCCGCTCACCACGCCTATGAATGGTTCACTGACTGGAAACCGTACCACCTTTCCAAACGTCTTTGAGTTCGCTTGCGACACCGGGTTTGATCTGTTTGGTTCATCGTCGAGAAAGTGCTTAGCCATTGGCACGTGGGACGGCGTGACAGCAACTTGTCAAGGTCGGTTGAGTTCACAGGCTATCAAGTCCTATTTTACGAGCTGACTCTTTTTCCTGTTCAATAGCCAGTAGCTCAATTGTGCAGACACGGCAAAAAAAGTTGCAAGGGAAATAAACACATGATTTCCATTAAACGTTTCAAAAATAACTGCAGCCAAATAAAATTATAAAGAAATCCAAACAAAAAGTCATTTCCGCTCTGCCAAACTATGTAAGAACCACATCATTTTACTATCTTACTTCCTGCCTCCGGTTATGGCCGTTTGGCTCTTATATGTTCGTTAATACTTAGCCGACGTTGGCTAAATCAGACGATGTTCTGCAAAATCAAGCAGGAGATCCGTTGGCAGGGCTATGAACTTTACCACACACGTTACTTGTGGTCGTTCGATTTTGTCGCGTTATTTACGTCATAACCGCTTTACCGCAGTTTTACGATCTCTGTTTGTAAAGTTTCTTGTTTGCACCATTTCGCTTTCCCATTTGCACTTCCCAACTGAGAGAAACGAGAATGCATGTGAATGTTTTTGGACTTTTGTTTTTGCACCCAAAAGACAGGCATCCCATTTGTCTGATCTCATTTTGCTGCATGGCAAAGGCCTCTTTTCCTTTTTATTTGTAAGGCTGCCTGTCAGCGCGGCGAATGCAGTGGAAAATAGGCCTCTGCTAGCAAGTATAAAAAGTATAAATGTGTTTTATTATTTTACAGCCCGAGACTGTGGACCCCTCAAGTCACCCCTGAACGGCACAAAGACTGGAGAGTTGACCACTTACCCAAACAAGGTTCATTTTACATGCGATGAGGGTTTGATGTGATTGGTTCTCGATCACGATCTTGTCAATCCGATGGGACGTGGAGTGGAGTGAATGTCGGATGTCAGGGTAGGGAACTTATCACACATTTCACCACTAGAAAATTGTAATTTGTGCCACAGTATAAAAAAACTCTTCTCGCCATGACATCTGCAAGCTAAATGGGAGAGGCCACAATATATCCAGTCACAGAATCTATATTTTGATCAATACAACATGGCACTAGATTCAAGACCTCAGAAGCTCTTATTAATTTTGAATACTCGTTGTTTAGGACCATTATCAGCGATGAAGTAAGTTAGAATTTCACGTAAGTGCGGCTCGCTAAAAATATACGAGTAAGTTGTTTTAGGACTCGATAATTAAGACATTGTACTCGCATTTAGTTGCACTCCATCATATTTACAATATATCTATACTATTATAATCGGGTTGTCTGCGCAAACGTTTCTGATTGGCTAAATCGTCACTCCGCTTGGCCCTGAAGCTGTGTCGCCAAACGAAGTTCACAAACCTGAAGAGAAAGTGGATATCTCCACAGTGGGCGTGTTTTGGTTGGAAAAGATTCACCTTGGGCTAATTTCTAATTCAAGCGATTTCTTAAGCGAGGGACAAAGCTGCCATCACCGCCATTTTGAAATCTCCACAGAAACTAAAAAAGAACTCAGTTCGCACAGCCGAAATCACCATAGTCATCTAAACCTAAATGGTTCTGTCACAGATTACTTGCAGGAATGTGCAGGGATAATTATTATTCGAAAGCTTTAACCTGAGAAACATTTTTATTCAAGTTTGAACAAACGTACACCGCCGTACACCGCCTTGCTTTCTGGAAGCACGCTAAGGCGAAATGCCACAAAGCCATGAATAATATTTTCTAAGTATAAAACCTGACGCTGTATCGCAAAACGAAGGACACAAACCAGAAGAGAAGGAGGAAATCTCTCCAGTGGGCGTGTTTTTGTTGGAAAAGATTCACCTTTGGCTAAGTTCTAATTCAAGCGATTGTTTCAGAGAGGGACAAAGCCGCCATCGCGGCCATGTTGAAATCTCCCACATAAACTAAAAAAGAACACAGTTCCCTTAGCCGATAGCACCATAGACATTCAAACCTAAATGGTTCTATTACAGATTACTTACATTTGTGTGTAGGGATAATTCTAATTCGAGAAAGATTTGAGCTGAGAAAAATTTCATTCAAGTTTGAACAAACTTACACCTGGCACTGCCTACAGAGCGCGCGCTAAGTCATGAATGATATTCTCTAAATATTCCTATGATAAACTAAGAAATTTCTTAGAACAGTTAACTTTACCTGTTTCTTCTCTCGTGCCTTACTGATAAGCATTATACAAACAATTCCGAAGTCAAATGTTTTTCTGCAATAGGCTGCGTTTTCAATTTTAGCGACTCACCAAGACACACACACGTGCGTCATTTTCTCCAGAAGGGGGAACTTAGGTTGGGTCTTCTAGCGTCACGAAGTGACGGGCTGTTTTCTTGTATTTCATTATGTCGCGGACCTAGTACAAACTCTTATCTTTGAATAGGCTTTATTCCATGAAAAGGTAGCAGTGATTAGATTCTGCCTCTATGATAAAAACTAAGCCGGCGGGTTAGGCCAAGCATAGACTGCTTGCAGCCCCTTCTTCGGCAAACCTCCGTAATCGAGAGAATTTTTTTTACCCGCGGCGCGCTTCGATTTGTTTACAAGTGTCGAGTTACCCCCGTGGCGCGTCTCTCCCTCTTTTGAGTAACTTGACACTGTAAACAAATCGAAGCGCGCCGCAAGGAAAAAAAGTTCCCTCGATTTACGGACGTTCGCCGAAGAAGGGGCTGCAAGCAGTCTAGGCCAAGCACAAATGTCGAACTTCTTCTGTCGAACCTTTCTTTTCCCAAAGAAAGCCGCTTCATTAGACTTTATGATAAGTTGGAACGGTGCGACTCTGGCACGGCGTTTGCTGTAGGCGTGAGTCGTGTCTCTATTGTTAATGCGTCTGCATTTTCACAGCTCGTGACTGCGGACCTCTTGCTACACCAACGAACGGCACCACATATGGCGAGAAGACAACCTTCCCTAACATAATGAGATTCAGATGTGACCAGGGCTTTGATCTGATTGGCTCATCTCGCCGAACCTGCCAATCAAATGCCACTTGGAGTGGAAAACTGACATTATGCAAAGGTTCAAATCCCTTAACATGTTATTTTAGTTTGATTGTTTTCTTGTTATTTTGACTTTTGATGACATAAGTTTTTTCGACTTTTTACGTATCATTATGTTTTTATCTCAGCCGTCGATTGCGGTCCGCTGTCTTCACCAATGAACGGTTCCATGAAGGGCTCCCTGACGTATTACCCCAACAAAATATCCTTTCAATGCGATGAGGGGTTTCTACTACGAGGATCTGAGGCCAGAGTGTGTCAGGCTAACAGAACATGGAGTGGGAAGAGAACTCGATGCGAAGGTTCGTGTGTCGATTAGAGGAGAATGTCAATTTGCGTAGTTTAGAATGTAAATGTTAAACCGTATTGTATATAATGTGATATGATCGTAATAATAGACCTCTTTACCTTGGGCGTAATGGTATCAGTTCCATTTCAGATCTCGTGGCATTCATTTGTATAATCTTTCTTTGTTTGGGTTGCTTCCATATTCATATATCCTTCGGTGCGTAGGAGACGAAAAAAGAAAGATTACTCATGGGATTGCCACGTGATCTGAAATGGGACAACAAATACGCTCAAGGTAAATAGGCATATTGGCATACAAATGTTTTTCCATTTGACTAGCATTTTGAAACCACCTAGTAATCTAGATCTCCTAGCTTTTTGGGTGGTAATTTATGTGTATAACAATTTGTATTTGCAAATACAAGAATTTTCGTAACTCGGGCGGGACTAAATTGTCACCAAACAATCAGAGACTCTTTTACCCCCACTGTGTGTAAACTTGAAGGCAAGCAATTAAAAAAAATAAATGTCAAACTGATGTCAATGCCCCATCTCAACGATTGGAAGTTCCGCCGGTCAAAATACTAGACTTTAATCGTTTTCGCCAATGGTTTCCTTTGTGTAGCAATAAATTGTGGTGCCCTGGTCGCGCCGTTGAATGGCTCATTGCATGGCAAGCTAACAGTGTTTCCTAATGTGGTCCAGTTCAGTTGCGACGTCGGGTTTGATATCCTGGGGTCTCCCGTGAGACAATGCATGTCTAGTGGTAAATGGAATGGAACTAGAACTACTTGTAAAGGTAAGAGGATGTTTCAAGGCGGCCTATGTCTAATTCACAAAAATCGCAACCTAGAAATGAATATAACTTAACATTAAGAATCAGTCTGCCCCTGCCCATGATGCATTGCTTTGCTTTTGTTCTCATGATTCATTACCATCACAAACTCTGACTTAATGCAAATGAATTCGAGTTCTCTTGCGCTTGTACAGTAAAATGCCTGAATAGATTTTGTCGAGTCTCTGATATCAAAAATGGCGTCAAGCAGTGCATTATAGCAGGATGAGATGGATCCTTTAAAAATATGAAATGACGTTTTCTATGCAAGTGGGGTAATCAACTTTAGGTTGTGATTTCCAGTGAATTTGCCATGGGCCACCTAGCTAAGTATACATTGAAATGAACCTAAAAGACATATCTGCATTACTCGTTTGTCAGCCGTCGACTGTGGTCCACTGTCTTCACCAATGAACGGTTCCATGAAGGGCTCCCTGACGTATTACCCCAACAAAAATCTCATTCAAGTGTGATGAGGGGTTTCTACTACGAGGATCTGAGGTCAGGGTTTGTAAGGCCAACAGGACATGGAGTGGAGTGGAGACAAAGTGTGAAGGTAGGTGTGGTCAAACACAGGTAGGTTTTTTGGGAACGTATACACGAACGTGTCGTGAAATACGGGGAGCATTGGAAAATGGATGGATTGATGAAATACAGAGGTATTTCCTGTCTCAATTAAGGTTGCTTTTAGATTTCCAAATTGCCGGGGATTCACTGGAAATGCATGTAGAAGTGCGAATTCAGTGATTCTTTTGTTTCTATATACTTGTCAAATGAGTACCTGGAAGTTTCCAGTGATTGCAGCCAATAACCGTTCCTAAAAACAACCATTATAAAGATCAAATATGCGAACATAACTAAAAGATGAGACAAAGCTCATATCAAACGTACAGATTACTCATCTTTATTAATACTGTGACCAGATACCATGTTATAACACCAGTGAATAAAAATTGTATCAGTGAATGATACGATATCATTCCCCGCAAGAATAAAATGCATTTTGTTCTTTATTGTTTTGCTATTTATCTGACTCAGAGTATATAATAAACAAATTATGACATGGCAAGAGCTTGATATCGTATTATCACTCGTTTTCGTATCATACCGCTCACTCGCTCGAAGACTCGCTCGTTCGCATTATGACACGAAAACTCGTGAATATAATCGATGCCATGTAATAATCTCTATATCTCAACTAAGCTCCCATTCTCATTCATCGTAATATAACACTATACCTGTTCGTGGTCATGCATGCATATGCTCCGTTTGCATTTGTCGGCATGCCCGTTGTAATTTTAGATTAATCTGATAAAAGTGTGTAATATGTTAGTCTAGGAGGATTATGTGCGGTGAACGCAGATAAAATGTTCTCTGCTCATAGCAAGTTTGCATTCGACAGTCATCTGAAATCCCTTGTAACGATATTCTCTACTTTAGCTGTTGACTGTGCGTCATTACCCGTCCCAATAAATGGCACAGCACTCGGCCGTCTGACTGTGTTTCCAAACGTAATCAAGTTCGCCTGCGATAGAGGGTTCGATCTCCTTGGTTCGTCCGTGAGAAAGTGTCAGGCAAGTGGAACATGGAATGGAACTGAGACGCTCTGCAAAGGTAAGTAACCGTGTGTAACACGATCAAATATCGTCCGTGAGAAAGTGTCAGGCAAGTGGGAAATGGAATGGGACTGAGACTCTCTGCAAAGGTAGGTAAACCGTGTGTAGCACGATCAAATATCGTCCGTGAGAAAGTGTCAGGCAAGAGGGAAATGGAATGGGACTGAGACGCTCTGCAAAGGTAGGTAACCTATTGTCCGCTGGGGTCGTTTCCCAACACTCTGAGGAACATTTACAGTGCTACTACACCAATAGCCACCCAAATCTTCAACAAATTTATGTTCATGATTTACATTATTTGGAGGTTTCAAGTAAAAAAATCCTGCATTTTTCACTAAAGATTTGAAAATTTGTGTCGCATTTATCGTTCAAATACTCCATTGCTAATTTGAAAGAAAATTTGCTTGGGTGGCCTTGGTTGGAGTAGTCGCACTGTAACAAGGCATTTGTAAAACGTTCAGGTCTCGAGAAACCGGTTTTGGGGTTATGAACCACTAGGTAGATGAACTAGCCAAGCTTTCTGTTACTGGAATGGAATCGTGGCCAAGCAGGAACGTGACCTGCAAGGTATGGGGAAAGGTTAAAGGGGTCCTTTCAAAAAGTAGTTGTCATTTCGCCTGCTTGGCATAATGCATGTCACGTCGAGCAGATCATGTCGTTTTTAAGTAAAACATAGTTCTCTGTCTATTCCAGCCGTCGACTGTGGTCCGCTGTCTCCACCGATGAACGGCTCCATGAAGGGCTCCCTGACGTATTACCCCAATAAAATATCCTTCCGATGTGATGAGGGATTTCTACTACGAGGATCTGAGGTTAGGGTGTGTCAGGCCAAGAGGAACTGGAGCGGGAGCAGAACTCAATGCGAAGGTAACCATTTCTACATAAACATATTTTCTACATTGACTCTCCACGATACGCCCGAATGTCTCGATTCCTCTAGAGGATACAAGGCCTTACTTTGAGACCTTATCTCGCCGCGAGCTTGTGCGAGATAAGGGGAAAATGGTCCAATTGAAAGGCCAGATAAGGCGAGATAAGGAAAAAGTGTGCCAATTAGGGGCTGCGAGATAAAGCAAGATAAGGTCTCAGAGTAGGCCTGATACACTCTTGGTTGAAGATTTCCTAAAGCAATTAAATTAAATTAAAGGTTACTGGCACCATGTGTATACCTTTTCAGAGTGGAGCCGTTATTGGCTCATTTTCTGTATCCGTCAATTCAATTTTCTCTGGAATATAAGCGGCAAAGACGGTAAATGAGTTGTAAGAAAAAGGAAACCTTTCGTTCTGCTTCCTTCACATGCGGCCGCTTCTCCGTCTCCGTCATTTCGTTCACACGAAAATAAGCGTTCTTACTTCAGTAGTGTAAAGCAGCCTTTGGAGGAAGCAATTAGGATTATTATACAGCTCGTGTTTATTCTATCAAAGCGCGCGCTCTGATTGGTTCTATCATGGTCACGTGGGAAAGTACAAACTCAATGTAGCCCGCGCGGGCTACAATTCAAAAATTGTTGCCCGCGCGGGCGACATCGCTAGAGCGGAAATTTCGGCGGGAAAGTTGTTTGCTATTTTTACCGTGTATTTTCGTTTTGCTATATAATAAAACACTTAATGACTGCACTCTCGGGAAACAGCGAGTTTTGTTTCCCCTCGATCAATATCGATGTTTCCCTCGACTTCGTCTCGGGAAACATCGAGATTCTTGGGAAAACAAAAATCGCTGTTTCCCTCGGAAGCAGTCATTAAGTGTATATTATTATATGGCTCGTGTTTATTCGATCAAAGCGCGCGCTCTGATTGGTTCTATCATGGTCACGTGGCGGGCTACAAATCCAATGTAGCCCGCGCGGGCTACAATTAAAAAATTGTTGCCCGCGCGGGCGACATCGCTAGAGCGATAAATTTCGGCGGATGATTTTTTATGATTTTTACCGTATTTTCTTTTTGCTATATAATAAAACACTTAATGACTGCATCCTCGGGAAACAGCGAGTTTTGCTTTCCCTCAAATCTCGATGTTTCCCGAGACGAACTCGAGAGCGAGAAATTTCGGCGGACTATTTTTACATGTTTTACACAGAATTTTCTTTTTGCTATATAATAAAATACTTAATGACTGCATCCTCGGGAAACAGCGAGTTTTGTTTTCCAGAGAATCTCGATGTTTCCCGAGACGAAGTTTCCCTCGGAAGCAGTCATTAAGTGTATAATGTAGTGCTCAAATTCCACTGTCGGATAATGTACAACTAATCCCCAAAGGGGAGATGAATAGTGGTGGAAGTATACTGGAGACGCGAAGCCTCGAGCTATGTAGCCTGCCACTGTTCATCTACACTCGGATATTCCGAGTTTCAGGAACCAATCAGAGCTCGCGGAATTAGACACTAACTATATTTATTATTGGTTTCCACCAGCAATCGATTGTGGACCACTTGTAGCACCAAGAAATGGATCATCCACTGGGACCCTTACTGTGTTCCCCAATAGCAAAACGTTCTCATGTGATGCAGGGTTTGACCTGATTGGTTCGTCCAGGAGAACGTGCATGGCAAATGGGACATGGAGCGGAACGACGCCGAGCTGCCGAGGTTTGAACAAACTAATACGTGATAATTATAGTATAATATGTTATAGCGTTTCGGAATGTACACCTAATGTCGTTAAAAGACAACTGAAATTGTTGCATCGCGACCCTCGTTTTCAAAACATCGATTTGTTTTTGGCTTTGCTCTTATGGGCCAATCAGATTCTTGCCCATTTTCGCCTAGTGCAGTCGCCTGGCTTTCCGTTGCGATGTCTGGTTTGGTTCAGAGGGAAGCCAGTTGACTGCACTAGGCGATACAGGGCAAGAGTTTCATTGGCTCAGATAGTTTGATTGACAGAACAGCAAGGTAAAACATCAAAACATAATTTGTTGTTTTGAAAACGTGGGTCGCGATGCACAGTTCTAAAAACATTCCACAAAGGATTGACTTTTGCGTACTTTTTCGAGTTCGGCACATCAATTTTTATCAGATGATTGATATCGCAGTATATGCCATTTGCAGATGGCAGTATGGTTGTATGTACGTTATCCTTAATGTCACCTCTCTCATGGATGACATCCCCCCTCATGGATGACATCCCCTCCCCTCATGGATGACATCCCGCTCATGGATGACATCCCCCTCATGGGTGAAATCCCCCTCATGGATGACATCCCCCCCTCCCCTCATGGCTTGAGTCAGGCTTGAGTCAGTGTGACGCAACTCTTATTGAAAATTACCAACTCGTAGGGATGATATAAAATACTATTTGACCACGAAAAAATACTACTAATATCACTATTTTCTTGCAGCTGTTGATTGCGGGCCTCTTACAACACCCATAAATGGCTCTATGACCGGTTCCCTGACATACTTTCCAAATAATGTCACCTTCCAATGCGATGAAGGGTTTCTCCTAAGAGGGTCCCCATCCCGCGTGTGCCAAGCCAATAGAAAGTGGAGCGGGTCAGTTGTAAGCTGTCAAGGTAGGTCAAATATTCGCACAAGGTAAGCCATCATAACACCCTCTCGATTTCATCAGGATTTCCAACTACTGAGAAGTGGGCCGAGTTTTTTAACGGACTTCGAGGTGTTTGGAAATCTTGGGGGAAATCCTGTCGACGAGTGTTTGATATAGCTTCACAAACAAATCATTGAATCATTAAATCATTAATCTCTGAAATTAAGATTGCGTATTCACGCCACCTTCACGCTTATGATTTTATTTGTTAAGCTTGATGAATTGTTGATTAAATTTGAGTAATCTTTGTTCTTGATTTTGTTCGTTTAGCGGCTTGTTTTAGCTAGTTTGTTTGTCTTTTAATACTAATAATAATTGACTTATGGCACCCGAAATCATATGATTAAAAATAACGCGCGTTTAAAACATAAAACAACCTTTAAATTTGACTGCTTAAAATGTTTACTGTTTGTATGCTTCTCAGAAAAAAAGATATGTTTTTATTTGTTTGTTTGTTTCTTTGTTTTTTCTGACCTTCAAATGAATGGAAATGACGATGGACCAGTTTTGGATTTCAGATGAGCGTAGAAAACTAAACGCGATATAAGTATACTTAACCAATAAGAAACAAAACAAATGTATCAACTGACCAATCAGGTGACGTATAAGTAAGTACGACGAGTTTAGTTGTGACTCAAGAAAACAAGAGACACTGCCGTGCGCTTATTTCTTCTTCGCATTCTGATTGGCTGACTAAACAAAGACACAAGACTTTAGCCAATAGGAACGTCAAGCAAACGCAAGTTTGATGTACTTTCCGCAGTCATCTGAAATCCGCTCTAACTACAACAGATCAAGCATTATTTTCTTTCCAGCCGTGGACTGTGGACCCCTCTCTGCACCGACAAACGGCTCTTTGTCTGGTGACCTCACCGTCTTCCCAAACATGATCACATTTTCATGTGACCAGGGATTCGACCTGCTGGGATCCTTCACAAGAAAATGCAGATCCAACGGAAAATGGGATGGTACCAACACTACATGCAAAGGTAAGAAAACATCGACAACCGGTTTGAAGATAGGCCCATTTGCAGCCAACAACAGGAGCTTGACGCGTCCGCCTCCGCCCCTTCTCCCCAGATCATCTACAGTCATCTCTGGTTTTCCTTTTTAACGCGTGAATTGGCGACGCAAGATGTGGATAATCAGGTTGTAGTTCATCTTTTTTTTAAAGGGGCTCTCGCACGCTTGCTGGCCACTTCTCTGATAAGAAAATAGCTCAAATTGCAATCCAATTCCATCCTCTTGATAACAGGTCAAAACAACCTAGAATTGCATTTGTCTAACACTTGAAAGGTTTCTCTATTAATCTGGAGGATTATTTTGATTACTACGGGCAAATGTACATGTGTTTTCACGGATACAATTTTACCTATTTTAAGTCCACGGTGGACGAATATTAAGCGTGCGAGTGCCGCTTTAAGTGCTGTAAATACTGATTGATGCTGATACGCTATATAGAGCACGATAGCGACAGTTCGTTGCTAGAATGGGGCGTAGGGCTAAAAAGACGCGATATTCCGATATTCTGACTCCGCTCAAAAGCACGCGGTTTTTCGGGAAAAAAATCTGATGCGGTGACCGGTATTCCAAAGAGCTGTGAGCTACAATTTCTTAATGGTCGTGTTGAATTCATCCCATGCGAAACCTTCTGCGTTTGGCTTTCTGTACCAGTTATTTAAACGGCCAGCCAACTGCAGTGATACTATATTGTGTTGCGAATTCTAGACACTATGTCGCGGTATTTGCGAAGTTTTGACACGATATTATTTCCGTTTTTTGGACACAATATTACACGGTATTCCATATTCGGCGTTTTTTATCGTGATTGACCTTGTTTCTTGCTAACCGTGCTTCATTCTTATTCTATCATCTTCTAGCGGTTGATTGTGGACAATTACTCGTTCCGTTAAACGGCAGTTTATATGGTTCTCGCACCGATTTCCCCAATAAGATCAAGTTCCAGTGCGACGAAGGATTTCTCCTCCGGGGCTCAATGGAGAGATCTTGCCAAGCCGACCAAACGTGGAGTGGATCTAAAACACGATGTGAAGGTAACTATACTTAGCTATGCAATGCTTTCGAGGTGTCATACTGACGAATATCCCACTCGTCACTTGTATATTCTGGTGTACACACGAGCCTTCACGCGAGTGTGTTTGCTTAGAAAATACAAGAGACAAGTGGGATATTGCGAGCAATGAGAAAAATGCCGGCCAGTATTGCACTAAAAAACATTATGAGTTATTTATTATACGACGAACATTTTTTTTTTCTGTTCAAGATTCACAAGGAAACATACATGTTTTGACTAGCACACGATTGGGAAGCCATTCAAATGCGCGAGCAAAACCGGTTACGAACCGGTTTGCTCTAGTACAGTCTATTACCCTACGGCTTTCATCCGCGTATTACCTGCACTCAATTTTAACCGTATATTTTAAAATGACGTAACAGTCGTATAATAAAGTAATACATCAAACACGAGACAGCGTTGATGTAGATGTTCAGGCAAGCCTGTGGCCGCGTAGCACTAAGTTCAACAGAGTGGAGATAAGGAATTAACCTTGTGTGAAAGCTAACGTGCTAATGAGACAGCGTTGGTCCCCCCTCAATCGCCGATCTTGTCTCTGTCCACTCCCAGCTGTTGACTGCGGTCCGTTGGCAATCCCTTTGAACGGATCCAAACAAGGAGACCTCACGGTTTATCCGAACTCCGTGCGATTCCAGTGCGACATTGGCTTTGATTTGCTGGGGTCATCTACAAGAAAGTGCACTTCAAGTGGCACGTGGGATGGTACGGAGACTTCGTGCAAAGGTACTAAGCTTTGAGACACATGTCAGTCACTCCTTTGGTATTGTAGAATTACATGTTACTTGTAGAATTTAAAAATAACCACCTAAAAACAATGTTCAATACAGGATTTTCAAAATTCAGGGATTTTTGTCAACCGTGTATCTGTACTCTTATAGCAACATGGCTCTCGACCAATCACAGCGCGATTTACTAGTGTTGTTGTATAAATGGCGATGTCAAAGTGTTTTTATAACATTAAGGTATAGGGTTCGATTCTCCGGTAAAACTTTTTGTTTCACCAAACGACTCCTAAATAAAAGACGATCGTGTAAAGCCCACAGAGCTTATTACAGTGCGGATTTTAGCAAACTGCGGAACGCTGTAATGTTTGTCCAAAACAAGAGTCCAAAACAAGAGTCGTTTGAGACATGAAATAATGAAATAACATGCCTTGCGAAGCTCACTGAATATGGTACAAGCAATTGTGACCTACTTTCACAGGGAATTTCTGCAGAAATCAATACCATGGGAAAAACTGAATTTCCCATGGCACCTGCATGGGAAGTGTTCGGGACTCACATGGATAGCCATTTAGCTTTTCCCATGGATGGGTTTCTGCAGAAATTCTCTGTGTTTTTCACGCACAAATAAAGGCATTTGTTTTGTCTTTAATTTTTTAACGTTTTATCTGCTCCTGGATAAATAACAATAGCAAAGTTATCTTTACAGCTACGGCTATGAAATGTTAAACCTAACCCGACCTAGGAACAATTGTGCATCGCCGTGTTCTCTGGTTAATTCTCTCGTAAGATCACTCTGATATTGCTCCATTTTCATGACCATTCATTTTTAACTCAAAATCACGTATTACATTATGATTTCAGCTGTTGATTG
The DNA here is from genome assembly GCA_033964015.1 of Scolanthus callimorphus. Classification (NCBI taxonomy): domain Eukaryota; kingdom Metazoa; phylum Cnidaria; class Anthozoa; order Actiniaria; family Edwardsiidae; genus Scolanthus; species Scolanthus callimorphus. The sequence goes on from CM066911.1 coordinate 33,125,381, forward strand.
CGGACCTCTAACCACGCCTATGAACGGGAACAGTGAAGGCCGCTTGACCATCTTCCCAAACAGCGTGATGTTCTCTTGTGACGAGGGATTCATACTGAGAGGCTCTGCGGTCAGGACATGTCACGCTAACAGGCGATGGAATGGAACTGTTACTAGCTGCAACGGTATGCCTGCCACCGACAAACACAAAACCGTCTCTCATTTTCGCGGGAAAATACTGAGCGCCTGTGAAAAAATATGAAACCGCTTTTAATCTTTATATATATATATTTAATTTTAATGTCAGCCATTGATTGTGGCCCGCTCGATGTACCAACTAACGGGTCCCGGCGAGGACAGTTGACTGTCTTCCCAAACCTAGTGTCGTTCAGCTGTGACGAGGGCTTTGATCTGATTGGCTCGTCAGAAAGAGTCTGCAAATCAAATGGTCGATGGAGCGGAACCGCCACTCGTTGTCAAGGTAACACTGCTTAGTCACATTATATTAGTCTTTTTTGCAAGTTGAGTGGTTTAGCAGAAACTGAGCCAAGGTTTTAGAAAATGGCATTCATAGCCTGGAACGCTACAATTCACTGAGATGGTTGGTGGATCAAATAGGGTGATGACCCTGAGAGTAAAGAAGATTGCGTTACTGGATCCAGGTCAAGTCATCTGCAAGAGCAAATCGTTAACAGCAAACAACTCAATATTGAAGCTTAATATTGTCATGCTCGATGATCCAGCGCTTTGACAGGAACTAGCCAAACTGCAGCGGTCGGAAGTGATCAATTGTGGCTTTGTCACCTCTTGAGATAACTCTGATAAAGACCTGCCAGGGACTGCTATGCCTTTGTCATGACCTACCATGGGCTACCATGCCTTACCGTAGATCAAGTATGGTAGCCATGGCAAGCACTACCATCCCTTGCCATGACCTACCATTGCGTACCATTACTTTTAAAGACCTGCCAGGGACTGCTATGCCTTTGCCATGACCTACCATGGGCTACCATGCCTTTCCATAGATCAGGTATGGTAGCCATGGCAAACCATTTCGTGAAGCAATTTGGTGAGTATATACCACCCCATTTCGTGATCGCATATCATGGACTCAGAACCCTTTCCATGACCTCGTGCTTTCTGTGTTCTTCTAGCTGTAGACTGTGGTCCTCTATCAGCCCCATTGAATGGCTCAGCTAAAGGCGCTGTGACGTATTACCCAAACAAGATGGTGTTCGAGTGCGAGGAGGGATTCCTTCTCAGTGGATCGCCTGTGAGAGTGTGTCTAGCGAGTCGAAAGTGGAGTGGGGTTACTGCCAAATGTACAGGTACGAGGAGTGCTTTAAACTTTCGCGTGCTTGATATTTGAAGAACACCAGTAAGTGTAAACATTCGAGATATTCTAGATAAGACCTCATTATATAAATTCCCTCTATATTATAGCTGTGGACTGTGGGCCTCTCATCCCACCTGCAAACGGTTCCATGAATGGTCAGCGAACGTATTACCCACATCAAGTGACATTTAGCTGCCACGAGGGCTATGAACTTGTAGGAACGGCCACAAGGAGGTGTACGGCATCTGGACGGTGGAGTGGGGACAATGTGCAGTGTAAAGGTAATGTCATTTTTCAGATACAAAATAGATGCTAGCCGTGTTATCACGTTTCAACCCCTCACCGTTATCGACAAAATCCGCATTTGGCAATTTTTCTTGCAATTTGAAATGCAATATTTGTTGCGATACCAGTTGCATTGAAAGTCGCGCGTGAAGTGATAGTGTGGCAATACAGCAATTAAAGATCGCATTGTAATTTGCAGAAAAAAGTAGATTGGATGTCTACTTTTCGCCACGTTGCGAGACAAGTGTCTGCGTGTGGTATATTTCTGCAACTTGCAATGCAATGGTTTCCCAAATAGACCAATCATTGCGCTTCGTGTCTTGCTGTTTCAAAGTTTTGTGATTTTACAGCGGTTGCGTTACACGTTCCGAGACACAGTGCGAGCTTGTCATCTTCGCTACAACTTTTTTTTATTCGTCATCTTTCAGGAAACGCAAGGAAAATCGCCTCGTTTCTATAGGATGAGTTTCTATAGGATGCGTTATCCAAAATGGAAGCGCTTAATAGAGCTTTGAGAATAAGCGCTATATAAGCACAGTTACTATAGAGTTTGGTTGACGAAGGCCAATCTAAACCATTTATTATCTCCCGTCAGCGATAGACTGTGGTCCTTTAGACACCCCTGCCCGCGGGATCCTGATAGGGAGCTCCACTACCTACCCTAACAGCATCACGGTGCGATGTAATAAGGGGTATCACTCTCCTGATGGGCAACTGACTAGAGTGTGTCAATCGGATGGCACATGGAGTGGTGTCACACCAAGATGTCAAGGTACACCTTTACACTTAAAAATGGCAACAAAACGGAACCCGCTGTAGCAGGTCCGTCAACTCGCTCTAGCTTAGCCGGTTGAGCGCCTATTATAAACTAAATGTTGCTCCTGAAACCATGTATCACGAACCGTGCATCATAGTGGAAATGATACTTCATACCTACATCGCAGTAGTTTATATAAAATTATGCCTCAAAGAAGTAAACACAGTGCTATTAGAGTCTTTGCTGTAGTTTGGTTTACCAAATTCGCAGCAAATGTGACAAAAAAACGTCTTCATTATGATACACGATTCATGGTCTTGCGTTTTACGAAGCAACGTTACTTGAAATAGGTGTATACTATACTGAAAACCTTGTAATACCTTGTAAGATTTTTTGTGTGTGTGTTTGTTTGTTAAATGTAAAAAAAAGTAAAATGTTGTATATAGTTACATGTAAGAAGGAAACATGTAAAATGCTGTATAGTTACAGCATTTGATTTTATAATAATTTACTATACTGAAAACGAGGGTTCTCGACCCGCTACGGCAGGTTGAGATTCAACCCATTACAACCGGTTCGGCTTGAGCGCCCAGTATGTACTATTTCTAGCGAACCTCGTAAAATTTGTATGGAGCACTTCTAAAACCAAAAAGGAACACAGGGTATCATAATCACATTCCTTAACTGTTTCAACTGCCTTCAACTTTCCTCAGCTGCTACCTGTGAAAAGCCGGTAGTCCCTAAAAACTCCTACCTGACCACACCCGAGAGGGATTTGTATGAGCTGGGGGACTATGTGTACTATAGCTGCAGTCCTGGTTTTCTGATGGTCGGAAGGCCGGTACAGATTTGTAAATACGGGAATTGGACGGAAGTAAGCTTCCGTTGCGCTGGTAAGTGGACCGAGACATCCTCCACTGTCAAAACGTTTCCTCTTTGTTCAAAATCATATCTAAATTACCTTGTCGTATTCGGTCAGGTTACTTGTGCTCGCACGCTTTGTAGCGGAGCTCCTTAGCGGCCGAAGGCCGCAAAGCGGAGCATCATAGGTATCGCAGGAAGAATACAATAGCTCAAAGTAGAACTCAGACATACATACGATCGACTTCATTTTTCATGGTTCAGCGGTATTCCCATATTGGTATCGCGGGCGCGTTTCTGCGTGCGTGCCCCGCTCACCACAGGTAAACCAAGACCCGTCTCGTTATTAATCATATCTCAGAAAGGGATGAAGCTTAGACAACCAAACTTAGGCAGAAGCTCATAAGTAGGAGCTTGAGCTATTTTAGAAACAGTTCCGCGGGAAAAATTAGCCAATCAGAATTCTTCCTTACATTTGACGTCACGCCTCATCAAAAATTGAGATGGAGCTCCGCTTTTAGCCAGTGGCTAAATCTATATTACCTATTAGCGCATGCAACGTAGGTAACATGGTTCAGTATGGCTAGGGCACCGGCCTCGCATACCGAGATCTAGCCTTGCTCTGTTGAATTGTTGTATAGCCAACTGGTTTACTTCCGGCCAGGATTTTTAAACTGGTTAGTTTGAGCATGGAGTGGTGAGTTTGCCTCCCACGCTTATGCATTTGTCGTGGCGATTTTTCTTGCGCGAGTTGCAATTCCAACTCTCTAGTGTAAACTAGATGCAAATCCGGTGCGATTTCTGTGTTCTCTTTTCTTCAAATCGCATCAAGTTGCAAAGAGTTTCGGTCGCGACCAGTTGCACCTTTGTTTACATTAGCGATTTTGAGTTGACGCGTACGTGCAAGAAAAATCGCCGCGACCCACGCGACAGAAAAACATCCCTCTACGGGCATGGTCTAACAATTACTACTTATCTCTCCCGTTCCTAGCACCAATCTGTGACCCCCCTGATGTCCCATCTCATGCCTACATCACATTCCCGCGTGGTAAGATCGGCCGGTATCTCGAGGGTGACAAGGTTTACTACTCCTGCTCCAACGGCTATTACCTGACAGGGATACCAGTCATCACGTGTGAACAAAAGAGATTTGTGGGTGCATGGACGAACGTCAGATTCACTTGCAATCGTGAGTAGAATACAATCTGGTGCGCGTTCCTCGAAACACCCGAGAATTCTCGGGTCCGAGAAATATGTTTTGCAATTTTAATAGATCGATCCCCAAGTTTTTCGTTGTCTTCTTTTTCTACTTTATTTTAGACACGTGTCGTCTAATGAACTGCAGACCTCGTTCAAAATACGAACGTGTAGAACGTGATTTCTACCCTGCTGATTTCAATAAACTGCCCAATCGTTGATATTTATATTCTAATTGATAGAATTACGTTTCTTTAACCCATATTATCCGGGTGCCCGACAAACTCGCTTTTCGGGAGAAGCTACCCTCCCGATACTTTTCGGGTGATTTTTCGTCGATTTGACTGTTTGAATGAAATCGGAAATGTCATTTTTGAGTCGTAAACACTAAACATATCCAAGAGTCCTAGACTATGTAAATCAGCAGGGTAGAAAAGAAAACGAAAAACGTCACGTGAGCGTCTACAAATGGGAATCGAAAAAGGCCGGGGTGTTTTTCAATTACCACGAGTGCGGAAATCAAATGGAAAACGTCATTCCCAAAGGGAAAAAAGGAATGATGTCAAATGAAAAGCATTTTTCCAATATGTTCGAAATAACCGATTTATTGTGCAAACTCAAAAGATTGTCCCAAATTTCCGAAAATTTTCCCGGGAATGACGCTTTCCATTTGATTTCCGAAAATTTGTGGTAATGCAAAGCAACCGAGGTCTACAAAAAGCGAACTTATCATGGGAAAGCTGGAACTGCCTATTTGAAGCCAGCCACTCCTTTGTTATTATTTTTGTTCATTATAAGAAGACAAATTATGTGTAGAAATTTCTTAATAAACATCTGTCAACAAAAAGTTTCGGATTTGATTTACCAAATTCAATCAAGAAGGTTGCTCTATATTCTCTAATTCAGCCGATGGAAATGGATGCTTTCTCCGACTTGGCATGTTGCTATGCTGTCAAAATGGCGGCTGACACAGGCTCTTTAACCTCCCTCTTTCTTTCAATATCCCCCCTCAACTTTTCTCCGTTCCGAGTAGCTTTCTTATAGCTTTGAATTCCTTTCATCTGGAGCTCTGATAGAGAAAGGGGGTAAGGTGTGCACCGTCTCCCCGATTAGTAGTGCACTCGTGCACAGCTAGAAGATTGAGACGTTATTTAAGTTCCTTCCTTCCTTCCTTGCCTCCCCAGCTGTCGAGTGTGGTCCTCTTCCCCTACCCGCTAAAGGAGGCTCCGCTCGTAAGACGGGCACTACATACGGCCAGAAGTATGAGTTTTCTTGCCCATACGAGAAGGGTTTGTGGATGAAGGGATCACGGACACGCATTTGCCAGGCGGATGGGACGTGGAGTGGCCAGCAACCTTACTGCTACTGTGAGTATATCATAAGATAATATTCCTTTTCCAGTTGAGCGGGGGTCCTGTGGCTTGTTTCCTCAACTGGTACTCAAGCGAACGAAATCTTTGTTTTTCCCTTAACGCACGAGCAAGCTCTTCAATATTCACGTGACCAAACAAAGAAATTGTTGCGCATGAGTGCCATTTAAGGCAACAAACCACAGGTCCCCCGCTTATCATCTTGTTATTATTTACAATCGATATTAAAAAATGAGAGCGTACGTGCAAGTACCGATCCCATTACTAGTCTGTCAAACACGTCAGTTTCCTATTGATTAGCTCATGTGCATTACAGTAAAAACCCACGTATAAGAACCTGGGTTTTAAGAACCTGTTAGGCTAAAATGTTTATTTTTAAGCCCCCTCCACATAAGAACCTATTAAGGCTAAAACTGTATATTAGTTCTTATCAGTGGAGCTGCATAAACGTAGATAGGTAGGTAGAAAATAGGTAGGATATAGGTAGAAACTGCGGAATTAAGATCAGCAATGATTATATTTAAAAGTAACTTGACATAACATTTTTCTTTCTTTCACGTACTTTTTACGTACTGATGTATTGTATGTCAATTGTGTTTACCATTCAAAGAATTCCTCAAGTATTTATAATATTTTTAACTGAAATCCAAATTAAATTAAATTTGCTGAAGTACCATTAACATAAAAACCTGTTTTAGGCTAAATTGAAAAATCCAGGTTCTTTAAGGCTGTGTTACACGGGACAACTCGCAACAAAACTTTCCGCGCAACATTGTTGCGCGAAACGTTGTTGACATTCGGCAACGGGCATGTTACACGAGACAACTTTTAGCGCAACAACAACTGGCAAACGACCGTTGAAAGAACTTTTACTGCGAGCTGCTGACGAATTTCGCGATTGCCTCGCTTCCAGACAGAAATGTTGCGCGGAAAATCGACGGTGTATGTTACACGAGTCAACTTTCTGAATATTCGTCATTTTGTGTTGCGTGTTTTTGAAGGCAAATCAAAAACACGCAACATGTTGCCGAGCTGAATGTTGCGCGAAAATTCGTTCCCTGCGCTATGTTACACGGCGATCGATTTTTAGCGCAACGGTGTTACGCGAAAAATCGACGTTGCATGTTGTCCCGTGTAACATAGCCTTTCCGCAGGTTTTTACTGTATAGCCGACCATTTTACTTTTGAAAGCGGACTGTTTCCGAAAAACGCCAGGCCCAAAGGGCCGGAAAACATTTTTTAAAAAGAATTAAGAATTATTTTCGGATACTGGTTTTGTCCGAAATTAAACTTGTCAGACATTTTTTTCAAAGTAATGTATTATATTTTCACAGTGATGAGTTGCGGAAACCCAGGGAAACCCAAGAATGGTGTCAAGTTACAAAGCATCTACACATTCGACAGCGTGGTGCAGTTCAAGTGCCACAAAGGCTATAAACCACGCGGATACATGAGCGTGCGTTGTGAAGTGACGGGACGATGGTCGGCCAAGAAGATGAACTGTATTGGTGAGTTATACGTCTATTTCAGAAAAGGTTGCACCGTCGCTACAACGACGTCATTTGTTTGGTTTTTGTAGCAATCTGATTGGCTAGGACAGCAAAGTCGCGATTCTTACCCAATAGAAACGCGAAGAAGATATGGGGAGCCGCGATCGCGGTAGGTGGTCGGACTACCCGGACTCAAGCTTTGAAGGCGCGATGAGAGCTAATGAGAGCTGATGATAGTTTCCCGTATGATCGCGAACTCTCGTCGCACTCTCATTCCATCTCATGCACTTTGAGCATGTTAAAATTTTTCATGAGAGTCGATGAGAGTTGTTTACCGTTTGATCGCGCGGATGAGAGTTGATGTGAGTTTTTCAGTCAGCAGCTGCCGCCAAAAGAACTGTAGGCTCATTTGGTTCCAAAGAACTGTCTACTCTAGGCTTTCCTCCGCGGAAAGGTGCTGGGTAATAGTTCTCACGCAATATTGCTTGCGCGACTTTCAGCTGACTCTCATCAACTCTCATCACCGTTTGATCGCTGCTTAAGACTTCAAAGAGTATGATGATGATGATTGACATGTGGTGATTGATTGACATATGATATGAGGCCACTTACCTTTTCGTTTATCTTCTTTTCCCCTTCTAGTCTGTAAAGAACCCCTTGGAATGCAGAACCGTAGAATTCCAAACAATCAACTCTCCGCTTCCTCTGAACGAGACTCAAGACACGGTGCGCGCTATGGACGTCTCAGCTCCTACAGCGCCTGGTGTTCCGCCCGTAGTGAGTTCGCCAAGTACTTTCAAGTAGATTTTGGTCGATACGTGGAGCTAACAGCAGTTGCCACACAGGGTCATCCCAAGGAGTATAAGTGGATGCCTAAATATGAACTAAGGTATACTATGGGCCACTACTGGTTCCCATACAAGGACGATGAGAAAGTGAAGGTATGTAATGTCGTTTGCCGTAGGATTAAGATAAGGTTCAAAAGTCGATCTTAATTGCGCCTCTCTAAATAAACAGATGGACAGTTACCCCAGTCAAAATTCCCGAGCAACAAACATAAATTCGAAAACTTGTAATGAATTCTTCAGCTTTTCCTAAAGAAAATATCGAACACATATATTATGAGGCAACTTCCTGCAATCGGTGTCCTTTCCATGCTCTTTGCTTGTCTGATGTAGCAACAGTAACTAAGGAGGTAGAAAAATGAATGTGGGAAACGCCAAAAGTGCATATTATCCTTGTCAACTCGAACTCTGGTCATTTCTAGATTGATCCCGAGATAATGCTATAACTGACAGAGAACATGAACAACAACAACCAAAGGTTGAGATTTATGTTAAACGCCGTGGAAAAATGGTGTTTTGCTGACGTTTCGAGCGTTAGCCCTTCGTCAGAAAACTAGTCATATAACTGACAGAGTAATTAATGACCCCAGCTATTATTTTAACAGCTTTTCCTCGTAATATTGACTTGTTTTCGGCACTCGTTGACATTCCTCAGTACGGAAAGATGGCACGCGCTCGTCGTTTACGGCCGTCATGTTGTTTAGTCTAGCATGCAAGATGGTGGCGTAATAACGGTTGCTATGTTGTCACGTGACTCGTGCAAAACATTTTGGATAGTAAAGACGAATAATTTCGTGGTGGATGACATTACCAGCGGAAAATTAGAATTAGGATACGTTTTTATCCGATTAGGCCTTCCGTCCACACTACCTTTCACGGAAACGGCGCTAGATTTGGAAAAAATAGCTGATAGTAGTATAGTATGGAGGCCAAAAATGGATATGTCTGAAAACAATGACGTCACTTATTATTTATTTTCGTGTGCATATCTTTTGCATCGTTCGCTGGCTCAATAAAAACCATTCTAGAACCCAGAGCTCCCCGGCTCGTAAGCTCGCGGGGGAGGCTCTGGTGACAGCCACTGACGCAGGCGCGAGATTTAATACAAAGCCGCTGAGAGAAAGACCTTTCAGCGCATGCTCCAACGTTCAAAATCAGCCACCCTGCGAGCAGACGAACCGGGAGGCTCTAGGTACGAGAATGACTAAAAACACGCACAGTGAGACGAACCACCCTGGCTCCTCATCTCGCAGGGAAGGCTCTGGTGCCAACCATTTCAGGGCATTTGCTTATTGGCTGATTTTGAGCGTTATAGAATGCGCTGAAAGGAATTTCTCACAACGGCTCTGTATTAAATCTCGCGCATGCATCGTTGCTGTCACCAGAGCCACCCCCGAGAGGTTACGAGCCGGAGTGCGACCAAGTGCAAGAAAATCGAGACATTGGGTTCCCTTGTGTTTGCGTATAGTGTGAGTCAAGTGAACGCAAGCACAAGCAACTAATCAGTGCTGATTTTAGGCTTGCGCTTGCGTCGCTGTGATTCACACTTGACTTGCGCTTGTTTCCTGCGCTTCCATCTTGCGCTTCCATCTTGCGCTTCCGTCTTGCGCTTCCATCTTGCGCTTCCGTCTTGCGCTTCCATCTTGCGCTTCCGTCTTGCGCTTGCGTTCCAGTAAGAACCAGCCTTAAAATTCAACAAATTTCTGACGCTGATTCGGAAGGACCTAATGCCTAGTACATACGCCGCTCTTATGATGTGCCGATCCAATTGCAAAATCTCGATAAAACAATATTGTTCGTCCATCTCTGGTCTGCCTGTCACCTAGTCTATTCTAAATCATACCGGTAATGTAGAATCCATTTAAATGCCCCGATTTTCTAGTATTTCCCGGCAACAGGCTGGATCGGCTCATGATAAGAGCGGCGTATGTACTAGGCCTAACATAGGAGGTTCAAGTCTTTATCGGTCAAAAGCCGTACAAGTAGTTTTCGCATATTTTCTACTCTCAATTTAGGTATTCAAAGGCAACAGGGACCGTAACACGATCGTCAAGCACGAACTGAAGGAGTCCATTATAGTCAGTAAGGTCCGCATTTACAGACACGAAAACGGCAATGAGTTCACTGGATCTATAGTGTGTCTACGAGTGGAATTCTATGGATGTGCTTTCTACACACGTAAGTTCAGTAGGACAGAACCCAAAAATGGCAAGATTTCTACCATAAGGTCAGGTAAAGTCAGATAGGTTTGATTATTTGCATAGAGAATCCTTATACAACACGAAACAAAATATCAAATATGACTTTTTTCTAATTGATCCGTCTTTAAGATATCAGCTGCTAAACTTTGGTTACTGCATCGTTTTATGGCAAAATTTGTACAATTCTACCAAAAAATATCGAAAAGTGCTGAAGCAACCAAAGTGTAACCCCTCATATCTTAAAGACGGATCCATGACAAAACGTCATACTTGATATTTTATTTCGTGTTGTATAAGGTTTCTCTATGCAAAGAATCAAGCCTATCTGACTTTACCTGACCTTATGGTAGAAATCGTGCCATTTTTGGGTTCTGTCGTTCAGTAGGGTTTGTACGGCTCCTGGAAGGTCTGATAAAGGTCCTCGTCCGCTCTCTCGGTGTTCTCTCGTCCACGACTCCCTTCCACTCCTTTTCCAGCGGCCGTTACGCTGGCTAGGATAACTCAGGAAAAAAACCCTACAAAATTCCCCTTGAACTCCTGGAGTTTTATTGACGTTGTTTTTTCTTAATGTTTACTGTATTTTTCTTCTAAAAAGGGGGAATTCACAGGCACCTAATAATACCCCCCCCCCCCCCCCCCCCCCCTAGCCTCGCCCATGATAACAAAAGAAGTTTCGCATGAAAACTAATTTCATGTCGGGTGAAAGGTATAAACGGCCCTCAAAATATACCAAGTGAAATTTTTCAACCGATGAAACTACAAAAAACAGTTTGGTTCCAATGCAAGGATGAACCGCTGAAAGTTTGGTTCTGGTGCAGTTCCTAGTTTGCGCAACTCACGAGCCTGCCCTCTTGGCTGCACCGCATTCATTTGTCAGAGTGGACAAATCTTCCACCTGCTCCAACACCGCCATGTAGGTGGAACTTGACGTGGTTGATCTAAAGTTCGAATTCGATTTCCTAACCGTCTGCTCTATTTATCCATAGAATGTTTAACCGTCGGTGCAACAGTCTTAGCCAAGTGGTATTCCCGCAACAAGCAAGACATATATTTCCGAGGGTACGTCAAGGAACTTACAAAGACGGATGTCGCCGTGATGCCTTTGGATTTTCAACCAACTTTTCCAGAAAAGAAACCATTCATGATCGAATACAAATACAGAGGTCAACTTGTACTGGACAAGATACCGGAAATTAGTGACATCCCCTATCGCGGAACAAGAGTGCTTGCATCCGTGCATCGTAACGGGGGGCCCGTTTACTCGTCTGGAGTAATACGTAACGCTGTTGGAATTTGGTACTTGATCGAACTTGACGATGCAGAAAGAATTTGGCTGAAGAGACGTGACATCAGGGCGATGCTAAGTCCTTCTTTCTGTTCAATCAGCTGAGAGTTCAGGACTCGAGTAATCCAGACTACTCACCAAGTTGTTACTTTCGTTAGTGCGTTTTTTCGTTAATGGACTATTACCGGTATAGGCTTATGGGAAGGACGAATGATATTCTCGTACCTAGAATTCCTTCCTTGCGTTCGCAACTAGGTACGCGCCTGCGATTAATCGCGATATTACTGTTATAATAAATGCATTGGATACTACGAAGTGAATTTACTGCCAGGTGTGTCAAGTGTAGGTACGCGAAGGGTTGCGACGAACAGACTTCAATGACGATAGATGGTCTAATCCGTAGAAAGTCATATCTTAAAACTGGGAATTTTAAAACAGCTTACGATAGTCAAGAATTGATTCAGATTCAAGGGAGCGCTACATTTATTTGCTGTTATCACGCAAATTGATTAATAATATTTAATAGTTATCAGAAAATGAAAGCCAGTTGTCAATTCTACACATCCGTATTAGTAAAATTGCAAAGTTTCAAGAATTACTTGAAAACTGGCTGAGATATGAATTTTCAAAACTTCGTATTCTGGCTTACTTTTTACAAAGAAATGTATGGGCAAATACGTCAAGTGGAGGCTGTTTTGAAAATTCATATCTCAGTCAGTATTCAAGCAATCTTCACCAAACTTTGCAATTTTACTAATACGGTGCAGAATTGAATACTGGATTTCATTTTCTGATAACTGTTAAATATTATTAATCAATTTTGCCTATCGCGCGCAACCTTTTTTGTTTGCATTTTTCTGAACAGCAATTTTCTTATCCGTTCATTCGCGCTGTGAAATGGCTGATTGCATTTTTAAACCGCACCGGGGGGTTGAGGACCTCTTTTAAAAAGACCCCCTCCCCTGGAATTTCCACTCGTGAAACAGACCCCCTCCCCTGGAATTTCCAACCTCATAAAGGACCCCCTCCCCTGGAATTTCCATTTTTTCTGGCAAAATACCCCTGGAAAATCTATTTTTGGATAAAATGCCCCTGGAAAGTCACCTTTTTTACCCCTCCCCCCTGGAATTTCCAGTCTCCAGACACACCCCCTCCCGTGGAATTTCCAGAGTCCAAAACAACCCCCCTGGAAAATTTCCATAGGTCCTCAACCCCCCCTGTGCGGATTAAAAATGCAATCAGCCAATTTCAAAACTGGTTTGATTTTGCTTTTTTCTGTTCCGCCAGTCAAAACCATCTAAACCAATCATGTCCTCGCCCTGTTTCGCCCTGTGCAGTCGACTGGTTTTCGTCGCGACAGAAAGCCAGTCAACTGCACTAGGCGAAGCAGGGCAAGGACCTGATTGGTCTAGGTTGTTCGACTGGCGTAACAAAAAATCCCAAAGCGACGTTTTGAGAATGCGGAGCGCGTAACACCGGCTTTAGCAATCTAGAGGCCCCTTCCATTTGACAAAAAAATTCCAGAATGTTCGGTTAGAAGTCCAATGGAAAGCATCAAACCCGGGAAAAATTGCGGAAATTTGGGACAACCTTTTGAGCTTACCCCAGAATCCGGAATTTTCGACACTTTCGGGAATCGCTTTCAATTTGACATTATTCCCGGTTATTTCCCCGAAAAGACGCTTTCCATTTGATTTCCAACCGACCGGTATTACCGAAAATTTCGGGTAAATGGAAAGCAACCCAAGCTATTTCGTTTCCCGTTGGAGACGTACACGTGATTTTTCAGTTTGAACCTTTCCATTTGACCACAGGAACTCCCGGAAACTCGAACCAGAAATTTTTGCCAAATGGAAAGCTCCCTGGGCTACATTTGATCAAAATGCTTGCTTCTCTAATAATCTACTTGCTATATCGAAATATTGTAAAAAACAGTAGAAATAAATTGAATTTTATCCTACTGGTTGATCCACAAGCTTCCTTCTTCGTGTTACATAAGGGGTGGACCATTAGAAATTGGGGGAGGGGGGGTGGCAATTTTTTTGCGCATGAATTTTTTTTCGGTAATCAGGTTGTGCAAGAATTTTTTTTCGGAATTTATATCATGTTTTTTACTAGCTTGGATCTCTGCAAGATTTTTTTTTGGGAAGGATTGGCCTTGCTCGAATTTTTTTTTTGGGAATTGCCACCCCCCTCCCCCAACTTCTAATGGTCCACCCCTAAGCAGTTACATTCTCACAAATGCTCACATTCTCACAAATATTGTATACTTAAGCAATAAAAGTACTTTCCGCGTGCTCTCTGCTTTCTTACAAACACGAGGGGGATGTTGGGAGAACTGATCATTCGGCTCGTGTCTTTCAAGTTTTATCAGTTCGACCAACATTCCCCAAATTTTTATTGCTTTTAGAAAATAACATACACGCGCGACAGCGTTGCGTGACAATCGTGTTTCTCAGGTCTCTTACAAACACGCTTTTAACCAATCAGAATGCGCACATTCACAATACAACATAGGTGTTATTTTCTAAAACCTCTTGATACAACTCAATAAACGTTGCTTTGGAATTTGTTCGTTGAACCACGAAATAAAATGAGGTAGTACCCGAATACCCATATTTTCTCTAATGCCCGGTGCACACTAGCGATATAAGGACCTTATGTCGCAAGGAAAAAAGCATGAGAAAATAATTGAGGTAATCAATATTTTCCATGGAACAACATATGCTTACTTCACCAAAGCAATCCTATGCCTTTTTTTATCGACTTCAAGTTTTTCAAACCATGTCGCAAGTGTGCACAAGGCTTAAAGATGCTCTCGCACGCTTAGTATTCGTCCACCGTGGGCATAAAATAAGAAAATTTGTAACCGTGAAGACACGCCCGTAGTAATCAAAATAATCCTCAAGAATAATAGAAAAACCTTGCAAGTGTTAGACAAATGCAATTCTAGGTTGTTTTGACCTGTTATCAAGAGGATGGAATTGGATTGCGATTTGGGTTATTTTGTTGTCAGAGAAGTGGCCAGCAAGCATGCGAGAGCCCCTTTAAGGTGGATCGACCCAGTAATTTTGCACCCATGCCAGCCAATTTTGAAGCTCTCATATAAAAACACGTTTATTTCTATCGCGCAGCCAATATAACATACTACTACACATAGACTGAAATACATGTTAGTACAAAATTTGGGGAGATCGGAGTTAGTATCACGTGACAATCAGGCCACGCCTAATTTTACTCTCACCCCAGTTTCAGGCTGTAACGATATTTTTTCAATAAATGCTCTATGGTACCTCGAGATTGAATGATTGCCTACGTGTAACCGAAGTTTGTCTAAATTCTACAAGCCCGATTTGAAGATATTTTAGGATTTCTAAATCAGAGCTATAATTTATGTAAAATTCAGTGTAGTGAATGAACATAGCAGAGTTTGATATTTCATGATTAGAAATTGAAGGTTTTTATAGCTCATTCTATTTGAATATGTTTAAGGAAGGTGATGCCTCTAATAGGAATTACATATTTCTTTTCGATTTCGAAAAGGATACAAATGTAAGTATCAACATAATTGCCCCGCGCATCGGCTCACAGCGAAATTTTTGCCTACTTTCACAAATTTTGTTTTGATTTAAAAAATCGTAGTTTTTTTTTTACTTCAAATTTTGGACGACTCCGATTGATCAATTAAAGTTTGTCTCCGAAGTTTCATATCAATTGAAATACTCTATGGTTATCAAATGTGGACGCAAAAGTCGATAAATATTGGATGGATTGATGCAGTTTCTGCCCTGGGATTAGCTATTGTTCTTTGTTCGGCATAAAATCGAATTCCTCGCCCCATCGCCCCATGTAAGGTAATCCAAGCAGATCTTGTATTCCGGATTCCAGCCCTTGGATTCCGGATTCCAACCTACTGGATTCCGGATTCCATACCAGTGGATTCCGGATTCCATAACTCTCAAATAATCCGGATTCCAGCATTTCTTTATCTGAATAAATGTTTGAATACATGAAAAAAAAAAAAAAATTTTAACACTGCTAGGCTGATTTTGGCTGATTTATCTCAGTTATATAAAGGTATTTTGCTGTTTACTTTTGACCGTAATTGTTCTCACATCATTGAATTATAACTGCTATACAAAAGCATAACATAATGCCGAAAATATTATGTCCAGTGATGTTTATTAAGCTTACTTCGCATTAAAAACAGCTTCATTCCAACAAAATGAAACGCGTTTTTCAAAAATGTTCTTAACTCGCTCGCGTCGCGTCAAAAATGGTCGTATATTTTTTAGCTCTGGATATGTTAAACCTCGACTATTGGTGCTGTTAACTATTTGTTCGAATTTATTTTTTTAAAAGAGCCGTATTTGCTTATGCGAGCCTATATTCTAACTTGTATTTTTACAAAAGCAATCGCGAAACAAGTGGTTGCTGAGTTAATTCGTAAATCGGATTTATATAGGCAGTCTAAAAAGTCAGACGTTTCAGAAACATTGCGCGCAGATTTTTCGCACAGGAGGACTTTTGCAAAAATATCGGCTCGCATAAGCAAATGCAGCTTCAAAATCTAGTGACACCCGCCTAATGTGGGTGAGTTGACAGCTATG
Source organism: Scolanthus callimorphus (assembly GCA_033964015.1). Taxonomy (NCBI): domain Eukaryota; kingdom Metazoa; phylum Cnidaria; class Anthozoa; order Actiniaria; family Edwardsiidae; genus Scolanthus; species Scolanthus callimorphus. The sequence continues at coordinate 33,141,597 of CM066911.1, forward strand.
TAAAGTGTTTAAAAATAAGTGTATACCAATGGCATGAAGATTGTAAAATCGCGTTCGCATGTTCGCAGCATTTTAGGGACGTGTCATTGGTCATTATTTAGCGGTGGGGGGGCTACTATTTTTTTTTAAGCAAGGCTCCAAAAAAAATGTTAGGACCCTCCTCTTGAACATAACAAAACGGTTGTGACCCTCCCTCAGTCGCAGGTCAAAAAAATTAGGACCCTCCCCACGTCCCCTATTTGACCTAGTAGAACACATTTTACAGAAAGAGGGGGCACATTTTTCTTTTTTTGCGCAAATTTTGATAAACGCATTTCATCAAGCCTCAGAGAAAGGGTATACAGATGAGCATTACGCTTTTCGTGTATAGTACACAAAGCCTTTCAGCAGCCCAGGAAGTACGCTAACTCAATTACATAGGTTAGGCTGATGAAAGCGTCTATTGAGTCTGTAGGTTTATTCATGCGCGCAGCTGCACGCCGCAAATGACGAAATTATTATTATTCATGTGCGTGAAGGGTGGCCCAACTGACAAATTTCTATGAATTTCTATGCTTGTGACGTCGAACTCACGCTAAGGGTTCTTCTTTCGAACATAGTGACTCCGCGGCAGCCCATCACTGCAAGGTATTTTTGCGAGAGTCTATTTTTTACTCGTTAAGATACTCTTGTTCTTACCAACGGCGCGAGGGTTGTGTCTTCGTTGCGCGAGATCTGAAAGAGTATATTTAAGGTGTCACATCCTTATGCGGGCGAAGCGCCCCGAAATTGTTATTATGTATTGAAGTTAAGTAGAAAAATGCAAATGATAGAGAAGTTGCTGAAAACATTGTGAAAACAATTTGCACCCTCCCTCTAGACACGCGAAAAAAATGGGACCCTCCCCACAAAAAGTAGGAGTTCTCCCCCCCCCCCCCCCCCCCTCTATTTTTACCGTCTCTGATACTTGAAATTATTTCTAATCCCAAAATAATTTTCAGGACAATTAGGCACATGACAAGCACGACGTTTGAAATGGGCCTCAAACCTGGGGCACGCCACGAAACATTCTCAATCATATCGAATAACAACTTGAACAGTAACAACAACATGCATAGCATGAGGAATAAAACATAAGGGAATTCAGCTAAAACTATACCAAATGACGAAAAATAGCACATACTAAATAAATAAATGAATCAAACAATAAATTGACTACGATTGTTACGGGAAGGAGAGGTTATTACTGACAGGGGAACCTACCCCTGCCAATTGCGAGAGCTATTTACAAGGCTTGCTGGCAATCAGAAAGCTCATGAATTTGTCAAAATGGACAGGATATCTTTTCCTCACAACTTGTGTGAAGAAATGCCCGACTTTTATAAAATAAAAGAAATGACACTTGGATTCCGGATTCTCAAGGCCTTTGGATTCTGGATTCCAGCTATATGGATTCCGGATTCCATTCTCCGGATTCCGGATTCCAAAGCTAACAAAACATCGGAATCCGAATTCTGGATTACCTTAGGGACGTGTCATTATTTAGCGGGGGGGAGGGCTCCTAATTTTTTTCGCGTGTCTAAAGGGAGGGTCCAAATTTTTTTCACTCCTGTTTGGGGGAGGGTCATAATTTTTTCATCAAACATTTGGACGATGAAGAGGGTAAAACAGATGGCGATAGTGGTTATTTCAGCAACTTCTCTATAAAAATTTCGGCGCGCTTCGCGCGCAAAAAGAATGACATCTAATATACGCTTTGAGCAATAAAGACACTACCCTGACGCCGTTTAGAAGAACAAGTGTATCTTGACGAGGAAAAGTAGACTCTCCCAAAAATGCCCTTGGCAAGTCACTATATATTTGAAAGAAGACCCCATAGGTACGCATGAGCTTTTGACGTTACAAGCATAGAAATTCGTCCGTTGGGCCGCGCTTCGCGCACATGAATATTAATAACTTCTTCATTTGCGGCGCGCAGTTGCGCGCATGAATAATGATGATGAGCCCATCATTAGAAGCTTTCATCTAACCTTTATATGTAGCGTACTTCCTTGGCTCCTGACAGGCTTTGTTTACTATACCGAACACTATACCGAACACAACACATGTTCATATACCCTTTCACTGAGGCTTCATAAAATGCGTTTATCAAAATTCGGGCGCGCTTCGCGCGCAACGAAAGATATGCGTCCCCCTTTTTCGGCAAAATGTCTCAGTACTATAGGTCAAATAGGGGACGGGAGAGGTGGGATCACGTTAGTCATTCTCCTCATAGAGGGAGGATCACTGCATTTTCACCGTGTATTACCCAAAATCCTCACGTAAATACTCTAGGCGATAAATAATAACCGCGGTTCCTTAGCTTTGGCAGAAGTAAGAAAAAAAGTATTTCTATATTAAGAAGAATTAAAGGGACATTGCATCGGACAATAGCCTATCTGACAAGTTTTTTCAGAAATAAATTATATGGGGGAGGGTCCCAATTTTTTTACCTACGACTTGGGGAGGGTCACATTTTTTTTGTTATGTTCAAGGGGAGGGTCGTAATTTTTTTTAGCCTTGTATGAAAAAAATGGGAGCCCTCCCCCCCCGGTAAATAATGACACGTCCCTTACACGGGGCGAGAATTCCAGTGCGGCACACGTAGATATTCGCGGCTGACTGCTCAACGAATCGTCCCCGACATATGATAATTGTAATTTAGAAATGCATAACAAAAGACCGAAAAGCCTAACAAAATTATAATACGTCGGAGAGTAGCCAAGCAAGGACAAGCCCACGTGCGCTCCATTGGAATTCGATTTTGCGCCGAACGGGAAACAATAGCAAATCCCAGAGCAGAAATACAGAATTACATCCAATGTTTATCGATCTCTGCGTTCCCAGTTGAACGCCTTAGAGGATTTCAATTGATATGAAACTTCGGAGACAAACTTTACATTGATTCATTTGTGTCGTCCAAAAATTTGATGCGAAAAGAACTACGATTTCTTAAATCAAAACCAAATTTGTTGAAAGTAGGCCCAAATTTCGCGGCGAGCCGATGCGTGGGGCAATTATGTTGATAATTACATTTGTATCCTTTTCGAAATCGCAAATAAATATGTAATTCTCATAAAAACCATGACCTTCATTAAACATATTCAAATATAATGAGCTATAAAAACCTTCAATGTATAACCAAGAAGTATCAATCTCTGCCATGTTAATTCACTACACTGAATTCTACATAAATTATAGCCCTGATTTAGAAATCCTAAAATATCTTCAAATCGGGCTTTTAGAATTTAGTCAAACTTCGGTTACACGTAGGTAATGGCAGTCAATCTCGAGGTACCATAGAGCATTTATTGAAAAAATATCGTTACAGCCTGAAACTGGGGTGAGAGTAAAATTATGCATGGCCTGATTGTCACGTCATACTAACTCCGATCTCCCCAAATTTTGTACTAACATGTATTTCAGTCTATGTGTAGTAGGTATGTTATATTGGCTGCAATGGTCGACCAATGGTCAAATGGTGTCATTTGGTGAAAATATAAGGGGAGGGGTGGTCTATAGTGGATGATGAGATACCAGCTGATTGTACTGTAAGTATACATGTCTCTCATGCAGGCCCCTATAAACCGAGTGACCAATGGTCGACCAATGGTCAAATGGTGTCATTTGGTGAAAATATCAGGGGAGGGGTGGTCTATAGTGGATGATGAGATACCAACTGATTGTACTGTAAGTATACATGTCTTTCAGGCAGGCCCCTATGAACTGAGTGACCATGGTCGACCAATGGTCAAATGGTGTCATTTGGTGAAATATAAGGGGAGGGGTGGTGTATAGTGGATGATGAGATACCACCTGATTGTACTGTAAGTATACATGTCTCTCAGGCAGGCCCCTATGAACCGAGTGACCAATGGTCGACCAATGGTCGACCAATGGTCAAATGGTGTCATTTGGCGAAAATATAAGGGGAGGGGTGGTCTATAGTGGATGATGAGATGCCAACTGATTGTACTGTAAGTACACATGGCTCTCAAGCAGGTCCCTATGAACCGAGTGACCAATGGTCGACCAATGGTCAAATGGTGTCATATGGTGAAAATATAAGGGGAGGGGTGGTGTATAGTGGATGATGAGATACCAGCTGATTGTACTGTAAGTATACATGGCTCTCAAGAAGGCCTCTATGAACCGAGTGACCAATGGTCGACCAATGGTCAACTGGTGTCATGTGGTGAAAATATAAGGCAAGGGGTGGTCTATAGTGGATGATGAGATACCAACTGATTGTACTGTAAGTATACATGTCTCTCAGGCAGGCCCCTATGAACTGAGTGACCATGGTCGACCAATGGTCAAATGGTGAGATTTGGTGAAAATATAAGGGGAGGGGTGGTCTATAGTGGATGATGAGATACGAGCTGATTGTACTGTAAGTATACATGTCTCTCAGGCAGGCCCCTATGAACCAAGTGACCAATGGTCGACCAATGGTCAAATGGTGTCATTTGGCGAAAATATAAGGGGAGGGGTGGTCTATAGTGGATGATGAGATGCCAACTGATTGTACTGTAAGTACACATGGCTCTCAAGCAGGTCCCTATGAACCGAGTGACCAATGGTCGACCAATGGTCAAATGGTGTCATATGGTGAAAATATAAGGGGAGGGGTGGTGTATAGTGGATGATGAGATACCAGCTGATTGTACTGTAAGTATACATGGCTCTCAAGAAGGCCTCTATGAACCGAGTGACCAATGGTCGACCAATGGTCAACTGGTGTCATGTGGTGAAAATATAAGGCAAGGGGTGGTCTATAGTGGATGATGAGATACCAACTGATTGTACTGTAAGTATACATGTCTCTCAGGCAGGACCCTATGAACCGAGTGACCAATGGTCGACCAATGGTCAAATGGTGAGATTTGGTGAAAATATAAGGGGAGGGGTGGTCTATAGTGGATGATGAGATACGAGCTGATTGTACTGTAAGTATACATGTCTCTCAGGCAGGCCCCTATGAACCAAGTGACCAATGGTCGACCAATGGTCAAATGGTGTCATTTGGTGAAAATATAAGGGGAGGGGTGGTGTATAGTGGATGATGAGATACCAACTGATTGTACTGTAAGTACACATGGCTCTTAAGCAGGCCCCTATGAACCGAGTGACCAATGGTCGACCAATGGTCAAATGGTGTCATTTGGTGAAAATATAAGGGGAGGGGTTGTGTATAGTGGATGATGAGATACCAGCTGATTGTACTGTAAGTATACATGGCTCTCAAGCAAGCCCCTATGAACCGAGTGACCAATGGTCGACCAATGGTCAAAGGGTGTCATATGGTGAAAATATAAGGGGAGGGGTGGTGTATAGTGGATGATGAGATACCAGCTGATTGTACTGTAAGTATACATGGCTCTCAAGCAGGCCCCTATGAACCGAGTGACCAATGGTCGACCAATGGTCAAATGGTGTCATTTGGTGAAAATATAAGGGGAGGGGTGGTGTATAGTGGATGACGAGATACCAGCTGATTGTACTGTAAGTATACATGTCTCTCAGGCAGGCCCCTATGAACCGAGTGACCAATGGTCGACCAATGGTCAAATGGTGTCATTTGGTGAAAATATAAGGGGAGGGGTGGTCTATAGTGGATAATGAGATGCCAACTGATTGTACTGTAAGTACACATGGCTCTCAAGCAGGCCCCTATGAACCGAGTGACCAATGGTCGACCAATGGTCAAATGGTGTCATATGGTGAAAATATAAGGGGAGGGGTGGTGTATAGTGGATGATGAGATACCAGCTGATTGTACTGTAAGTATACATGGCTCTCAAGAAGGCGTCTATGAACCGAGTGACCAATGGTCGACCAATGGTCAAATGGTGTCATGTGGTGAAAATATCAGGGGAGGGGTGGTGTATAGTGGATGATGAGATACCAACTGATTGTACTGTAAGTATACATGTCTCTCAGGCAGGCCCCTATGAACCGAGTGACCAATGGTCGACCAATGGTCAAATGGTGTCATTTGGTGAAAATATAAGGGGAGGGGTGGTCTATAGTGGATGATGAATACCAGCTGATTGTACTGTAAGTATACATGTCTCTCAGGCAGGCCCCTATGAACCAAGTGACCAATGGTCGACCAATGGTCAAATGGTGTCATTTGGTGAAAATATAAGGGGAGGGGTGGTGTATAGTGGATGATGAGATACCAACTGATTGTACTGTAAGTACACATGGCTCTTAAGCAGGCCCCTATGAACCGAGTGACCAATGGTCGACCAATGGTCAAATGGTGTCATTTGGTGAAAATATAAGGGGAGGGGTTGTGTATAGTGGATGATGAGATACCAGCTGATTGTACTGTAAGTATACATGGCTCTCAAGCAAGCCCCTATGAACCGAGTGACCAATGGTCGACCAATGGTCAAAGGGTGTCATATGGTGAAAATATAAGGGGAGGGGTGGTGTATAGTGGATGATGAGATACCAGCTGATTGTACTGTAAGTATACATGGCTCTCAAGCAGGCCTCTATGAACCGAGTGACCAATGGTCGACCAATGGTCAAATGGTGTCATTTGGTGAAAATATAAGGGGAGGGGTGGTGTATAGTGGATGATGAGATACCACCTGATTGTACTGTAAGTATACATGTCTCTGAGGCAGGCCCCTATGAACCGAGTGACCAATGGTCGACCAATGGTCAAATGGTGTCATTTGGTGAAACTATAAGGGGAGGGGTGGTCTATAGTGGATGATGAGATGCCAACTGATTGTACTGTAAGTACACATGGCTCTCAAGCAGGCCCCTATGAACCGAGTGACCAATGGTCGACCAATGGTCAAATGGTGTCATATGGTGAAAATATAAGGGGGGGGGGAGGGGTGGTCTATAGTGGATGATGAGATGCCAACTGATTGTACTGTAAGTACACATGGCTCTCAAGCAGGCCCCTATGAACCGAGTGACCAATGGTCGACCAATGGTCAAATGGTGTCATTTGGTGAAAATATCAGGGGAGGGGTGGTCTATAGTGGATGATGAGATACCAACTGATTGTACTGTAAGTATACATGTCTTTCAGGCAGGCCCCTATGAACTGAGTGACCATGGTCGACCAATGGTCAAATGGTGTCATTTGGTGAAAATATAAGGGGAGGGGTGGTGTATAGTGGATGATGAGATACCACCTGGTTGTACTGTAATTATACATGTCTCTCAGGCAGGCCCCTATGAACCGAGTGACCAATGGTCGACCAATGGTCGACCAATGGTCAAATGGTGTCATTTGGTGAAAATATAAGGGGAGGGGTGGTCTATAGTGGATGATGAGATGCCAACTGATTGTACTGTAAGTATACATGGCTCTCAAGAAGGCCTCTATGAACCGAGTGACCAATGGTCGACCAATGGTCAACTGGTGTCATGTGGTGAAAATATAAGGCAAGGGGTGGTCTATAGTGGATGATGAGATACCAACTGATTGTACTGTAAGTATACATGTCTCTCAGGCAGGACCCTATGAACCGAGTGACCAATGGTCGACCAATGGTCAAATGGTGTGATTTGGTGAAAATATAAGGGGAGGGGTGGTCTATAGTTGATGATGAGATACGAGCTGATTGTACTGTAAGTATACATGTCTCTCAGGCAGGCCCCTATGAACCAAGTGACCAATGGTCGACCAATGGTCAAATGGTGTCATTTGGTGAAAATATAAGGGGAGGGGTGGTGTATAGTGGATGATGAGATACCAACTGATTGTACTGTAAGTACACATGGCTCTTAAGCAGGCCCCTATGAACCGAGTGACCAATGGTCGACCAATGGTCAAATGGTGTCATTTGGTGAAAATATAAGGGGAGGGGTTGTGTATAGTGGATGATGAGATACCAGCTGATTGTACTGTAAGTATACATGGCTCTCAAGCAAGCCCCTATGAACCGAGTGACCAATGGTCGACCAATGGTCAAAGGGTGTCATATGGTGAAAATATAAGGGGAGGGGTGGTGTATAGTGGATGATGAGATACCAGCTGATTGTACTGTAAGTATACATGGCTCTCAAGCAGGCCTCTATGAACCGAGTGACCAATGGTCGACCAATGGTCAAATGGTGTCATTTGGTGAAAATATAAGGGGAGGGGTGGTGTATAGTGGATGATGAGATACCACCTGATTGTACTGTAAGTATACATGTCTCTGAGGCAGGCCCCTATGAACCGAGTGACCAATGGTCGACCAATGGTCAAATGGTGTCATTTGGTGAAACTATAAGGGGAGGGGTGGTCTATAGTGGATGATGAGATGCCAACTGATTGTACTGTAAGTACACATGGCTCTCAAGCAGGCCCCTATGAACCGAGTGACCAATGGTCGACCAATGGTCAAATGGTGTCATATGGTGAAAATATAAGGGGGGGGGGAGGGGTGGTCTATAGTGGATGATGAGATGCCAACTGATTGTACTGTAAGTACACATGGCTCTCAAGCAGGCCCCTATGAACCGAGTGACCAATGGTCGACCAATGGTCAAATGGTGTCATTTGGTGAAAATATCAGGGGAGGGGTGGTCTATAGTGGATGATGAGATACCAACTGATTGTACTGTAAGTATACATGTCTTTCAGGCAGGCCCCTATGAACTGAGTGACCATGGTCGACCAATGGTCAAATGGTGTCATTTGGTGAAAATATAAGGGGAGGGGTGGTGTATAGTGGATGATGAGATACCACCTGGTTGTACTGTAATTATACATGTCTCTCAGGCAGGCCCCTATGAACCGAGTGACCAATGGTCGACCAATGGTCGACCAATGGTCAAATGGTGTCATTTGGTGAAAATATAAGGGGAGGGGTGGTCTATAGTGGATGATGAGATGCCAACTGATTGTACTGTAAGTACACATGGCTCTCAAGCAGGCCCCTATGAACCGAGTGACCAATGGTCGACCAATGGTCAAATGGTGTCATTTGGTGAAAATATAAGGGGAGGGGTGGTGTATAGTGGATGATGAGATACCAGCTGATTGTACTGTAAGTATACATGGCTCTCAAGCAGGCCTCTATGAACCGAGTGACCAATGGTCGACCAATGGTCAAATGGTGTCATTTGGTGAAAATATAAGGGGAGGGGTGGTGTATAGTGGATGATGAGATACCAACTGATTGTACTGTAAGTATACATGGCTCTTAAGCAGGCCCCTATGAACCGAGTGACCAATGGTCGACCAATGGTCAAATGGTGTCATTTGGTGAAAATATAAGGGGAGGGGTGGTGTATAGTGGATGACGAGATACCAGCTGATTGTACTGTAAGTATACATGTCTCTCAGGCAGGCCCCTATGAACCGAGTGACCAATGGTCGACCAATGGTCAAATGGTGTCATTTGGTGAAAATATAAGGGGAGGGGTGGTCTATAGTGGATAATGAGATGCCAACTGATTGTACTGTAAGTACACATGGCTCTCAAGCAGGCCCCTATGAACCGAGTGACCAATGGTCGACCAATGGTCAAATGGTGTCATATGGTGAAAATATAAGGGGAGGGGTGGTGTATAGTGGATGATGAGATACCAGCTGATTGTACTGTAAGTATACATGGCTCTCAAGAAGGCGTCTATGAACCGAGTGACCAATGGTCGACCAATGGTCAAATGGTGTCATGTGGTGAAAATATCAGGGGAGGGGTGGTGTATAGTGGATGATGAGATACCAACTGATTGTACTGTAAGTATACATGTCTCTCAGGCAGGCCCCTATGAACCGAGTGACCAATGGTCGACCAATGGTCAAATGGTGTCATTTGGTGAAAATATAAGGGGAGGGGTGGTCTATAGTGGATGATGAATACCAGCTGATTGTACTGTAAGTATACATGGCTCTCAAGCAGGCCCCTATGAACCAAGTGACCAATGGCCGACCAATGGCCAAATGGTGTCATTTGGTGAAAATATAAGGGGAGGGGTGGTCTATAGTGAATGATGAGATACCAACTGATTGTACTGTAAGTACACATGGCTCTTAAGCAGGACCCTATGAACCGAGTGACCAATGGTCGACCAATGGTCAAATGGTGTCATTTGGTGAAAATATAAGGGGAGGGGTTGTGTATAGTGGATGATGAGATACCAGCTGATTGTACTGTAAGTATACATGGCTCTCAAGCAAGCCCCTATGAACCGAGTGACCAATGATCGACCAATGGTCAAAGGGTGTCATATGGTGAAAATATAAGGGGAGGGGTGGTGTATAGTGGATGATGAGATACCAGCTGATTGTACTGTAAGTATACATGGCTCTCAAGCAGGCCTCTATGAACCGAGTGACCAATGGTCGACCAATGGTCAAATGGTGTCATTTGGTGAAAATATAAGGGGAGGGGTGGTGTATAGTGGATGATGAGATACCAACTGATTGTACTGTAAGTATACATGGCTCTTAAGCGGGCCCCTATGAACCGAGTGACCAATGGTCGACCAATGGTCAAATGGTGTCATTTGGTGAAAATATAAGGGGGGGGGGGGGGGGGGGTGGTGGTGTATAGTGGATGATGAGATACCAGCTGATTGTACTGTAAGTATACATGGCTCTCAAGCAGGCCTCTATGAACCGAGTGACCAATGGTCGACCAATGGTCAAATGGTGTCATTTGGTGAAAATATAAGGGGAGGGGTGGTGTATAGTGGATGATGAGATACCAACTGATTGTACTGTAAGTATACATGTCTCTCAGGCAGGCCCCTATGAACCGAGTGACCAATGGTCGACCAATGGTCAAATGTTGTCATTTGGTGAAAATATAAGGGGAGGGGTGGTCTATAGTGGATGATGAGATGCCAACTGATTGTACTGTAAGTAGACATGGCTCTTAAGCAGGCCCCTATGAACCGAGTGACTAGTGGTCAAATGGTGTCATTTGGTGAAAATATAAGGGGAGGGGTGGTCTATAGTGGATGATGAGATACCAACTGACTGTACTGTATAGAACTGATTGTATTGTATACATGTCTCTCAGGCAGGCCCCTATGAACCGAGTGACCAATGGTCGACCAATGGTCAAATGGTGTCATATGGTGAAAATATAAGGGGAGGGGTGGTCTATAGTGGATGATGAGATACCAACTGATTGTACTGTAAGTATACATGGCTCTCAAGCAGGCCCCTATGAACCGAGTGACCAATGGTCGACCATTGGTCAAATGGTGCTATTTGGTGAAAATATAAGGGGAGGGGTGGTGTATAGTGGATTATGAGATACCAACTGATTGTACTGTAAGTATACATGGCTCTTAAGCAGGCCCCTATGAACCGAGTGACCAATGGTCGACCAATGGTCAAATGGTGTTATTTGGTGAAAATATAAGGGGATGGGTGGTGTATAGTGGATGATGAGATACCAACTGATGTACTGTAAGTATACATGTCTCTCAGGCAGGCCCCTATGAACCGAGTGACCAATGGTCGACCAATGGTCAAATGGTGTCATATGGTGAAAATATAAGGGGAGGGGTGGTGTATAGTGGATGATGAGATACCAGCTAATTGTACTGTAAGTATACATGGCTCTCAACCAGGCCACTATGAACAGAGTGACCAATGGTCAAATGGTGTCATATGGTGAAAATATAAGGGGAGGGGTGGTCTATAGTGGAAGATGAGATACCAACTGATTGTACTGTAAGACGTATACATGTCTCTCAAGCAGGCCCCTATGATCCTAGTGACCAATGATCAACCAATGGTCAAATGGTGTCAGAAGTTGATTGGTTGTCTATAGTGGATGATGAGACACCAAGTAATTATACTGTAGGTATACATTTCTCTCAAGCAGGCCCCTACAACCGAGTGACCAATTGGATTTGTGGGAGGGCACGCTTTTAGAACGAGGAAAACATCAATTATGGCTCATTCCTTCACTATTGGATTTGTGGGAGGGCACGCTCTGAGAATGAGGAAAACATCAATTAGGTTCATTCCTTCACTTTTGGATTTGTGGGAGGGCACGCTTTGAGAACAAGGAAAACATCAATTAGGGTTCATTCCTTCACTATTGGATTTGTGGGAGGGCACGCTTTGAGAACAAGGAAAACATAAATTAGAGTTCATTCGTTCACTATTGCATTTGTGGGAGGGTACGCTCTGAGAACGACGAAACATCAATTAGGGTTCATTCCTTCACTATTGGATTTGTGAGAGGGCAAGCTTTGATAACGAGGAAGGAAAACATCAAGTAGGGTTCATTCCTTCACTGTTGGATTTGTGGGAGGGCATACTTTGAGAACGAGGAAAACATAAATTAGGGTTCATTCCTTTATTTCTATGGCTCACTCCTCACTATTGGATTTGTGGGAGGGCACGAAAAAAGCATGGAAAAATACTTGAAATAATCAATATTTTCTATGAATCATCATTAAATTACTTCACAAAAGTAATCTTCTGTTATTTTTTGTCAACTTCGACATTTTAAAACCACTAAATTTTGTTCGTGTGATATTTTTCTTATGTCATTATATGTCACAAGTGTGCATCAGGCCTTACAGTACAATCAGTTTGTGTCTCATCATCCCCTGTAGATTCTCTCTTATTTTCACCATTCGGCACCATTTGACCATTGGTCACTCAGTTCATAGGGACCTGCCTCAGAGACATGTATACTTACAGTACAATCAGTTGGTATCACATTATCCACTATAGACCACCCCTCCCCTTATATTTTCACCATTTGACCATTGGTCACTCGGTTTATAGGGGCCTGCTTGAGAGACATGTACACTTACAGAACAATCAGTTGGTATCTCATCATCCACTATACACCACCCCTCCCCTTATATTTTCACCAAATGACACCATTTGACCATTGGTCGACCATTGGTCACTCGGTTCATAGGGGCCTGCCTGAGAGACATTTATACTTACAGTACAATCAGTTGGTATCTCATCATCCACTATACACCACCCCTCCTCTTATATTTTCACCAAATGACACCATTTGACCATTGGTCGACCATTGGTCACTCGGTTCATAGCGGCCTGCTTGAGAGCCATGTATACAGTACAATCAGTTGGTATCTCATCATCCACTATATACCACCTCTCCCCCTTATATTTTCACCAAATGACATCATTTGACCATTGGTCACTCGGTTCATAGGGGCCTGCCTGAGAGACATGTATACTTACAGTACAATCAGTTGGTATCTCATCATCCACTATACACCACCCCCCCCCCCCCCCCGTTATATTTTCACCAAATGACACCATTTGACCATTGGTCGACCATTGGTCACTCGGTTCATAGGGGCCTGCATGAGAGACATGTATACTTACAGTACAATCAGTTGGTATCTCATCATCCACTATACACCACCCCTCCCCTTATATTTTCACCATGACACCATTTGACCATTGGTCGACCATTGGTCACTCGGTTCATAGGGGCCTGCTTGAGAGCCATGCATACTTACAGTACAATGAGCTGGTATCTCATCATCCACTATACACCACCCCTCCCCTTATATTTTCACCATATGACACCATTTGACCATTGGTTGACCATTGGTCACTCGGTTCATAGGGGCCTGCCTGAGAGACATGTATACTTACAGTACAATCAGTTGGTATATCATCATCCACTATACACCACCCCTCCCCTTATATTTTCACCAAATGACACCATTTGACCATTGGTCGACCATTGGTCGCTTGGTTCATAGGGGCCTGCTTGAGAGCCATGTATACTTACAGTACAATCAGTTGGTATCTCATCATCCACTATAGACCACCCCTCCCCTTATAATTTCACCAATGACACCATTTGACCATATGGTCGACCATTGGTCACTCGGTTCATAGGGGCCTGCCTGAGAGACATGTATACTTACAGTACAATCAGTTGGTATATCATCATCCACTATACACCACCCCTCCCCTTATATTTTCACCAAATGACACCATTTGACCATTGGTTGACCATTGGTCACTCGGTTCATAGGGGCCTGCTTAAGAGCCATGTATACTTACAGTACAATCAGTTGGTATCTCATCATCCACTATAGACCACCCCTCCCCTTATATTTTCACCAAATGACACCATTTGACCATTGGTCGACCATTGGTCACTCGGTTTATAGGGGCCTGCTTGAGAGCCATGTATACTTACAGTACAATAAATTATTTAGACCCCCTGCAGACAATGTGAGCCAATGTGAGTATATGAATAAATCATGGTTGACCATTGGTCATGTCCAAATGACAAATTGTCAATTGGTCGTGACCATTGGTAAATGGGTACAGTATTGGACAGGTATGGTTCGATCCCCCTTTAACGGATCGGAGACGTATGGCTTCTGCCATTTGTCTAAAATAATTTTGATATTTCTGACTCCTCGACCATTCTTTGTACATAGCCGACTGGTTTGCCTCCCGGCCAGTTGGGGTTCTTAAATGTGTTGTTTATGTATAATACTCGGAGAAAGTAGCTGTAATGGCTGTACATTAACTGTTACAAGCTATTCTATAAATTCGAGTTAAAACAAGGTTTGTTTGTTTGGTTTTGAAACGTTTCATTCATGGAATCGGAGGTGGAAGCTGAATATTCCTTATTTTTTTGACATTTTTCTTCAATTATACATTATTCCTTTTCATTATTTAGGCGTTATTCATTATTCACACAACGATTATTCATTTAATGTAGGTACTTCTTATTCTTTATTCCTACGAAGCAATAATTCATTTGTTCGTAAGACCCGCGGTCATTCATAATTCATTATTCAGCTTCCACCCCCGAATGGAACATTTTGCAGACGAGTCAGAAATGCTGCGTAAAACCATACTGGAATATGAAACTTCTCCAGTCTCCATTTCAATTCTCTGTACTCTTTCCTCGAAGCTTTTACCTGCACATCTTGAGAGATTTGCATGAGAACCATTGCGTTTTGACTGCTGTAAGTCGAATTTAGCGAGTTTTCGGAATTCATGTTTCAAACAAGGCAACCCAAAATAACAACACACGGCGCACCATGCCGACAATCAGCGACAAAATAGTGTTAATAATTTTATCTCTTCAATCGTTACAGATCACCATACTAAAAAGTGATGTGTTTCCATAAAATAAACCGCTACCGTTCTCGTTAAAACCCCTCCCCCCAACTCAATGTTGTTTTGTCAAACGCGCTAGTAGTTGGGCTTCAACATTGAATAAGGGGGAGGGGGAATTAAAGCCAAGAAGACATCGCTTACGGATTGAAATTGAGAAAAGCATTTTTCGAAGGAACTTTCTCAACTACTTTTGAAGGTATGAATGTGCGGCAGCGTCTAGGCAGCGTGTATGCAGTCTTCTTAGAAATCAAATTGAATTTCATTTTGATCTTCATTCAGGAGGCTGAGAGTAGTAAAAACAAATCATAAAGCACGCTACGATCAATTCATAAATAAAATAAAAAGATAAAAGTGATAATTCGTGACTATATGAGTACGCATGCGTAGAAATTCAGAAAATTCAGATATTGAATTTCAACGGCTTATTCAGATTGTTTCAAAAAGGCATCACCGAATGACCAACAAAGATTGGAGAACGAATCATGTCAATGGCTGATGAAGTTTTAAACGCAACCATGAACTCACAAAAAACAAGTTTCCCACATGGAACACGCGATCCTCAACCAGACCTATAATACCTAGACGGATGTATAGAAACCGTTAGTTGTTCACTACTCATTACAAGGGGCGTCTATCTAATGGTCTGGTGGCCGGGCGTTCCCTCACCTAGGTCCCTGGACCGAGTCCCTGAGTCGCTACTGAACAATTAACACCGAGGATAGCGACTGTCGGGGCCGAAATCTCTGGCGTGGGCGTAACAACCGTGCGGTCGCCATACGACGCTTCAGCTCCGTCTGGAAGTATGGTCCTCGTATTTTTGGCTACGCGAACGATTTTGAGCGGTTAATTTCAGTCAAAAAGATACTAAAAATAGTTTAACTGTTATTGACATTTATTTTTTCTTAACACTAATGAACAACACTCGAAGATAAAATTTCGAAAAATGCGTATCTCCGTGCGGCCATCTAATATCATTGTAATAACGATTACAAACTTTAAAAAACCCGTGCCAGCCGCCATTTTGTTAGCCTAGCAACATACCAAGTCGGCAAAAGCATCCATTTCCATCGGCTGATTTAGAGAATATGGAGCAATGTTCTCAATTGCATTCGTAAATCAAATTTGAAACTTTCTTTTTAGATGTTGATTAAGAGAATTCGTAAACGTAAACAATAACAAAGGAGTGGCTGACACGGGCTAAGACCCCGTCCACACTAACGCGTTGTCATTTAAATCCGTATACTTTTTGATACGTTTAGGCCTTCCGTCCACACTAACACGCTGATTGTTTTCATCGAATCCGTATAAGACCCCGTCCACACTAACGCGTTTTTCATTTGAATCCGTATACTTTTTGATACGTTTAGGCCTTCCGTCCACACTAATACGCTGATCGTTAAGTTTGAGTTTGAAAACACTCTCGAAAGTGAATAAAAACGAATCCGTATACATATCGTTTTAGTGTGGACGGTCGAATCCGAATAAAAATGAAAACGATGAACGTCGCGCAACTGTACCATTTATTTAAGACTGTCCTTGCACACGCCAACATCAAATAAAAACTGATCGCTGTTTGGGGCTAATCTCTCGTCCACACTAACACGCTGCGAATCCGTATAAGTTTGAAAACGAATACTTTTGAAAACGCGTTAGTGTGTTCAGGGCCCGGGGGGGGGGGGGGGGGGAGTCCCCATATTTTCAGACGGGGGTGCTCGTCCTATCCCTTAGGGTATAAAATTGACAGATGTGCTATCTCTTAGGGGTGTTTAAAATCAGCCCTATCCCTTAGGGGAGTCTCAGACCAATCCTCAGACCAATTCGCTTTTATTTGTTTTGACCTGCCAATTTGCTATCTTTTAGGGGTAAATTCGGCGGTCGTCACGCCAAATTTGCTTTCTTTTAGGGGTAAATTTGCCTGTTTGCCACACCCATTTTGCTATCCCTTAGGGTCAAAATCAATTTTCCCGACGAGCACCCCCGTCTAAAATATTGGGAGTCCCCCCCCCCCGGGGTTCAGGGCCTAAGAGATCTGAGGGTCGAAACAGCTGTCTGCGCATGCCTGAACGTTTAACATCAGCAATGATGTTACCGGAGCCTTCCCCGCGGGGTGATGAGCGGGGAGCTCTGTGTACGAGAATGTTCTTTCATCGAAAGTTGACGGACATGATCCATTGGCACTCTTTTCTCGCATTCATTTATTCATTCGCCCTATCCACATACCGTAACACAACATCGAGCAGCGGCTTTTTTTGAACGTGACTTCGAGGGAAAGTGATGCAATGTATCACCACTTCCCAATCTCGTTCCCAGAGCCCCTCGGTCATGCTGACTCGGAGGCTCTGGACGCAGACGAAACCGGAAGTCCTAGAATCTAAGACATCCGGTTTTCCATATATGGTGACTGTCTCTGTCGGCTAGCTAAATTTCAAAATGGCGGGCAGGAATATCGGCAAATCAGAATCGGCTACGATTGACTGCCGCAGAGCCTACGACAAACAACAACATCGGAGTAGGCTCTGGGAACGAGATTGTACGACTTCCCTGATAGACATACAGTAAAAACCCGCGAGTAAGATGGTGCCAGAAACATATAAGCGAGTTGAAACGGTTTTCTCGAGTTCCTCGAGACAAGCACGTGACATTTCGATTTGGACCGTTCAATTTGACCACTATGATTTGACAACAGGAATTCCCGAAAACTCAAACCGCGAGGAAGGCTCTGGTGACATCCACTCGAGGGCCTTCGCTGATTGTCTGAAATGACGCGCATGCGTACATGAAAGCTTTGATCTCGCTTTATAAAAACGTATCTGTCAAAATAACACTGCCATTCGTTTCCTAGTCATCTTTTCAACCTATGCATTCGACTTGAACGCTCTAAAAGTAATTGTGAGGCATAAAACCACCATTTGTTTTTTTATCATGCGTCGATGGCTGTCACCAGAGCCTCCCCCGCGAGGTGACGGGATCGGGGGGCTCTGGGTACGAGAATGGCCAAGGATGGTCATGACTAGAAGGGATGACTGACAGTAGGGTCTGTTAAATGTTCCTTGGGTGATACCAAACGGTTTTAGAGGGGGTTGCCACAAATGTGCGCCCTAGGGGGGAGAGGAGGGCATTTTGTCCAAATTAGTCACGAGGGATCTTTTGGGGGCTGCAAAGACCGTACAGGCACCAAACATGGCACAAAAGTTCCTTGGGTGATACCAAACAGTTTTAGGGGGGGTGCCACAAATGTTCGCCCTAGGGGGAGGAGAGGGGCATTTTGTCCAAATTAGACATGAGGGATCTTTGGGGGCTGCAAAGACCGTGGGTGATACCAAACGGTTTAAGAGGGGGATATGGGTGCCACAAATGTTCGCCATAGGGGGGAGGGAGGGGTATTTTGTCCAAATTAGACATGAGGGATCTTTTGGGGGCTGCAAAGACCCTACAGGCACCAAACTTGGCACAAAAGTTCCTTTGGACTCAAACCGGCTTGAAGAGTGTGTTCGAGCTACTGAAGTGCGGTTGGAAAGGCAAATGCACCAGCGGCCGCTGCAAGTGCAACAAGTCCAACCTCCCATACACGGAACTGTGCACCTGTTCAGTCTCAAGGCAATTTATGCACTCGGTCTGGTGCCTTTGGACTCAACCCCTCTTAATGGAAATTTTGCCCCTCTCCCTCTTTGTCAAACTTTTTGTGTCGGAACTTGTTTGGGTTTCAGGCCAATAAGGATTTGTAGCAAAAAGACCCTATGGCTAATTTGGGCAAAATTCCCATTCCCTTCCCCCTCTAGGGCGAACATTTGTGGCGCCCCCTCTGAATCAGTTTGGTATCACCAAAGAAAGGCATGTGTGCCAAGTTTGGTGCTGTACGGTCTTGCGGCTCCAGAGGCCCCAATGCTAATTCGGAAAAAAATGCCCCTCCTCATCCCCAGACATTTGGGGATGGGCAGACATTTGTGACATCCCCTTTCAATTTCTTTAGTAACACCTAAGTAACATTTTGCTACGTGTGGTGCCTGTATGGTCTATGAAGCACAACAGGAATTCGACAAAATTGCCCCACCCCACCCCCATTGGGCGAACATTTGTGACATCCCCCTCTTAATCTGATTGGTGTCACCCAAGGAACATTTGTGCCAAATGTGATGCCTGTACGGTCCTTGCGGCTCCCAAAAGATCCCCATGCCTAATTAGGAAAAAATTACCCCTCCCTACCCCCCTAGCGCAAACATGTGGCATCCCTTCTAAATGATATTTGGTATCTCCCAAGGAACATTTGTGCCAAGTTTGATGCCTGTACGGTCTTTGCAGCCCCCAAAAGATCCCTCATTTTTAATTTGGACAAAATGCCCCCTCCCCTCCCCCCTAGGGCGAACATTTATTTGTGGCACCCCCTCTAAATCTGTTTGGTATCACCCAAGGAACACTTGTGCCAAGTTTGGTGCCTGTACGCAAAAGTGCACGATAAAATCGCTAACAGACCCTACTATGAGAAGGACCTGATTCATAGGCTTCACGAACGAAGCTACATATGCCGTGTTATACTAACTATGATGTCATGTAGCTTCGTTCGATTGTTTATCTATGAATTATTAATCGGCCCTTCTGAACCATCCCTTTTAGCCATAGCCCTTAGGAATTCCGGTTTTGCCCAGCTCGTGTCCAGAGCTAACCAGAAGAATACCCAACATTTCTACTTCAAAATAACATTTATTTACTCGGAAATCTAACTATTTAACCTATTTCTCAGTACAATAATATATAACTCTAGCATATAAAATTTGCTATACTCTTCATTTAAGGCCTAGAACGAACGGTCTGACAATCAGCAAATTAATTTCCTCATTTGCAGCGGGAAAAGCCCATGATTTAGACCAAATGAATAGGACGCTTGATAACTAATATAACGCAATCATGATTGGGAAATCGGAAAGAGCAGATTTCATGTAGCTTTAGTGGACGACCAATCTTTTTTGCCTATACAAATGGTACAAGTCCAACCTGCTGCTAAACAGCCAGGCTTTCCAAGTAACTGCAACTTGACATAACGTAATTTACAAAAAAATATCTTGATGTCATCTAAAACAAAGTGCATGAAATCCTCACTGCCATAAAATCATTCTTATCGTAGAATAAATAATATTTCTGTGTCCAGCACGAAGCCACTTGTTAAACAACAACAACTTTAGATTTTTTTTTTATAATAACTATATACCTCTCAGCCCACAAACACGTCCTGTAAGAACTCGATTTCACGAAGAGCAAGTATCCGAGTCCACCAAGAAGATCTCGTCACAAAGAACTCGATTCCACGAAATGCAACATTCCAAGAAACCCCGTTTGAAATTGCTCGTTTCTGATACTCGGTTCCGCGAAATACCTCGCTCCAAGAATTCTACATTCCACGGCACGTATCCTGGAACCTAGTCCCACGAGTACGACAGATCCTTTGATACGGGACCATTGGGATTTCTTGATTCTGAGAATACAAAGTTCCAAGAATCTCTCCTGCCTCCATGTCGTATATCGGATTTTAGTCTAGTTGTTCTTCCATTTTGAAATACGCCATTTCTAGAGCCCCTTTAGCTGTTAGTCTCTTGCTGATATCGGCTGTAGTTAGGCCTTCGATGAGAGCTATTAGGTCTTTGTCCTAAGAAAAACGAAACGATTCTGATTATAACACGCCACATCACATGAAAATCCAAAGGTATACAGGTTACACAGGTTTTATACAGGTTACCATCGTACGAAGGGAAATGACAAATACTTAACGAGATTGCGCAGAATATCGTCTGATACTTAGCCGACGAGGGACGAGTTGGCTAAAATCAGACCATATTCTGCAAAATCGAGCAGGATAATGGTTTTATTATTCAGCACATCGATAGCACAAAAAGCCCCGAAAAAATGACTTTTGTCTATTATTTACGAGCTCAAAACATCATATTTTCCTCAGAGACGGATATCGCAGGATAGCTGTCATGTACAGAAGACAGCTATTGGCGTTCCAATGACCATATTTGGGCAGTGCATCGATGTGCTGAATAATAACATCAAATATCTGCACTAGCCGATCACATTTGGTAGTTCGAAATTATCAGGGAGGGGGAGGGGGATCGCTTTTAGACAAAATTCAGGGAAGGCAGTGACGGACGCACCCCCGTCTGCAGTACAAAAATATCCTTAGAAGACTAGGTTCTAGTAACCAAGTCGGCCATTTACTTTACTAGCCATTTGACTATTTCAAAAGTTAAGATCGAGCCTTGTGACTGAAAACTGGAAAGCGTCCCTGCACACTTAAAGAATCTGTGTCAGCCACCATTTTGACAGCATCGCAAGATACAGTCGGAGAAAGCATCTATTTCCATCGGCTGATTTAGAGAATACAGAGCAATGTTCTCGATTAAATTTGTTAAATCAAATCCAAAACTTTGTTTTTAGATGTTTATTAAGAGATTTCTACACGTAAATCGTCTAATATCGAACGAAAACAATACCAAAGGAGTGGCTGACACGATCTCAATACTACGATTCCCACCTGGTTTTCAGGAAAATGTCATCGGGTGAAACAAATTTTCTTCGGGTCAGTTCATTTTTTCACTGACTACAATTTCTTGCGCGTCATTTTCCAAAAGTTCCCACAAGTTCTTCTGTATGAGTTTCCAGTCCTATAAAGTGCAGTCCTTTATATATAATGCATTTATCAGCCCCTTTTTTTACGTCTTTTATATAAATTTCTAAAGTACGTAATTTCTATAGCACGTAAAACTTGGTAAACCAATCAAATTTCGCACCGGAGATGGGAAAAAAACGTCCGGGTCAATTCAGAAAATCCGTCGGGTCTCGGGGAGGCTACACATTCACCGGGTAGGGTCAAAATTACCGTCGGGTCGGGTTTCGTCGGTTCTGTTGCAGAGGGATGTATAAACACCATTCCTACCTCAGTGTGCAGTGAGAAGTCTTCCATGGATGTCAAATCTGGAAACAAAATCTTAGCAACCGCTGTCCCGTAACACAACATATCGAACGCGGGGCTTGGTTCGCACTTGTTGAGATCCATTCCAAACTTGTTTGCCGTCATGGTTGCTCTTTCATCCTACAATAACATTTTGAATTTCACAATAGATCAGGAAAAAAAAACGTTTAAGGGGACTCCAATCAGGCATTTCAGAAAAACTGCGCGACGATTTCATCGTTTGTAAAAAAAAAATACCACCGTTAGAATATAGACTCGCATAAGCAAATGCGGGTCTTAAAAATTAATTCGAACAAATAGTTAGAAACCCCAATGGTTGAGGTCTAACGTATCGAGAGATCAATCCAACCACATTTGACGCGACGCAAGTGAGTTAAACAAAATAGTTGGAGTGGAGCAAGGGAGTGTACTGCACAGTTACCAGAATCAGAAAAGGTGTGGCGCAGTTACAGTATACTGCTCACGTTTTGCGGAAAATGTCTTTCTTTTTAGGGACAAGAGTCTAATTTTATGCACTTCAGATCATTCACCGTCTAACGTTTGCGCCCAATAAGTATTAAATTTTATTAACGACCTTTTTAGTGATGGCATCGGATCCAAAATCTGGTCCCCTATTTAGCCCATCTGGGTGCTGTCAAGAGCCTATCAGAAGGAACCCCAAACTATAACACTAGGTCTAGCCATATGCAAAGGAGAAGAACAATCTGTTTTAGTTTGTGTATTTTGAATTTAAACGGGGTCATACTTTATAACCATAGCAAATTCTCACGGAAAATTCAAAATGTGCTCCTGTGCTTCCATCACTAAGTAATGGCGGCTCCTGGCGATGGACTCCTGATATTGTGGCAAGTTCGGTGTGGCCTAAGCGTAACTACAGGGGTTATTTGAGTGTATCTTACCGCGGTTTGCGAGAAGTCGTAGTGGTCCAAATAGCCATTTATTCCGTCTTCCTGGTCAACTAGCAAAGCATTTTCGGTGATCTCCCCATGAACGAGTCCTGCACCGTGTAGCGCCTTTAAGCCTTCAAGGATACCCTTTATCACCATGGTAACCTCCTAATGGGCAAGAACAACACTTTCTCATACATAGTGCAATGACTGTGGTGCACAGCGCATTGTTAAGCAGAAAATCAAGAGAACAATCAACGTGCACTGAACGAAGTTTATTTTGCGTTTCACAAAGAAAAATGTATGAGTAATTCTTCAATAATCTGTGGGTTCCAAGTAGGTTGCGTGATTCTCAGATTCAAGATAATGGAGTTGTTCCGCGTAGGAACCTTAGAGATGCAAATAAGGCAAGCCTTTTGTTTCTGGTTGACCAGAAACAATTGGAAACAAAAGGCTCGCGTCATTTGCATCTCTATCGTTCTTACGCGGAACAACTCCAATGAGTACACTGTGTTACCTGTTGTTGTTCTTTGTCCACTGTCTCTTAGTTCTTCTTCTCTACTTCTTCTTCTCCGACCGGTTTCGGCCCCTGTGGCCCTCTTCAGATGGAGTTGAGGGCCACAGGGGCCGAAACCGGTCGGAGAAGAACAAATAGAGAAGAACTAAGAGACAGTGGACAAAGAACAAGAACAGGTAATATGAGAAGCTCCACTTCTGCCTATGTTTACTATTTATCTTTGAGTACACTATGTACAGTATAATGATACAGTAGATGTTAGTCAAATCATACTAATGGTCTTATTATTAAGTCATAGCCTACTAGTAGCGAAAAGTGTGGGATTTGAAAGCCAGAAAATGGCAAATGACCAGACCAGAAAACCTTTTTGGCTATACAAATTGACCTATTAGTGTGATTTGAATTATTCGGCCTCATCGGTTATTGACTTAGAGCCAACTCGGGCTCGAGGAATAATTGTTAATTATTAGATACCCCTTAGGGAGTCACCACTGAAATGGACACGGGATAAATGTTGATGAAAGCGCACTGGATAAGACTATTTTGATTGACAGATGGGGCAAGGACCAGACGGTATGATATTCAGGCACGAAAGGGCAGCTAAAAATACCTTAACAGAAGGAGTTGCCGTCAGCCACACTGGTAGGGTCTGATAGTTCGGCACTTGGAGAAAGGGACTGATGTTCTTCTACACAAAACAAAATAACCAATGTTAGAACTCGACAAGCAAAGGGATAAAAAAGTATCGCACCTGGTACAAATGTGATCTAGTTTTCAATAGACGTTGAAAACAACGAAGACACAGTCCTAACCTTGTCATAGAATAGAGCCTGCAACTGAATAAGCCTGGAACTCTGGACATTATGGAAGTTTACTGCTTCCTTTTGGAACAAATCCCTGCTGGTAGCATCACGCAGCACGTACTCCTAAACAGGAAGACAAACATTCAGCCGTTAAAGTGGAGTTACGCGTTGCAATGTTTTCTGCAAGAGCCATTGCAGCTGATATTAACTCGCAATGGTCGCTCGCAAGTGTCGAACTTTTTACTATTTGTCCGCCATTTTTTTTACAGAACGCACAAGCGCAAAAAAGACCGAGAGGGCTTCTGGGAACGAAATTGCGAGACAAGTTGCAAGATTCGCTGTTACACGCTGCAATGCGAGACAAGTTACTGAAATCCGTTGCGAGAAGTAGAATCGTATCCTACTTGCTGCTCTCGCAACATTGCAGAGGGTGTTACACACAGCAATGGCTCGTGCAATTTGTGTCGCAAGTGTATTGCGAGAGTAAAGTATTTAGATGACCCCCCCCCCCCCCCCCCCTCCCTGTGTGGTAAAAAATGAAATACTAAACAAAAAAAGGTTGCGCCAAAGTTATTAACAAATTCGTACCTTCACTAGGCATTTCTTTCCTGCGAACTCTGTGTCTATGATATGGCACGCAGAATGGACATCAAGTGCTTTGTTATCATGAGGATAGTGATCAAGTGATCTGCCTGATATCACCAGCCCATTGGTGGCCTGAAAAGTAAAGAACAGAACCAGTTAGTCGTGTCAATGTCTACGTGACTCCGAGCTTGCATGTCTAACAAATATACAAGGGAACTTGTAGCGGTCTGCTGGTGGTCTAGAATAAAAAATGGCTGTCTAATTACCCCAAACACATAATATTTCGGATCTTGAGCTATCTCGGATCTCAAGAGAACTTTCACTGACAATTCACGGCGCTACCACACCCATAAACATCTGCGACTCCACCTCCATTCGTCCGTGTTTTGTCTGTATTATGTAATGTTTCTGTCCCCTGTCTTTTTGGGGGAAGGAATTACCCATACATGAAAAATGATGAACAAGACTTGGTGTGTGCAACCATTCTTAGAAATATATGCTTAAGTAATATTTTTGTGATTGTCTCTGTATTTCAGTTGAAGGTTTTATAGCAATTCAATTCGTGTTAATTGCTTATGTATCGTTACAAGGAAACCCCCGCGAAATCAACAAATCGTTGAAATTCAGTGAGCTGTCTTGTAGATATTCGTGGATGTGGTAGCAGAACGATTTTCAGATCCAATGACAAAGTTCGCTGAGACTCGTTTACAGATGGTATTGAAAATGAGTTATTATATACCAAGTGTCAAAGTTCACTTTTTCTAGTATGTTATTGGTCGAGAGTCTCGACATCAGCGGTCTAGGGACAACAAAACATACTCTTCCCCTCGGTCCCAGTAAAGCCTGGTGCACACTTGTGACATAACGACATAAGAAAAATATCACGCGAACAAAATTTAGTGGTTTCGAAACATGCAAGTCGACAAAAAATAACATACGATTGCTTTGGTGAAGTAATCCAATGACGATCCATGGAAAATACTGATTATTTCAACAATTATCTCGTGCTTTTTTCGTTTCAACATAGCGTCCTTATGTCGTTATGTCACTAGTGTGCACCGGGCTTACATAAGTGTTAATTATTACCAGCCACTCTTTAATGGCGAGTTCAGGATACTGTAGAGGCAGCTCGGGAAAATGGACACATGACAGCACAGCCAGGTGACGCTAGAAAATAAATAACAAGATCGGTCAGTCATTGCTATTCATATCAGATATGTCTCTGCAATGAACACTCCTGATTGGCTGTTTCGGTTTGAAGTCCCGCCATTTTGACGCGCGCGCGCGAAACACAGGAAGCCCGCAACAGGAATATTTTGTTAAGCTACGTATTTGAAGAATATGACAGAGTCGTTTATCCATTTCTTTTATGCGAGAAAATATGAGGAATTGAAAAGGTTACGTCGCTGTTACAGTCATAAAAGGCGAGTGCCATGTCTACCTTGTTTTTCTGATATATTCAAGGTTGACTAAGGTGACTCCAACAAAAGTAAACTGCAATTGTACTGCGATTTTCGCTCGTACAATTTTCTTCAAACTTGAATGCGAAAACATGTAAGGTCTAATGACCAAAAATCAGAAGTATCAGAATATCGGCTCCCATAAGCAAATTTTGAACAAACAGTTAAAAGCGCCAATGGTTGAAGTTAAACATATCGAAAGCCTAAACATATCTAACCATTTTCAGTTAAACAGGTGATGAAAGACGCGTTTACGTTTGTTGGAGTCACGTTAAAATTTGGAGAGCAAGTTTCAAAATCTACCAGTCGGTTTGTTTTTCGTCACAAAGTGAAGGGTTATTTTCTAGTTTTCCATCAGATGTAGCCAGACTAAAACTGTAGGTATCTAGCAGAAGACAAAAGAACATGCAAAGATATCTCACCACGAGCTTCTGTTCCTGAAGAAACGCACTATGGAGTTCAGAGTAGGCTTTGGAGAGTTCTTCTTCGCACTGAGCATGAGAAAGAAAAACAATAACATAAATAAGTAATGTGCCTTAAGGATTGGGTACGACATTTTGTCGTCTTTATTTTTTCCCGAGAGACGAAGCGAAGAATCTTGAGTCTCCCGGCAAAACGTCCCTGATAGCAGCCTTGTTGAAATTGACAAATTGTCGAAAGTAAATCAGACTTGCGTTTTTTTGTCCCTATTGGTTAAGGTGTTAGGTCTTTGTTTAGTAGCTAAAAACTAATGCCCACCCCCGCCCACCCCCCCCCCCCCCCCCCCCCCCCCCCCAAAAAAAAAAAAAAAAAAACACACACACACACTTTGACCGTCGTTTTCTTTGGTCAAGACTAAATGCAAATCATGCTTCGTCCCCTAATTCTGATTGGCTAAGTGTATTTACTTTTCAACCCTCAACTGAAATGCGCTCAATCTTCTGACAACTTCTCCACGCCAACCATCAAGTGGTAGGGCTTTCCGGGAATGTCACAAGAGCATTTAACACACAACACAGATTAAATTTCAACGTGCTAAAGCAAACGACTTGACCAATTGCTTTACCTCTTTGATCTCCTCATCGTCCGCGTCATCTCTCTACAGACAACAAGAGAGTTAGGCAGACATTATATGATAACATGAAGGGATACGTAAACCGGGAGAATATTTGCACAGACTGAATGTGTATCAGGTTTTCCATGTCGATGGCGCTTTTAGGCACTTTCAAAAGGCCAGTGTCACGATTTCGGTGGTCAATTTATGAATGAATGAATGATATGTTTATTACTTCCCACTCGCAGCTCTATATAGAAGAGACTGAATTACTGGGTTCTGGAAAGGGAAACATACAAATATGGAACGCTCACTACTTAGAATATTTTACAGAAATAAAGTCATTGAGTCTATTAGTTTTGGCAACGGTGATCCTTTGCGTTTGCGCAATTTAGGTAGCTAAATGCAGTCAAATTGACAAGAAATGAGCATAATAGTCGTCTATTAGCAACGTCGCTACGTTGCTAATTTTATGATTTCCAGTAAGTGATTTATTTTTTGTTGACATTCTGTTTCTACTGGAAGGATAATTGTTTCTTTCATCAGTCGTCTAGGTTTGTTCTACTAACTATGATTAAATACCCTTTAGCTGCTAGATAAGTACAAGTTTGGACTATTTTGTCTGTTATCGAGCAGTTGGAAATGGATTGTGCGAGGCTGAATTGTTTTAAAACTTGGAAAGTTGATAGTGAAAGCTATCAAATCTCACGTATAAATGCCTATATAATACAAATGTAAGCCCTCTTTTCTTTCGGAGACTAAGTTGAAGCACAGGATTCTGAGTTGCCCATGTAGAGCATTGGTCTTATTTTAGCAATTTTATATTTTATTGAAACAATCGAGACCCTTTTAACAGACGTTAACATACCTCCCTTAGGTCATCTCTGTCTATGAGCTTGTGACCAATCTTGGATTTCAGACTACGGATGGCCTTCCTCGTGGCAAGTACCTCGTCAATGTTTGGCTTGCTGACAATGGAGTCCTCGATGTGATTCTTGAAATAAACGAGCAACTGTTTATTCACTTCGTGTAAGCATATCCATGCGTACAACTCATTGGAGTATTTCTCTACGCCTTAATCACGTTAATATTGATTGATAATATCTAATAGTTATCAGGAAATGAAACCCGGTATTCAATTCTACACATCCGTAATAGTAAAACTGCAAAGTTCCAGAAGAAGTACTTGAAAATTGACTGAGATATGAATTTCCAAACCTCGACTTGACGTATTTGCCCATACATTTCTTTGTAAAAAGTAAGCCAGATTACGAAGTTTTGAAAATTCATATATTAGCCGGTATTTAACAATCTTCGCCACACTTTGCAATTTTACTAATATGGATGTGTAGAATCCAATACTGGATTCCACTTGCTGGTAACTATTAGATATTATCAATCAATATTCAGGGCTTGCACATCAAGGTTCAATATTAAAATTAAGAACTATTTACAAGTTTCACAGCACTGGCTGTTAATTCCTGACAAGGATGAAGTACAACGAACGCAAGATATCAGATAAATCTATATGAGCTCTTGAAATGCGAGTATCGTTTTTCAGCTACAAGCCGAAATTAAAGACCACTTGTTATTTCAATGTTATGCTCGCAGTACACACTGGATTAAAAGACTGTCAAAACCTGGAATCTCTGTTCAGTTCTATCACTTCGAACTTTGTTCGGTTTCATCGTAGCCAGCCCTGACAGTAGTAGTCCTATAGGGACCTGCACGATAGAAGACAGCTGTTTATTTAGGCTAATTGTTTCAGGGCAACTCCAATACATCTATTACGTAAATGTCGTTGAGGAGTGTGATTTGGATTATCTATGGCACCGTGAATTTCCATAACCACAAAGAATAAGAAATTTGATATACGAAAGTCAGAATATCTTACAAGAAATAGAAAAGGGTGATTAGTAAGTATGTTATGAAGAAAGACATTAAACCTTTGTACAGAGGCCCATTCATGGGGGTGAAGTGGGGGAATATTGATTTCCAATCTTGGGAATCAAAACATTTTCCATTGTTGATAGAAAAAAGACATTCCCTGTGTTCTATGGACTGCTAGCAGCCCCTATTTTGGCGTGTCCCCCAGAGAAGCGCAAAGAGCCCCCGACGAACGCAGAAGGCGCGACGATGGCGTGAAGCTTGGCGTGTCCCCCAGAGAAGCGCAAAGAGCATCCGACGAACGCAGAAGGCGCGACGATGGCGTGAAGCGCTGAAGGAGCGAGCGAGTGAAAATTCAGGGGCTCTTCGCGCTTCTCTGGGGGATGTGCCACAGACAGAAGAGGATGCCAGCAGCGTGTGTTCTACAAGAGACCTATAACTTAGTTGAAACATGTAAAGGTGAACCATGTTGTGGATTATTCGTGGAGAGTTTATGACCATATTTGGTCAATAATAAAATCTCGACTGCTAACCCAAGCAGGTTTTCTCTTCATGTTTCATTTTTCGCTCAAATAAAGTAGAGCAACAGTGGTAAGTGATAATATACTAACATTAACATCTTGAAGTCTTGCAACAACATTATTTTCAAAATCTGTTCAATAGCCCAGGTTCGAATTACGCTCCAATGCTCACAAGACGAAAGCTTCACATCGAGGCTTTCTCCAAGTTCTAATACATTTACAGTAATTTCAGAAGAAAGCCTCGACTTGAGGTTATTGTTTGTAGGCATTGGAGCGTAATTCGAACATGGTCTATTGTTTCTTCTGCGAAGATTCCGCAGCTTGGCACTAGAGCAATGTATGTTTGTTACACGTTTCAACTCACTTATATGTTTCTGGTTCTACCTCATGAACATTAACATTTAACAATGGGTTTCTGACAAAGTATTTGATAACAACTGCATACCTTAAGTGCTCTGAAATGATTCAAGTAGTACCTATGGAGAAATTATAAACTTGCTTTAATTGAAGATAACGTTTGTCAGTTAAGTCTGGGTTTGGTGCATACACGACGTCAAACCTAGTCTGACACAGAATGGAAAGTAACAACAGGTAATACTGGTTTTCTCACCTCAACTGTTCAGCATCTATTTCCTTGTTTATCTCACTCAGGAGAACAGCTAGAACTTTGGCCTTCAGCTCTTTTGCTTCTGCTTGCTCGGTGCGCTTAGGAAATATTCAAATGACAGGTCAGTGTCAGACAGGAAAACATGAACTTTTTTCGCTAGGTGCCATCGGTGACCAATTCAAAGAAAATTAGTCGCCAAAAAGCAATATTTAGCCGCCACATAAAGGTTGATCTCAGCCGAACTTAGAAAGACAGGGTGCCATTTGGCGACTAGCTCTATAATTTTAGTCGCCAAGCCCCCAAATTTAGTCGCCATTGGCGACCATATGGTCGCAGTGTCGGGCCCTGCCGATATGAACCGAGAGCGTTTACATGAGGCTGGTCTGAAAAAACGTTCTGACCGGCCCAAGTTCATTAATGTGCCAACAAGAGATCGATTGGTTCACAGAACAAAGGGTGATATTCAATCTACGGTTTGGCTATGTCGATAAACAGTGAATAGCGCTATATGTGCCTTAAATTCACTTTGCCACGCCCAAACCCTTTTCGCGGCTATCATCCCCGCGCAATGAGTTTAGAGCAACAATATATAGATTTAGCCACTGCCTAAAAGCGGAGCTCCCGGTTACATATTTTTCTGTGTTGGGGTCTTGGTTTACCTGTGTGGTGGCGCGCAGACACGGACGCGCCAGCGATACCCAAATGGGAATACCGCTGAACCATGAAAAATGAAGTCGATCGTTATACCTGAGTTCTACTTTGAGCTATTGTATTCTTCCTGCGATACCTATGGTGCTCCGCTCTAAGGAGCTCCGCTATTACTGAGTACCTTGGAAATAGAAATCTCTTCATTCGCCACTGACTCAAACTCTCGGAGAACAGCATCTAGATCTTCCGTTAATCTCGTTTCTTCTGCTCCCTCAAACTCGACAGACTGCAACGGTAAAATAAGGAGCAGTGTCACAATTGCAGGATAAGCATCCCAATAAGCAAAATAATCTTCTAGATTTGTTGATTAACCTCTCGACTGTCAGATAAGTACAAATCTGGAGTATATTTTGTCTGTCATCAAGAGAATGGAATTGAATTGCGCATTGGCCTATTTTATTTATTACCAGGTTGAACAGTTTTCAAAGTTGGAAATTTCATTTCGAGGGCTATAAAATGTTACTGTATAACGCACTATTCCATTAACACTTCACATAAGTATTATTTTGTTAATCTATAGATCACTATAGATCATCAAGGAAATAGTAAACGTACCTCAACAACTGAAGCGAATACTCTTTTGAACTTATTTTTCTGCTGGTCACATCGAATTCTGACTTCTCTCTTGTCCAATTTGCTGATTTCCTGCAAAATATAACGAGTTACAGAAAAACTATCTTTAATTGAACAAGTCTTCCTTTGATCCAGAAATATTGAGGGTGTATCATATCAGGGGCTGCTTCAAATTTCTACAGGGGTTGTAAAGCAGGGTAGAGCAATTTTTGAAGATTTGGAGTTGATAGGGGGCTACAGCTTTTTTTTGGAGCAGCTCGTTTAAAACCAAGAATGAAAAAGACATTTTCTTACTATCCATTCTTCGTATTCACTGATAAGTTCAGTGTAAGGGACGCCTTCCTGAGTTGTGGGAGCAGCACTGGAGGAAACAGCTTCAGCTGGGGAAGAAAACCAATGTTAATGCAACATAAATGCGTGCCACAAATATGCAACAATAAGGAAAGTAATTAAAGTGGTTGTGTAGTCGTCCTCCGTCAACTTGCGATTATATTATTTCAGTGTATATCAGTTCAGCTACATCTGTTTATTCTAAGCAATTATTGGATGAGGTTTTTGTGATCTCCAGAATAAACAATGTCGAGACAGGTGGAATCAGGCGAGGCCGTGAGGCCGAGCCTGATTCCACTTGGCGAGACATTGTTTATTCTGGAGATCACAAAAACCGAATTCAATAATTGTTTTATTATACATTGATTCAGTAAAAATACTTTTCTTTCTGTCAAGCAATTTATTTTACACAATCGCGACCTGTTAAAATAGGGAAAGCGCTCTAGTCCCATGATGCATGGCGCGCATATCAAGAATCAGCTAGCTGATTCTTGAAGAATCAGCATGCTGATTCTTGGAGACCCTCAAAGTGCGTGATTCCCAAAGTAAAGCGCGCGCTCTTAGCCAATCAGAATCGATATAGCGAGTACAATGTATAATAATAGAGATAAGATTTCACGTACCACACTGCCTGAGGTCCACCTGGGAAGCCTGCAAACAATAAGTATGGGTATAAATGTCATATGACTTCGAGTTCACCTGCAGAGCTGGATCACCTGCAATGTTTCTTACTTGATCGGACATATACCCATAAAAACGTTTTTTATTGCTCTTCTCTACTGGAAAACTGGTCGGACAAATCTAAAAATGGGTCGGACATTTGACGATTTTTATTGGACAATATGTCTGATGACCGGCAACGTAATTTCCAGTTCTGACCTGTATAACCTACATAGTATATGGGGCATAAACGTCCCCATATATCAGTTAGGTGTAGCGGAATGAGACGGAAACACAGGAGAAATGACAAAAAGACCCAAAACACCCAAGCCAGGACTCAAACCCAGATGACAAGCTAAGCAGCCAGTGCAGTGAGGAGCGTCGCTGCAATATCAAGACAAACCTTTTAAAGAGCCCGTGTCAGCCACTTCTTTGTTATTGTTTACGTTCGATATTAGAAGACGAATTACGTGTAGAAATCTCTTAATAAACATCTAAAAACAAAGTTTCGGATTTGATTTACCAAATTCAATCGAGAAAATTGCTCTATATTCTCTAAATCAGCCGATGGAAATGGATGCTTTCTCCTACTTGGTATGTTGCTATGCTGTCAAAATGGCGGCTGACACAGGCTCTTTAAACCAGTAATAAAAAGAACCTTTCACGTACACACAGATTATTGGGCATACCTCCAGGTTAGTTTTCCACTCTTCAAGTTGAGCATCTGACATGTGCTCACAGAACTGTTTGATATCCTCTAGTAGCTCAGTCCTTACAGCATTCCTCTCTTCCACCAGAGGTGATAGTAGAGGCTGAAAACAACACATAGCAGAGTGTTTTGAAATACAACGAATTTCAGGTGACTGTAGCAAGACCAAATACACTCCTAGCCAATCATGAACGTGGAAAATACAAGATACTGCTGAGGTTTCCCAGTCAGCTATAAGTAAAACCGCTACTACGCGGTAAGCACTTGATCGGCTTCTTCGTGAGACAAAACCGAGTATTTATTTATTAAACTTTGCCTTAAGAAATGATAATACGGAAAAAAAAGCAGGACATAGAAATGCAAAAAAAAAAAAACTGTAAGGCAGGGAGTCCACTATCATGCGGTGAGCATGTGATAGCGGCAGAATTTAGCTAAAATATGATTGGTCAAATCAGAATGCAAATTAAACACAAATACAAACAGCTTTCGACACTTCATATATCGTTCGGTGCGTAGCAGAAACAGAAAGAAAAATTACCCAGGGCCACGTGATCTGGAATGGAGAAACATTACGCCCAAGCCGAGGAGGTCTATTGTAATCAATACAGTTGCACTAATGACGAGAGCTGGCACATTTAATTTGATATAACAACCTCTGTAGGACAAATACTCTGGCGACCAACGGACCAAGTATGGCGATCACATATCATGATTAGGTAGCCAACTGATGATAAAATAGTCAATTTCGGTACCGTTATGGAAACTGTTTAACTTAGCCATGGCTTGGAAATGTCATAATTCCCATCTCTTGATAGCCTGCGTAGCAAGCGCAAAGGGAAAAGGGAGAGAACGGGCGCGCGCGGCCGGGGGCGAGGGGAATGGGGAGAGGAAGGAGAAAGGAGAGCTTGCAGTCAACCCCTGGGGCGGCCGTTGCGCCCCCTAATTATGAATTCTATATCACAAACGCCATATGTCCAAATTAACCAATCAGATCGTTTGTTTTGACCTCGCCTTCTCTCAGTTTCCCGCGAAAACTACTCTCGCAGCTCAAATGCCAATCAGCATTTTACGTTCATCAGGTGAACGTAACAACGGCCACCCCAGGGGGTTGACTGCAAGCGCTCCTTTCTCCTTCCTCTCCCCATTCCCCTCGCCCCCGTCCGCGCGCGCCCGTTCTCTCCCTTTTCCCTTTGCGCTTGCTACGCAGGCTAATCTCTTGAGCATGGCAAATCAGACTTTTCCCTAAGATGACTTTATTCATGGGGTTTCAGGGACTTTTTCGTGGGTTTGGGGAATTTTCTTTCTAGTGGTGATGTCCTACCTTCTCGGAACAAGTCCTTATTTCGTTCTGCTTTCCTTCAAGTTTCTGCTCTGAAGATTTCACCTGGAAAGAAGACAGTTTATTTATTCGTACACAAGCTCATTCGATGTCAATTGTCGTATTCATCTTCACAGTCAGTGAAAAAGTGAAAAATATTATTTTAACACAGCACAGCACTTTTACGCAACAGGGACTTACAGCTTCAGATGTGTTTCGCGCTGCCCCGTTTCAAAAGTTCGCGTGGGTTTGGAGATTTTTTTTTGTTTGTTCTGCCAATCAAACCATCTGAACCAATCAGGTCCTTGCCCTGTTCCGCCCAATGCAGTCGACTGGCTTTCTGTCGCACCAAAAGCCAATGGACTGCACTAGGGAATACAAGGCAAAGAATGGAATGGTCCAGATGGTTTGACTGGTGCAACAGAAAAACCCGCGCTCAGGCGTTTTGAAAAAATTCTGAGCGCAAAACAATGGTTTTGGCAACTCCTTTGTTATTGTTTTCGTCCGATATTAGCAGACGAATAACGTGTAGAAATCTCTAAATCAACATCTAAAAACAAAGTTTCCGATTTGATTTACCAAATACAATCGAGAAAATTGCTCTAAATTCTCTAAATCAGCCGATGGAAACGGATGCTTTCTCCAACTTGGTATGTTGCTATGCTGTCAAAACGGTGGCTGACACAGGGTCAAAACGTCAGTCACCACCAACAGTCCTTTTCATGATTTCTCTAGCTTTGATTCAAAGAGTTCACTCTTTTACTTATTACTTAGTAATATTTTTCAGTCGTGTTTTTTTGTTTTGTTTTTCAGATTATGAATTACATCATGTTGCATACCTTGGTTAAGTCTGTCATCTCGTTTAGTGTTTTCAGAAGTTTAACAGCTGTGAAGATGGCAGAGCTTTCTTCTTCAGACTCCGAAGCATGCCTAAAAAAAACAGAACATGGAATACAACATACATAACATTGAATAGGGTATAATTGACCGACCTGCAAGCCGCCAAGGCTTGATTAAATCAGGGTTCCACATTTTCCAGCTTTCAAAATTCCACGACTTTTAAGGACCTTTTCAAGGACATTTCGAAAAATTTAATGACATTTCATTATGAAAAAATGCGGGTTTTCACGCAACATGGGTATCCTTTAGTTCAAAATGTTACAAGAAACACACCCAACATCTTATATATTTCTTCAGGAAAATATTTTCCATGACTTTTAATGACTTTGATGGGCTTTTGTAAAAATTCCAGGACTTTCCAGGCCTAGGAAAAGGACATTTCTAAAATCCATGACTTTCCAGGTTTTCAAGGACCCGTGGGAACCCAGTAAATATGTCTTTACTTTACATACAGGATTGAGTCTTCGTTCTAGAAACTGTTCAGTGCAACATTTAGCTTCAAGCATTTTTAGAAAATTAGGAGCGGACGGATTGCACAGCAATGAGTTTTTGAAATCTTGTTTGGATGAACAGTTTTCAAAGTTTGATAAAAACATTTATTAGACTAATATCAAGCGATATAACTGATCTGGGGATGGTAACATACAACTTCAAGGCTGTATTTACGAATTCATTCAAATAACCGTGACAGAGCCCCTTCCGCATGTGTGTTTTGGTCCTCCTCGCCATATACTTGTATTTCTATGTTTACTGTGTTCTTTTTTGTCAAAACGACTTTCTCAAAGAAGCATAAATAGACAATATCCACAAACCTTAATTTCCTTAGCTCGTTAGCTTTCGCTATCAGCTTCTTGAACTGAAAATGATGATTCAGATAGTATAATGTATCAATAACATGTCTATAAAAATAGACTCGCGACTCGTGAGCCGATGTTTACGTTAATCGAGAGCGGTGTGCAGTAAATGTAGCATGTTTGCAGTCAGCTTCAAGCTTCTTGCAAACAGTTGACTGCTGCACGTTCTTTCCGACAGCACTAAAGAATATACATATTATAATTCAAGTCTGATTCACTATTGCATGTAACCAGAGACCATGAGGACACGGGGAATTCTTATTTTAGCCAAATCCAGCTAGTAAATTATCTTGCCAAAACACAATTAGCTATATGCAGGGGCGGCATATCTAAGATTTAGAAACGACTTTATAAAAATCCGCTCTGTATGAAAGTGAAGAAGTTGGCAATTAAAGAGACTGTGTCAGCCGCCATTTTTAGAGCATAGCAACACCAAGTCAGAGAAAGTATCCATTTTCATCGGCTGATTTAGAGAATTTAGAGCAATCTTCTTGACTGAATTTGGTAAATCAAATCCTAAACTTTGATTTGGTGTTTATTCAGGGTTCGTACGCTTATGTAAAGAAAACAAATCCAGGATTTTCAAGGATTTATACAGGACTTTTTCGAACATTTTCCAGGACTTTTTCCTTTCGCGTGAACCATTCAAATAACGAGCAAACAATATTCAAATATTGATTATAAGCATTTCTTTACGGTATGAGTGTGTAGTGACCATGTTGATTTAAGAAAACAAAACTACAATGCTTATTTGCTGCCAACATCACATATCCGCCGATTTTAAACCCACGGTTTAGTTTTTGGGATCCATTTCCAGGACTTTCCAGGAGTTCAATAAAGATTCCAAGACTTTCCAGCCCTGGAATTCAAAATTTTCAATTTCAAGCATTTTCCAGGTTTTCCAGGACTTGAACGAACCCTGTTATTAAGAGATTTCTACACGTAAATTTGTCTTCTAATGTCGATCAAAAACAAAACAACAAAAAGTTGCTGACACTGGTTCTTTAAAGGCCCATCACCAACCGAGAGCCTTTGCGGTCTATTAGCCAATCAGAGCACCCGAAAAACAATGGATCAATTTGAAAACAAAAGAAAACGGGGCGCAAAGGCTCCCGGTTGGTTATGGGTCTTTAAGAAAGTCCAATCCTGATTGGAAAGACATTCAGCATACCTTACAACTGAGTACATGATCTTGCTCTTGTTTCTCCTTCTCCTTTAGCTCACTGACTTTTTGCTGCAGCTCTGTCATGTCCTTCTTGTGAGCCTCCTTCAGTTGGAAGTTGAGATGCCGTTGGCTGTTGATTTGGTTTTGCTGATTCTGAGGAGAGCACAAAATGATGGTTATGAAAGCAAATTTGAGCAATGTCAGTCGAGACAACTTACTACCAATTGCGTCCATCCATGAAGTGTGACGATTTTTTCGCGCTATAGTTTATGTTTCAAACGTGCACGTTTTGTCGAGAAGTTGTCGTGTTTCTCGCTCGCTGATTGGCTGCAGGTTTTATGGTTTTTCAGCCAATCAGAGGGCGAGAAACGTGACTACTTTTCGACAAAATGTGCACGTTTGATAAGTAAACCTTCACGAAAAACTCGTCACACTTCATGGATGGACGCAAATGGCCGTTGGATAAAAAAACTATGAGTTTTGGATAATTTGCCACAATGTACGTAATTTCTAACCTTAATTCTGAAGCTCTGCTACAATCAAATGCAAAACGTTGGCGCGCTTGCCTCCCCTTCCCTCCGCCCTTTCAAGTGCTAGTTGAGCTCGAAAGGCGGCCTAATTTTCCAGCCAACATTGAACGAGGCAGGGAAAGGAACGGCGCGAACTACTTTTGCATTTAATTGTAGCTATAATTATTCAAACAATTTTCACTGTCAGGACTTCTGGCAGGTCGCGGAAAAAAAGCCAAATTTCGCGCAGTTTTTAGGGCCAAATTCGCGACTCGTCCGATTGTGACCAATCGTACCACAGGATCCAATGGGAACGATCGGAATCTAGTGGTGTGTCACCGGAGAAAAACGGCCGATTTCGCGGGATTATTAGGTTCACTTTTGCAGAAGAACGGCCTATTTCGCAAGATTGTCAATTGGCAAGTTGTCGCTAACTAGAGTTAAATGGAAAATAATGTTTCTTCGTCTCTTTTCCACATAAAAATATTCCTCAACTATGCGTGCCGCAAGTTTACCGGGTTTTGCGGCGAGTGAATAGCCAACGGATTTTGCGGATATAACCAAATTAGAAAAAAATCGAGAAATTAGAGAACTTCCAGAAGCCCTGCACGGTACCTGCACTTATGTGCGCACGCTCTGATTTATTGTTGGCCTGATGATGGTTTCAATACCAACTAAAATGTCACCTTTTCAAAACTAGTTCTTTCTTCTCATTTTGGCAAATGAAGAAACTAACTCTCTTTGGTTTAACTTTTGATTAAAGTATATTTTTCTTGACATTTACCACTGTATGCATTGCTACTGGACCTCAAAATTCAATGTTGCAATGGGCGATTTTCAGCTGTCAATGAAACAAAAACGCTCGATTTGGCTTCTTCAGTGGCCAAAATGGTTCTAAGCTATCCTTTGGCTTCCTTCTCTGAAATGTTTAATTTTCTGGTTCAAGAAAGTTAACGGCACAGTCAATCGCAACAGTGAATTTCGAGGTCGCGTAGCAATGCATATGGTGGTAACATTACCCTGACAGTGTCCTTGAGTTGCTGCAGTTCTGGGCTATCCCGTTTTTGAGGCATCGGAGTGCTGAAAAAATGAAAACAAATTTAGGCACAAATGCTTGACACTAGAGATAACTTCATACAAATCAACACAACACAAATATCTCCCTAGCCTGCTTGCCGGCAGCTGCTGGGAGTATTAACACAGAAAGCCTGGTCCGTTCACTGATCAGCCGCTTGCCCCAAAAATCAAGATGGCACCCGGCCAGCGAATGGACCTTACGTGATAAACAGCCAGTAACTGCCTACAAACACAAGGACATACCCAGGGGGATCTGGACCCCCCCCCCCCCCCCCCCAATTGGGTAATTCCAGAAAGTAAGGGGGGGGGGGGGGGGGGGGGGGGGGGGGGTTGAAGCTCAAAATTCTGCCTGCATGGGGTGTGGGGGGGGGGGGGGGGGGGGCGGTTCAAGCTGGAAGCTAGGTTAACCTCTCAGGAATTCAATATGCATGGGGGGATAAGCCATTTTGGAAATTCTGGATGCATGGGAGAGTCAAAAAACTAGTGCCGTCTTCAGTAGGGGTGCATAGATTTTCTGGAATTGCCCATTTTAAGCCAACATATATCTTTTGGAATGTCTAACTTCAAAATCAAGCTTCGATTGCCAGTGTAGTATATTCTGAATAGTGTTCCTCTCGAAACTTATGAGTAGGGACAGGAGAAACTCTTATACAACATGTCAAAAAATAAGTATAATCATAATTCTAATCTCCAAAAATACATTTAAGGGACAGCAGTTAACTTTGGATATCTGACACCTGTAAAAGATAGCACTTGAGTGAATTTTTATACCCTAAGGGATAGAACAATCATCCCTGTATATTTTTTAGGGGAGCCACCATGCCTCAGAATATGAATCAAGTACCTCATAAGTGGAGTAGAATGGGAAGAACCTGATGAAGTCTGTGTAACAAAGAAAAAAAAAATCATCTTAGAATCTAAGAATTAGAAACTTAAATATACACTACAGGTTGCAAGTATATTAACATGAACACACATCTTTTGCAAGTAGTACAGTACTAGCATGCCTCTGTTTTGCTGATGTTTTGCAATGGAAATAAAACACTATCCATGGTTTAGTGCATATAACTACTGACAGGTTTTTAGATGCCAGCACACCCTTTGCACAAAGAAAACAGCAAAGACTGCCAGTTGCTGAAGTGCTGGTTTTGCATTTAAACAAGACCAAATCTTTACGCAACACACCATTTCACCTATGGAATTTGGTGCATATTAATTCTACAAGTGTATTGAAAATGAAGATGGTAATCAAAGGCATGCCATAGGCCAACTCGTAGGAACCATCGGAAAATACCACACTTCTAGCTGCGTTTGGTTATTTTGCAGTTTATTCGACAGGGCGGATCTGTGCTTACTATTAGTTTCTATCCTCGCAGTTTATGAATGTTCTACTCAAGTTGTCCTACCGTATAGCTAAATTTTGATTAAATTTGTAGGATTTAAACTTAGGGAGAGGCGAAACTTTGATCAGCGCAAAAAATATGTTTTACCATCTTTATGGAGAGCATTAAGGTCTAGCATTTTACCGTATACGCTTTAAATTTACTTAAAAGTAGCCTTTAAAACAATTCGATTTTTGCGCATGAGCAAAAATAGCGCACCTCTTATTTGCCTACATTGCACCCTCTTGTCTCTAGGTGCCTAAACTTTGCATAATAAAGGTTCTTATACAGTGTAGTTTATAAAATGACTAAAAAAGAAGTGTTTTTAAACAAACAGTTTTTCATGGATAAATTTAGTGACAATCTGTAGTATACAGTATATACTTTGGTGAAAGCACAAGGGAAATAGAGAAATGACCTCAAGTTTCAGTCCCGCAGATGACTCACTTGATACACAACTAGCCACACGTTAAAAATGAATGAGATCATTTAACAATGCAGACCACAAAAAACTGGTTACCTACATCAAGGGCCGCAGAACATGCATTCAAGTGGCGAGGTTTGTAAGGAAGAATGTATCACAAAAGTGGTAAATACAAGGGCTAAATACAAGGTATGTATGACAGTTTCTGGAAAAGTGGTAGGGCTCCCTCCCCATCCGTGGCCCCTCCTGCA
Source organism: Scolanthus callimorphus (assembly GCA_033964015.1). NCBI lineage: Eukaryota > Metazoa > Cnidaria > Anthozoa > Actiniaria > Edwardsiidae > Scolanthus > Scolanthus callimorphus. Next base: position 33,182,815 of record CM066911.1, read on the forward strand.
TATCAGCTGTCATACCCAGTCTGTTATATACGGTATCATTAATGATAACAATCTACCAGTCACTGCATGTTATCATATTACCTCAGGTCTAACAAGTGGAGAAATAGGTTCTTTTGGAAGCTGAGGAGGGGATGCTCTACCCCCTGAAGCTGCAGCACTGGTGGTGTACCCCTTGTTCAGAATTTCTGAGTTTATATTAAGGTTGCCCTTGTGATCCACCAAGTCAACTGGTACAGCCTCTGAAAAATGCAAAGAAAACAATTTTGGATTTGGTGGTGGGTTGTGACTTGTCAAGAATAGAGCATGGGAAAGAGAGTATGGATGTTGCATTAGGGATGCCATGCTCTATGCCAGTGAGTGCGGGGCCCAAAGGAAGATTGACATGGCAAGACTTGAGAGAAACAAGCAGGCTATTATGCTGAGGTGAATGTTTGCCCTGAAACCTGATGATGACACCAGCCTATGTGTCATCCACAATGCACAAAGGATTGTTTGTCAAAATGAAATGTTCCTAAGTCCAGCGAGAGTTCCCGAATTTTTGCAGTTGTAAAAGACAATTGCGATATTTTTTAGAATCAGCTTAGAATGCTTGGCAAAGCAATAAAAATCATTCTGATTGGCTAATTTGGGAGCAAGAAATCATTTGGATCAAGAAGGCAAACTCAACTGTGCTTACTTATCTAAGCAGATAGGTAACGAATGCTGTCCTTACCTAGCATGGACGTCCTGTGTTTTTTTGTTGTCACACACAGAACTTTCCCACATGTCATACTATTCATATAGTCGACACCCTGTTAAAATCAAAGCAAAATCCTCAAACTACTGGACAAGATCTAAACAGCAAATGTGCTTGATCAAGTTCGAATACAAGGACTTCTTTAAAACAATGGATAATAAACAGGGCCCGTGTTTTGATGCGCTGGTGCGGAAACGCATAATTTGGCTTTCTCCGCATAATGCGCATAATCGGCCAAATCCCGCATAATCTCGCATAATTTTCCAAAATTTTGTGAAAATCATTAAAAAGGCATCATTACTTATGGTGAATTTCAAACCTTCTCACATATTTTTCTCACAAAAGTGATACACTTCTTCTGAAATCGCCTGTCCAATGTCAACAAAACAACCAAACAACTCGAAAAAATGAAAATAACAACAAGGCGTTCTATGCTAATCGCGTCACGCTGCCCGGGAACTGATGTTGACAAGAAATAAAATGTACCTAGTTAAAACTTGGCCAACTAACTAATATTTCCAGGTGTGCAAGAGACATTCAAACACATGTTTGCGCTTTGGATATTTTGCAAAGTAAAAACAAGTGGGAGAGGAACACAGTCGGCTTATGCAGTTCACATTGATCACATCACATTACGCTTTTTCATGGATCATTTACACAACAGAAATGCAGTACATTTCTGGTTTTATACAAGCTCTTTAATACACTACTTCCCCCGATAGTGCAGATCGCTCTCGCGATTAATTTTGAGAGAATTAGGCACAGAACGACGGCAAACAAGTGCGACAATGTTTTTGAGATCACGAAAGATAGTAACGATAGCTCTGATAGTCTGCGCGTAGCTCTCGTGTAGCGAGATCGTGTAGCGCTACGATCGTTGTGGTATGAAAAAGAAAGTAATAAACTTTTTTTTGTCTACCTGAAAGAAAACTTAGCGTCATTGCGTCTAGTAAAGCGAAGCGATTGGAACTCATCACAATGCATTTTATCAACAAACAAGATTTGTTAAAGTCAAATAGTAACTATGTCCATTTAATAAAACAGCTGAAAAAAGCAAAATACCTTACGGCACTAGGAAAAAATATTGCACAATCCCGCATAATTTCGTATTTTTAGCGCATAATTTCGTATTTTGAGCGCATAATTTCGTATTTTTAGAGCACAATTTCAGAAAAAATCCCGCATAATTTAAGAACAAATCCCGCATCAAACCACGGGCCCTGAATAAAACACTTATTGCAAGTGTAAAGCAGGCCTCTGCCTTCAGTGTAAAGCAGGCCTCTGCCCTTATTACACTTGCCTCAACCTTGCTTCGGATATCACAACACCTCTTCAAATAAGTGTTTCTAAGGGGCCGACCATTTAACTTTTGAGGGGGGGGGGGGGCTTTTTTGAAAAAAAATATCCTGCACGGCCCGAAGGGCCGAAAAAAGTTTCCTGCACAGCAAAATGATGACTAAAACCCTTCTTTTTATTGGAAAAAAAATTCTCACCGCTTAACAGAGGTAGAAAAAAATATATTGCACCGACAAAAAAGCCCACCCCCCCCCCCCCCCTCAAAAGTTCAATGGTCGGCCCCTAACAAGGCACGACTTTGCATGTGATTAACCCTCAAATGTAACATTATTATACAATACCTTCAAGAACTGAGGAGATTTGCTGTCTAAGTCTTGAAGGCCATCCAAACCATATCTCTGGGCATAAGGCTTATGGTTGATAAGGGACATTGACAGGCAAACCATTTCTCGTCTAGTTATTTCTTCTGTGTTGCCAAAGTCAATAAATCTCACTTTCACCTGGCCAACATAGAAAATATTAATGGCATTAGCAATAACAACAATTAACTAGGAAACACTGTGCTACTGAAGACTTTGATAGGGAGGCTCCTGCATTTCAACCTCTTCTCTTGCATCTACAATCAGCAGCGAAAGTAGTTAAAGACTGAAAATGCTGCTCTTATTTCAACTACATAAGCGTTGTATTCTTGGCTTTAATTTCCTATTCAATGTTGCGGCCCAACCACCAGTGCTTTTCAAATAACAAGGGGAGAGGGGGGATAATGAGAAGGGGAGTGGTTTATTATATGGAAACACAACATTTTCTAGTATGGCAAGGCATAACATTCTCAACACTATTGCTGCTGATTGCAGCCTGAATCTCACCCATTTTTTTATAGGAAATAATGTTTTGTTAGAGAGATCTTTCAAAGCTTTTTTTTTCTGCACCACGAGATCATTGTTTTGATGCAGCACATGATCATTGTTTGGTAAAGAACTTGAGATCCCTCATCTACTTTTTGATGCTTTATCAAGCAGTTACTCTCTACTGATTTCCATAGTAAACCCCTCACCTTTTCCCCTTGTGCTTGCTCAACAACTATACATCTGTACCACTGGCTGTCCTCACTATAAATCCCTCCATAAATCTGTGAAGGGGATAAATCCTGTAATCAACAGAACTTTTTAATTTAAGGTAAAACAGCGGGGCATTTAACAGGCATGGGCAGCAACATCACAGGAGGTTACGGTGAAGAAAGTACCAAGTTGCAAAGAAGTGTGAGAAAAGCAAGCAGATGTAATTTTTTATGTCAGGAAGCAAATGCTAGTCACAAAGTAGCAAGAGGAATGTTTATTTCTTGAGTCGTTATGAGGGTTCTGAATCTTGGTACGTGCCAACAAAATTAACAGGGAGTTATGTAAGCGGCAGCAGAAGCAAAATAACATTACAGGACTTCTGCAGTTGAACTCCTTTTTCCTCTCACATCCCCCACACTGTTTGCCTCGAATACCGTAGATTAATTGGTATTTTGCAAGCAGTGTGTGTCACTCTTGGTATGTACTCTCTCAATGAAGTTAAAGTTGTCCTGCTTATCTACGCAGGTTATCTGACAGGGTGCGGGAAATTTTTGGAAATTGTGCGGAAATTTCAGGGCAAAATGTGCGGAAGAAAAGACAAATTGTGCGGGAAAAAAAACAAATTGTGCGGAAATTTAAATGCCTCTAAAACAAATTTAATTTGCCTCTAAAACAATTTCTGAGTTTCAATATGGTCTACCATTGTGTATACATATTAAAAGATGCTTTTGTACACAAAAGCTTCGATAAAACACGGGGGGGGGGGGAACTCTCATCAAGCTCTTGTTTTTCCAAGGAAAGTGAAAACTAGCTATTTTGGTCACCAGGAATGCCTGGGCATAAATTTCATTAAGGAAGCGATATGCAATTTTTAGAGTCAAGTTTTCTAGAGATTTTCGTTCTTTTATCATTACCCTGCGAGCAGTGATTTCCTCCTCTCTTAGGCCGGCGGCTAGGGAGGGAGAGAAACCACTGCGAGCGACCGTTTGGTTTTCCATCGAGTAACGCAAGTCACATCTGGCGCTAAAGGACTTAACACATGGGACTTGACCTTTTGCGTGACAACTTCCAGCTAGATTTTCAGCCAGTTTTCCGTAGTTTTCCATCTCCGAAGTGTTAGCATTTCCTCCAAAACATACAGTTAAGCTTACTATTGCTTGTAGAATTTTATTATGCCATGTTTGGAGCTTTATTTCTGTGCGAGTTTGTTTTTCCGTGGCTTCTTTGGATTCATGGCGGTTTCAACTGTTGATTAAATATATTGTCAACATGTACCAGTGTCAAACGGGATTAAACCGGTTTTACTGCTTTTGAGTTAATTTATTCATCCAAGTTTGAGGACGGCGCTAAACGGTCACTCGCAGTGGTTTCTCTCCCTCGCTAGCCGCCGGCCTAAGAGAGGAGGAAATCACTGCTCGCAGGGTATTTTATCATCCAAAGCACTCAGAAAATGCTAGAAATTGAGGAAATATAACTGTAAAGACGATCTGAGGTCTTGAAGAAGTGAATTTCCAAGAATTTTTCCAAATTGTGCGGGAAAAGCTCTCAAGGTGCAGAAATGGCCAAATTGTGCAGATCCGCTCCACCGCACCCTGTCAGATGACCCGTCTAGGGGATGGGAGGCATGCTCCCTTGAGACTTCCTTTGTAACTGCTGTTAGCTGCCAACTTTTGTTGGCACTCTACCTTTTTTAGGAATGGAGGGTTCTGTAACACTGGTTTGTTCTGACAGTACACTTGCAGATCAGAGGACAGTTTTTCAATTCCCTCCGCAGTAGTCGAATCTGCAGACTAAATGCAAAAAAAACATGTCATGATATGGCCAAATGCTCTGCTTGAAGGTTTTGTTGTCCCCTCTCCTCCCACCTCTAACCTGGGTATAATTTCTACGGAGTAATCAGTGTGTGACAGGTGGCAGGGTTGCCATCATGGCATTGTTGCCATGGGAACCTCCTTATTGCTGCTACTGCCTCCTTATATGGTGTCAACCCTCCATCATTTATTATATTGACCAGTTAATGAACTCAAATAAACTATCAAATGTATTTCAAAAGAGTACTTCAGTGCTTGACAATAGCATGGCAATTACCTGTGCCCAGAATGTAGTTGGACTCTCTACATGAGTAATAAAGACAGACTCCTGAAAAAAAAAAACACTGATGACGTACAAGTATAAACCAATAAGTGACTATGTTATATACTGCCACCAAGCAAGGGTAATAAACTCAGAAACTTGCCCAAATGTGGCTGATTGAAATATAGCTTCACCAAGAAATCTGTGTTCTTTCATGCCTTGTTCACTTTTGGACTTGAGTTCTAACCATCAAAATAATGGAAATTTTAACTTTCTTTGGTTGAGAATCTTTCTTAAGTGGTGTGTAACGGGTGTGTCTTATACACGGAACATCGCTTTTGGTAATTTGCATAACAACAGATATAAAAGATCCTTTACAAATTGGCGATTCATGGTTGTGTGGTTCGGTTGCCAATAATAAAAATAGGATTTCGATCCGTGAAACCTGCCAGGAGGCGTTGGAGGCTGTTTTTATTGCAAAAATCTTGGAGTTTGTAGACACAAGCACCGTTTTGGATTTTGTCTCTCGGCCCAGGAGGCACGTCCAAAAATCCAAGATGGGGCTCGTCGGCACTCTTGACTATGAACTCCGGGATTTTTGCAATAAAATCAGCGTGTAAACACCTGCTACAAGGCTACAATGCATAGAAATATTAGCACAACTATTTAAATTTTGTGTGAAATTATGTGTAGCACAATATTTATCTCAAACAAACAAAGAAACCATCAGAAATTTTACTCGTCTGTTTGTGGCGAGTACATAAAACATTTGCCCTCATGTTTTTATTGTCATTGTCCACTTACTGCAAGACTATTTCTCATGGGATTTCTTTATGGAAGTGCTGTTGCACACAATACACATTGAAAATCTTTAGAAATTTATTTTTTTGCCAAAATGACCTCAAAATTTGAGGTGCGTCTTATATAGAGGTGCATCTTATATACGGGTAAATACCGTAAGTCACAAGGACAAGACTACTGTACCGGTACTACTGTATGTCTTGTATGCAGTACTTACCTTTTGTGGAACAAATGGAGCACCTCTGTTGTTGTTGTTGGACTCATCACTAAAAAAAACAAAGGATATCCAGATATCAAAGTTGGCCACCCCCAGAGACAAGAAATCTATTGCCTTTCTACAATACGCCCAAGGATGTTATGAGGGAGAAATACAGTAAATGTATGAGAATGAAGACAAAGCTCAAAATCTTGAGAATTGCACAAGTTATGAGATGGGCATTTAGGTCTTTATTGAATAAACAGGGCTTCTGGGGAAAATATTGAAATAAGCATGTAGCCTGCAATTTATCCACATTCAGCAGAGATTTCGAAAAGTTCCATTTTTGGCATAGCGTAGATGGAAGGCACAACCGCAGAATTAATTAGCTATTGTGTGGATGGTGCCTGATTGTGGCTCAGCCCTTTGTAATCACAGTTTACAAACAACAACAACATTTTATTTCATTTCTTAAGGGACATTAGGGGTGGACCATTAGAAATTGGGGGAGGGGGGGTGGCAATTATTGCACAAGCTGATCCCCGAAAAAAAAATTCATGCACAAAAAAATTGCCACCCCCCCTCCCCCAATTTCTAATGGTCCACCCCTTAACAAGATTTTCTAAACCTAACCTAACAACAACACAAGTAGGTTGGGAGCTGTGTTGCTAAATAACTGACAGTTTTCTATTGTTATCCATTCACTATTTTGACTGGCAGTTGAAAATTTAGCTAAACCTTTCCTAGATCCTAACCCTAACCTAACCAAGAAACAAATACGGATTATTTTGTGTTTTTCGTGTTGAAAATGACAATTCTGTATGCGGTTATTTGACTGCCAGCCAGCCATGTAGAAAGGGTGGTGAAGGGGGGGGGGTAGCGATCACGAATCACGGACCGATTTTTCGTTATTTCACGGATCACGGAGTTATGAAAACGCTTTTCACGGAAGTAAAATTTTAAAAAACGATTATGCAAGTTGTGTTTTAAGTAAATATAGTGATATAAGTACTATGCTTGATCTTTTTTCCTGATATTTCTTTTGATAGTGTGAGATTTCACTTAAATTATGGTATCGCCATCAAAACGACAATTGATCACAATTCAGTAAAGTACGATTTCAAGGTCTCCTGTTATTTTATCATTTCACGAAATTGGTTTGCTCATAGCATCCAGATCAGAATTTTTGCTACTATGAAGATGGTTCGGATCAGTACCAAGCCTTGCTTGTATGTTTCTGGATGCGTGCGAAGCGCGCTGCGATTTTGAACATCAATCTACCCGGTTAATGAAATTCTTATTTCTGAGACATAAAAATCACGCTGATGAAATGGAGTCACGGAAAAAACATAATAGAAATTTTCCAAAACTAAAAAAAGCACAGTACGATGTTTTAGTTTCTAAATGCTACACCAAAGTATCCTCTTTATGCGTGCAAAGCGCGCTGCAAATTTTGGACATATAAGTTACAAGAATGGGGAAAGTCCAGGAGTAAATGAGAACATGATGTTTAACAATTGCGCTTCCTGACATTGCTGAACCTTTATTTACTGTTTGCTGATAGTAAATTTACTTAATTTTAAAAAGACATTTTGATGTTGTAAATGGCGAGCGCGCAGCGCGAGCCGACAAAAAAAACCAATCTATTTTTAAGGACGTCAGGTTCCCTAAAAAGCAGTCAGGAGAGAATGAGCCTGCTCGATATTGGTCCAAATGGTCCGTCTCTAATGACCAGCTTTCACGTTTCACGAATCTCTAGGCCTGTAATCACGAGTCACGTAAGAGAAATTCGTAAAATCACGGGTCACGAGGGCATGAGATTTCACGGATCACGGCAATAATTTTCCTGTTTTCATGAGTCACGGAGCAAATTTGGGGTGAATCACGGATCACGGAGAACCCCTTCACCACCCTGTGTAGACACTTTGTTAAATTATTTCTTGTATTGGAAAATGTCCTCTATACTGTGTGCAAAATAAATTATTACCACAGAAAAAAAAAACATTATTTACACGAAATGCCCATCCCCTCCCCATCAGAAGTTGAACAATAGTCTGCACAAGCAGATTGCAGTTCGACCGGAAGGAGCCAGCTAAAATAATATTTTACTCACCTATATTCACTGTAAGAAAAGTCTGGCCCATCAGCACCATAAAAATCTCCTCCCTGTGAAAGCAAAACCCAAAAAAACCTTTAAGAATTCATCTAAAAGGTTTGTTTTGTATAGTTTGCAGCATTTGCCCCCATTTAGCAATGAGATAACATCAGGAACTTTGAACCTTGATTTTGAATGAAACTTTTGAGATCATGTTTTGGATTTTTGAGCTGAAGTTTGAATCAACCCGGATTAACAATATAGGAAAACAAATTCTATAAAGAAATACTCTAGATGAGAGTTAAAATGAGGTTGACTGTCAGTCAAGCAGAGTAAAAACAAATATGCGTCCTTATCTTGCTTCGCTACTATAAAACATGCAAAGAAATGTGAGAACTTTGGCAAGCGCGCGTCAGCGAACTCAAGCTTATGCGTGTTTATCCCGGTTTATATCATTTAAATAAGCCACATACCAGTTGATTTACACGAAATTGCACTTCATCTACTGGAGAAAGCTATTCAAATAGCCGAGACATGTAAATAAATGGGAAAAACGCTTGCAAAACTACAGTTGAACTGACCTCACTGGAGAAGCGGCGTCGATTCCCAGACCAATTCGTTGGGCTGTTTCTTCCGTTTTGCTCCGCTTCAGGATTGAAAGGCGGTCCCTTAGGCTGTCGAAGCACCCCATTTGATTTCATGATAGCTTGGATAACGAAACACTGATAAAAAGGCAAGGATTTGTCCGTATTTTGCAGCAGAAGTTCGACCTGCGCGTATGGAAGTGTTCGCACTCTTCGCTGCAACACGTGCAAAGAATGCTGGTCGTATTTGCGACTTCTGATTGGCTAATCAAGTACCCAATCAGAAACCTTTTGTTTCGCGCGGTTTTCCCGGCAACACACGTGTAGGCTGCGGCAAATGAAAAAGCCCGGATCTCAAAAGCCGGATTCCCTAGGGTGATTGAGTAAGGCCCGTTTCAAACGTCGCGCCAACGTCGTGCCGAACTCAATTCTATTAGGTTCGACGTTAGCGCGACTCTGGCACGACATTGGTTTCAAACGTCGAACCGAAGCGGGCGGGCACATGGCCAACGGGCGAAACTTGAATTTGTTTCTCAATTGAACAAACCAAGAGTGGATTAACAAGAGTTAGAATCTTTCCCTACTGTATTTGTCCACATCACAGTCAGAAAAGTGTCTATTTTTAGATTTGAGTTTCGCGCGCGAAAGTATTCGGATGCTCAGGCTCGAATGCTCGTATACCCAATACACAACAAAATAGAGAATATCCTACCTTATCTTTGCGATTTTAACGGTTTTTCCATTGATCTGCGATTTAATTTTAGGCTGGATCTCACAACTGTTCACGTGGCGAGAAAGTTGGAACCCTGTGGATGACGAATTTTCGCGGGCATCCTATAAAAATAGACGACTTTTCTGGCTGTGATTCGGGCGTACATAGTAAATATGGAAACTCTTGGTAATCCACTCTTGAATAAACGTATAACGCCATTCACCATTATTCGTGCCTTCATGTCTTGCAAAATGTTCCCGTAAACTTCTTTTTTTTTTTAGTTTTTCGTGTTCCGTGAAAGATGAGTTTCTTTGTAGTTGTTTGCAATATCTGCTACATCGTCTAAGTTTCCTTCATTACAATACAATAAACTCATATTTCACGAGGGTTTCATAATAACATACAGTAGTTTTCTAACTTATGGCCCTCAAATTTGAATTGTCCACACACTTCTATGGCCCTTCTTGTTTTATCGCCTTTCTTTTGGTTCTCCTAGATCTTAGGAGAAAGATTCAGAAGATTCCGAGACGAGTCCGCAATCTTTCTTTTCTTTTTATCCTGTCTCTTTTTTGCGACTGCGCACAACCCCTCTCTCTTTTTTTGCGACTGCGCACGACGACGTATAAACCGGTTTGGTAAGTTTTTAATTCATTCGTCCCTGGTAGAGAGCTTCCATAATGGTCTCATTGCGCTCATCCCTAGGCCTGGTGAGGCCACTACGCAGTTCTTTTACCCACCCACCCACCCTCATTTTGCAGCTGTCTCATTGTGCTCATCCCTTAAGGCCTGGTGGGGCCAGAAGCCAGTTCTTCACCCGCCCACCCTCCCGCGTTTTGCAGTTGCCATCTTTAGCTCCGCCAGGTCTCCTTCCCATAACTTATATAAAGCACAATGAGACCAAGTGAGAATATAGTACTATTAGAAATTGGGGCGCTTTCCATTTGACAAACATTCTGGTTCGAGTTTCCGGGAGTTCCTGTTAGTGGTCATGGAAAGGTTGAACCCCCAAATCACGTGAATATCTGCACTGGGAATCGAAATCGGCGGGGTTGCTTTTCATTTACCACAAATTTTCGGTAAAATTGCATCTGAGAGATGACTCAATCTCCTACCCAGGGTTCTTAAAAAAAAAAAAAAAAAAGAACTGAATAACTTCCATTGCGTAAATACCGGTTCGAAACCAAACGAAAAGCGTCTTTTCGGGGAAATAACCGGGAATGATGTCATCAATTAAATAGAAAGCGATTTCCCGAACGTTTCGACAATTCCCGGTTCTGGGGTAAGGTTCAAAAGGTTGTCGCAAATTTCTGAAATTTGGCTAACCGGATTTGGCGCTTTCCATGTTACTAAGGAATGATGGACTCGCCCCTGAACTACTGATTGATTTTAGGCACTGTGATTTTAGAAAGTTTTACACTGGTACTTTCGCTACTCATTATCTATTTAAGGTGGATCGACCCAGTAATTTTTTACCCATGCCAACCAATTTTGAACCTCTCATACAAAAGCAGGTTGATTTCTATCGCGCGGCCAATATAACACACATACTACCCATAGACTGAAATACATGTCAGTACAAAATTTGGGGAGATCGGAGTTAGTATCACGCGACAATTGGGCCACGCCGATTTCCACTCTCACACCAGTTTCAGGCTGTAACGACATTTTTTCGAAAAATGCTCTACGGTACCTCGAGATTGACTGATTGCCTACGTGTAACCGAAGTTTGACTAAATTCTACAAGACCGATCTGAAGATATTTTAGGATTTATAAATCAGGGCTATAATTTATGTAAAATCCAGTGTTATGAATTAACATGACAGAGTTTGGTACTTCATGGTTATAAATTGAAGGTCTTTATAGCCCAATATATTTGTAATTGTTCAGGGAAGGTCATGCTTTTGATTAAAATTTATAAAATATAGAAATGTACGTATCAACATAATTCCTCCACGAATCGGCTCAGCGCGAAATTTGGGCCTTCTTTCACGAAATTTTGTCTGATTTAAAAAATCGTAGTTTTTTTCGCTCCAAAATTTTGGACGACTCCAATCGATCAATGTAAAGTTTATCTCCGCCGTTTCATATCAATTGAAATGTTCTATGGGCATCAACTGTGGACGCAAAGATCAGTAAATATTTGATGGATTCGTGTAGTTTCCTCAGGGACTTGCTTTTGTTCTTCCAATGCGGCACACGTTGATATTCGCGGTTGACTGCTCTCCGAATCGTCCCCGACATATGGTAATTAAATGCATAACAAGACCAAAGAACCTCAGAAAATTATCATACATCGGAGACTAGCCAAGCAAGGACAAGCCCACGTGCGCTCCATTGGAATTCGATTTTGTGCCGAATGGGGAACAAAAGCAAATCCCAGAAGAGAAACTATAGAAATTAATCCACTATTTACCGATCTTTGCGTCCCCAGTTGACAGCCTTAGAGGATTTCAATTTCTATGAAACGTTGGAGACAAACTTTACATTGATCGATTGGAGTCGTCCAAAATTTTGGAGCGAAAAAAAAACCACGATTTTTTAAATCAGACCAAGTTTCGTGGAAGTAGGCCCAAATTTCGCTTTGAGCCGATGCGTGGAGGAATTATGTTGATACGTACATTTTATATTTTTCGAAATCGCAAAATAATATTTAATTTTTATCAAAAGCATGACCTTCTTTTTACAATTACAAATAGATTTGGCTATAAAAGCCTGCAATTAATAACCATCAAGTACCAAACTCTAACATATTTATTCACTTCACTGAATTTTACATAAATTATAGCCATTATTTATAAATCCTAAAATATCTTCAAATCGGTCTTGTAGAATTTAATCACACTTCGGTTACACGGAGGCAACTACTCCATCTCGAGGTACCGTAGAGCATTTTTCGAAAAAATGTCGTTACAGCTTGAAACTGGGGTTAGAGTAGAAATAGGCGTAGCCCGATTGTCACGTGATACTAACTCCGATCTCCCCAACTTTTGTATTGACATGTATTTCAGTCTATTGGTAGTATGTGTGTTATATTGGCTGCGCAATAGAGATCAACCTGTTTTTATATGAGAGGTTCAAAATTGGTTGGCATGGGTACAAAATTACTGGGTCGATCCACCTTAACAATTAGACCTCGAGCCCGAAAGGGCTACGGGCCAATATCGGCTATTGACCCGTGGCCCTTGAGGGCGAGAGGTCTAATTGTTTTAGTATCACCCAACTAGTTGGACAAAAAAGTGAAAATTGTATTAAAAAATCACCAGAAACCTCAACAAAACGAGAAGCGGCCGCCATTGTTTTCATGTTCATAATCGGCGCTTTCGCTACTAGAGGTCTATTGATTATAGTCCCCTAGTAGCGTAGCCAATCAGAATGCAGCATTGGCAATAGTCCACTAGTTGGGTGATACTAATACGTGATAGATAGTGAGTAGTGGAGCCAATCAGATTGCACTCAGGTGACTTAAGGCATGGGTCCATGCGGCCACGCCTTTAAAAACATTCAATCAGGGTGAATTAAAGATATGCTTCTTGTGTTGATATGATGTCATAGACATCGTCATTCTTGTTAATTTGAGTTGTTGGTGTTTCCATGGGAACCAAATCCTAACCTTTGACCTCCATATTAAGAAATGAAACTTCAGAGCCTCCGCAGGTTCAGAAAATTCTCACCACTCATAAAACCACCAGATGGAAATGGTAGGGAATAATGTAGTATTTATCACTCCAATTTCCGATCTTGCACAACATTTTTCATTTCGAAGTTATTTAAAAAGGGTATCAAATTTCAAAGTGTCCTAAAATAGGATTCCTAATGAAATGGTCACGTTTTCGAATTGGATCAGATATACCTGTGATGGCCTTAAAGAGCCCTTGTCAGCCACTCCTTTGTTATTGTTTTCAGTCGATAGGAGACCACCAATTACGTGTAGAAATCTCGAAATAGTCTTCTAAAAACGAAGTTTTATTATTTGTTTATCGAATTCAATCGCAAATAATGCACTATATTCTCTAAATAAGCCGATGGAAATGGATGGCTTTCTCTGACTCGGTACGTTGCTAGGCTGACAAAATGGAGGCTGACAGAGGCTCTTTAATTAAACATGCCTATATAGGAAGCAGGTTTAATTGGATTCAAGATGACGTCATCACTCCAGAGCTCTCCTTACGAATCCGCGAGCGCCGCAACCAGAAACAATGCTTTTTTCAATGCTTTCCCAGAAACCTTTGCAAGTTTGGATTATGTAAATAGCTAGCGAAGCTCTCGAGCCACCATCTTGGAAAGTTTCAACTCGATTGAGCCACGTAATGGTAAGCGGTGAGTATATTTCAAACTTACGTGCTCTCCACGGTCATCACTTTGTTGCTTCAATATTCTCCAATTGGTCGCAGATTTCTTAATTTTCCAGAGTTGCTATTTCATTGTAGAGGCTTATTTTTTGAGGTTCAATTTTCGAGTTATGTTGGAGTGATCGTGTGAAGTTTCGTGCTTTCAAACGCTTGGGCCGCGATGGGCCGCGATTTTTTGTTTTTGGTTTGTGAGACGGTCGGCTGTTAGTCTTAATTAACAGGACCTTGGTAAGAGAATACGCTTTTTCTGCTCAACCTGATACGATTTGACTGAGCAAGAGGGTTTCAGGTGAATAAAATAATTTCTCGCCTCAGCTTCTCGACCATCGCGAGGTAGATATCGAGGAATATCGACCATGAAACTCGAAAATATGTTCGTGAACCTTAAGTACTGAAGATGGGCATATAATAGTATTGTGCGCATGATTTTAGTTCTCAAAGTTCTCATGAGAGCGGTTTTCATTGACTGTATTGAAACCAATCGCAAAGTAATTACATCAATTCTGAATAAAACGTATAGGTTTCCTTCAAAGTAATTGCGAATTACTCACGGCCGTCATCTGAAATCCACTCTATGAGAGCTCTGTTAGCTACCCAAACTCTGATGTTGGTTGGATGCCTAGCTACGCAACCAAACTTATCAAACTTCTTGTAGTAGCCTATCTCTGATACTAGAAAACAGAAACTACTCTTATAAGGGTTTGACAATCTCATTTTACATTTTTTATTATATTTATTTTGTAGGTGAAAACATTCATGAGGAAATTGGAGAAAGAGCCAGAAGTGTAAATGTCAAAGAAATACTGCAAAAGGATAAACAATATTCACAAACTTTGGAACACAATTTTATTGCTCTGCATATTAAAACTACAAGATCTTGTAAACATTGTGTGTTTAATAATAATATTAAGTACCATACCTTACTATTCTAGATGTGTTTCTCTAAGCAATGCATTAGTTTGCAAGCCTTTGCCATCTTTTACAAATTGAAAACTTAAGCTTATAGTTCGTGAAGAAAACACACAGGAGGAAAATTAAACTAGATAACTTAAGTTAGAGTGTAAAGGTTTTTAAATACTGCAGAAGCTTACTCGGTATGGCATTTTTGTGATACTGATGCCTATTTTCCACACAAAAGTAGATGTGTGGTTCGTTGCCCTTAGGCTGCATTCATTATGTATACTACAGGGGGGGGCAGAGGATTTTTTGGGGGGATCTCAAAATTTAGGAACTGGAAAAGGGGGGATGTCAAGTTTTTTCATAACATGAAGGAGGGATGCATATTTTTGTTGAGGTATTATATATATTTAAGACAAGGTTGTGGGCCATTCCATTTTTAAGCCGAACCCCCCCTACGGAAGAGCTCATTTCTTTAGTAACCCCCTCAGAAAAAGAGCCTATTTTGGATTGCACCCCCTCGGAAAAAAAACCACGGAAGAGGCTTTTTTTTATTGCACCCCCTCGGAAAAACCCACGGAAGAGGCTTTTTCTTAATGTATCCCCTCGGAAAAACCCACGGAAGAGCCTTTCTTTTGGTTTGACCCCTCGGAAATGGCAATTTTGCTATACCCCCTAGGAAAACGTCTTCTGTAGGGGGGGTGCGGCTAAAAAATGGAATGGCCCTGTGCAGTTTGATAGTAAATGAAGGAAGGCTCAATTGTTGAACACCGAGTTTGCTCCTCCTTCCTGAAGAAATATCACTTGCACTACTATTCTCGTGTATTCACCCTCTTTCAACTGATATGTTGGAGAAAAAAAAACTGCGCGCTTCGCGCGCATAAAGAATTATATTAAACTTAAAAGATCGTAAAAGGCCTTCTTGTTTTACTACAATTCCTCGAGGTCCTCTTCAGTGGCTTTCGTCTGCCAGACAAAACGCCTTTGGACTTTTGATTAATAGTCTTGTAGCTTCATTGTCAAAATTGAGGCGCGCTTCGCGCGCACAACGGAAAACATACCAAACAATCAAATACAAAATAAATGATACTCAGCCTATGTGTAGTAAGGCTCCAATCGAGGAGCGCACCAGATCACTTGGTAGAAAGTCACTACCGACACAAAAAAGTAAAGCCACCTAGGATTTTTATTTGCATTTTTAAGCTTTGCATTTTTTTTTTTATCATTGAGCCGTGTTCTTTATTTTTTGTAAAATTGATATAAATATAAATTGAAAAAATTGTCTCCGGGGTGAGGGGGGGGGGGGGGGGGGGGCATGTTTTTTCATTTTGACCAAGAGGGGGGATTCGTAAAAAATATGTTGTGCCTTGGGGGGATCTGAAAATTTTGCATTGTCAAAAAAATTTCCTCTGCCCCCCGCTGTAGTATACATAATGAATGCAGCCTTACTTTGATGTACACTGATCCGCAAAGTGACTAGAAATGTAAGGTTATATCGCAATACGAGGAACAAAACACGAACACATCTCGAATAATTATTCACTGGTTCACGGGCCTCCCAGAGAAAACGCGATGCCACCGATACTGGCCAATCGTATAATTATCCCCCGGGACTATCTGCCTTTCTGTCGATATAATAATCAATACCAAAGACTTGCTTTGAGGGAGAAACTTGAAGAGTTTAGTTTGGGAAGTCAGCTGCGTCGAGGATGAATATCAATCGCTCACGAACAGCGCGAAACCCTCTGACTTGTTGTCCTTCTTTAAACGAATAAATTTGATTGGATTCCTTGGAAGATCCATCATTTGAATAACAATTTGCTTAAAAACACAATGACTACATATTCACTGGCGTGTTTTTTATAATATCCTTGAATCAAAGCGAATCCCCGCCGCCATCTTTGTTTGAATACAGATCTTGAACCAAAGGGATAGTTACCATAGAAACGATGTCGTCATTACTGAAGCTCGCATCTCATTGGCTGTTCGTTTGTTTACAACACAAAACAAACCTGCTTCCTATATAGGCAATATCCTGGACTGTTTTAAACACATCACATTGTTAAAATCCTCAGAGTTTGAAACTTTCCCGGCCTGCCGAGGGCTTGTTTGGAAATTGCTTTAAGGTAAGGTTCAAAGGTCGCATTCCATGTTTCCATGGAAACAAAACATAACATTTACTTGTTTCATGACCGTTAAGAACCTTAACCATGTTTGACTGTGGAAGTAGCAAAGCCAATGAAGACAGACCACCCCCTAACGTTTTTGATCCGCCATTTTGAAGGCAAATGAGACCCAGGCCTTAACTCTCCTGAGCAGGATTCGTGATAGTATGCGAGTGGGTTTCTACTAAAACAATATAGTTGTAATGTTCGCGGGCGTAAATAGTGTTTTGGGCCCGACTCAGGCTCATTTTAGCCCGATCGCGACAAACGCTAAGTGGCATCGGCGTCCGCAGGCTAAGCGAAGTTTTAGTCGAGATCGATCACCATTAGTTCAGTTTGTGTAAAGTACGAGTAACCCTCCCTGTAGTCTAAATCGCCGATCATGTGACTGGTGTTGTAAATCTCACACAATCCAAGGCTCGGGTTGTGACTGTACGACCGGCATGCACTGCAGGCGATGCAGATCTGTAGACACCTTATATGGTCTGCTACCTCAGCTACCTGATCTATCACGTGACCTTGTGGAGCCATGGAGAACTGTGGTTGCTTCACAAACAGACGGTCATGTTGAGGTCTGTCTGAAATTAGTTTAACGCGAAAATTGTATGTTAAGCGGATTTCAGATGACCGCCACTCGGCCGGGGAAACATGCTGGACACAAATGTTGCGCAAGGACTAGGCACAGACAGATTCTGCTCAAAAATTCTTTAAAAGTTGCCGCAAAATACCCTCAAAAGTTGCTCAAAAGTTGCTCAAATTCGAAAAAGTTGCTCACAGAATCAAAAAAGTTGCTCCCCCAAAAAAGTACTTTTTTATTTTTTTTTTAGCAAGATTTTTTTATTCTGTGTTTGATTTGAAATGGCAAATGTATCACAATTGCCATTTTGTTGTAAAAATTCAATAGGAAATAACGGAAATGCGAAGAAGTTGCCCATAGTTGAAAAAAGTTGCTCAGAATTGAAAAAGTTGCTCAAAATTGAAAAAGTTGCTCAAAAGTTGCCGAGCAGAATCTGTCTGTGCCTAGCAAGGACGCGTTATTACTTTATTTCACAGTTATATAGCTTTTTTCCCTCCTTGCGCGGGTATAATCGTTGGCTATCCACTTAAAATATTCATTTTGACAAGAGTTTTTCTGTGTGGAAACAGAAAAAGAAAAGAAAAGAAAATCACTTGGAAAAATTAATTTCGTAGTAACGCAACGTTGCGACCGTATCTCACGGTCTTCTATGTTATAGAGTAAGCTGAATAGACCTCTTTTGCTCTTGGGCGTAATGTTGTCCCATTTCAGATAACGTAGCATTCCAATGAGTATTCTTTCTTTGTTTTTCTACGAACCGAAGGATATATGAATATGGAAGCAACCCAAAAAAAGAAGAATATTCAAATGAATGCCACGTGATCTGAAATGGGACAAAATACGCTCAAAGTAAAGAGGTCTATGGCAGTGCATTAGAGCGTAGCCAATAGGCAAAGACTGTCGACCTTTTCCCTGCGAGCACAGGCCTCCAGCCCAGCAAAGAAAAAGAGGCATCCTCACAGGCGTCCAGGCTGAAGTCACATTGATGTCACGCAAACGATATCTACCCTTCTTACGACGAGAGCATTGCTTGACTTCGGCCCAGCCGACTGCTAAGGGGATCCTACGGTATAATTCCGAAAATAATCCGCCTCCGCGTATAAGCCCTCCTCTCCAATATAGCCCCATCCCCTGTACTTGGGTGGACTGGGTCGAGTCGCGCGTGGGCTAGCATGGATATTCTAGCGAGGCTACCAAGTTAAAATTAATGGCAGAAAGTTCGAGAACTGAATGTTTTTCCATTCAAGATTTCATCATTTTCTCGCCACTTTCGTCGAAATTGCTATCACAAGGGGATCTTCTGTCACTTCCTTATAAGGTAAATTATTCCAAATATAGGTTTGACCGCACGAGCTGTTGAAAAACGAGAATTTTCGTCGAGAGAATTGTTTTGATATGTTTGAGAACTTTACCGGAGCCCTACAATAATTTTTTGTACAGTCCACTACTCGTCCTACTTGTCTGTTTTTGACTTACTCTTTACTTGCACATGGAAAGTTTTAGCGTCCATTCCGATATGATTACTGGCCACACAGCGCCAGCTGCCACTCATGTTCAGCGGTACTCTCTCATTTCTATACGCGCTGTCAGTATTGTTCTGGACCACCTGACCGTTATGTAACCAGGCAATATGGATGACCGGGTCACCAGTGGCCTGGCACTGGAGTGTGACAGCCTCGTTCTCGTACAGTTCTATATCCGGGATATCAGGATAGATGACTGGAGTGCCAAAGAAACCTTTGAAGAAAATCACGATTAATATTTACTAAATAAACCTTCTGGCGACTGTAATATCGGCGGATAATGTCCAAGGATGAAAAATGATACGAAAAATGAACAGTTGGCCGAGAAGCGAAGCTTCGAGGGCAACTGTGAAATTTTGAGGACCATTTTTCATCCACGGACATTATCCGCCGATATTACAGCAAGCCAAGAAGGGGTTTATTTATTTTATATCCAAGCGACTTCACTGAAAAACTCGAGAGAGAAAAAAACATTGTGGACGTGAGAAAACCACTAAACTGCAGTATGGCGCGAAAAGGCAAATCGTAAGCGGTGATTGGCTAAGCTATTTTTATTCGAGCTGTGATTGGTTGACACACAAACTGTCAATCAAACCCTAACGTGGGGCTAGAAGAAATCAGAGCGAATTCACAAAACAAATTTACAACGCACAAGTTCTAGTGCTTTCCCGAGTGTTTTTCTACAGAAATCTAGCCCAGATTTCGGGTTTTCGGGTCTAATTCCTTGCTGGACTGTTAATTAATTGTTCTGCTGTGAACTGAAGTATAAATTACAGCCGTGAAATGCAGAGTTGGAAAAATTTAGCGCTGCTGACAGAACTTGGAAGTCGGCTTGCTGGACTACACTCGAAGTGGCTGAATTTTGGTTGAGCTGATTGCAAGTTGTTTTTCTATTTGCCAAGCTACGACAAAAAGTTCTTGAGCAGTCTTGAGCAACTGTTAAGCATCTGTTGAGCAACCTCTTGAGCAGTCTTGAGCAACTGTTAAGCAATCTCTTGAAATATCATTTTATCGTCATTTTGCTCTTTTTTGTTTAGTTCTTTCATTTTTTTCGCGAATGTCAATCCGAATTAACTTGGATTGAAACAACAACAAAAAACTAACCAGCTTTGTAGTAAACCATACAAACGTTCACGGCCTGTTTAGTTGACTTTTTTGTGTTTTCCGGTGTCGCCTCAGCCACCAATTTACGTATTTCATCAACATTCTTAGAAAAAAAACCTTGGTTGCTTGTTTTCCATTATTTTTTAAACAGAAAATATCCTGTTTTTGCTTAAAACATTTCTCCCAGGACGGATATCACTTCCGACGGACAATATCGCCTGATATCTGTCCTGTGAAAATGCACCACGTGATACGTTTCGACCAATGAGCGCGCGTTAAAATTGATCACTGGGATATAATCTAAGGTATGCCAGAAAAGGACCCGTCACTCTGTGACGGGAACGAAAGATAACAGACGTCATTTTCTCTTGCAGACAGTTATATTATCTATGCATTTAAATTTACGGGTTGTTGATGGTGTTGGGCAATGGCTAGGAAATACCTCCCCCATGCCGAAATAAAACAGCGTCATGTGCATTTCACCGTTGCTTGGTCCTGGCTATGCATGGTCTCCCTGTGGTGTTGTCCTTGGTTTTGGCGCGAAAATTACGCACGCGCGCGAATCAGTTGTCGTATGTGCTTGAACAAAGCCCCCAAAATGCCACATTGAATAACTTTGAACCTCATTAAAAATCAAATCGACACAGTTCATAAATAGAATCTAGCATTGTGGCTAAATGCAAACAACACTGCAGTTTTGATTTCTTTTCAATGGCAAAGTCGAATGGGGATGGCCATAGCCATTTAGCTCGACTAGCTTCTGCTATTTCTAAAATGGCTAGTGCTCATAACATTTACATATTTTTTTCTTCTTAAGAATTATTGTAATTTTTTGCGAGTGCTAAATAAAGATGTTGTTGTTGTTGTTGAAAGAAAACTACAAAATCTAGAAGAAAACAAAATCCGGCAGAGACTTGGGCAAAATGAGAAGTCAACAAAAATGATCGAATCGTCCTCTGCGTCTCACATATGTCACCATGTCAAATCAGGTGAGCACATAAGCTTAACAGCACAAACAAAAAAAACATCGAAAAAAAATGTGGAGATTTGAGGGTGTGTAGCGCGGAATCTTTGTCATGACAGATAACAAAGCGATGTAGAAACTGAGAAATGCTACAAAAAGTACTTCGAGACCTCCAAAAAACATTTTTTTTTTCGGGAGATCTTGCTAAAAACCCGGGAGACCGGAAGATAGGGTAAAAATATTTTCACGAAACAAAACTTTCATTTTCTCTGCCGGTAACTTATTTTAAAGGCAAGAGCAACTCTTTACAAATAATTCAGAGAACTCACGGCCTTAAAAAATCCCCCCAAAAAATTTCATGGCTTTACATTTTCCTGTATTCATTTAGAGTTAGCGTGCGCTATGAGACGCAATGTTTGCTTTAGACTTGAATGAAACTTTTTTTCTCAGCTCAAAGCTTTCGAATTAGAATTATCCCAGCACTTGCCTGCAAGTAATTTGTAACATAACTATTTAGGTCTGGTTCACGAAAACGAGCGGTTCGCGAAGAAAATCCGTTCGTAATTTATGCTATGAGGGTCGTTTATATGTCGTACTGCCGAATTCGTAGTTTCGCGATGAAGTTTCTGAATTCTGCGGTATAAAATATCATCACAATGAAAACCAGATTTCTCACTCGACATATAAAAGTTTATTGCTACAGGGCGAGGAGCGTTGCGTGACTCCAATCCGGGCGGCTGCAAGGAGATAAAATTTATGGTTATTCTACGCCCCTGGGTGTTTATACCTTGTGGGGATCTTTTCTTGCAGATATGCGAGTCCGTTAAAAAATGTGAGCACGAGATGTCAATGATAACATAACCGGTGGTCTTGATGGCGACACAGTTTTCTCCTGTCCCCCCATTAGGTTGTCCCGTACTTATACGCCAGGGTTTCCATGACGACACAGTTCCATCTAACCACCTCCAGACTCCTTCCTTGTCTTCATCATTTAGACCTATTTTATGTCCGCCCGAAAACCTGAAACGAATGGATAATAGCAACTGAATAAGTAAACATCTTTTACAACTGCGAACAGAGCGAGTTTCTTTCTAAAAGTATTGTTATAGGCCCCTAATAGGTAAACAAGACGTATTTTCCCTAGTAATTTTCTCTCTTTTTAGGCTACCCAACAAGTGTAATTTGCTTGATTTGCTTGAGAACGGACCTCTAACATGAGGTACCTATCAGGAAAAATTGCAAGATTTTGGATTTTACCCCCTAAAGGTACCGGAGGCCTGATTTTAAATCCTAAAAGCACATATCTTAAATGGCATTCGCTCAGTCCCTTCAACACAGTTCGCAGAAGTTGCCGTGGAGGCGATAGACGATTCGCGCCCCAGCCACATGATCCCATATTCATACAAGAGTTTGCGTCTTCTCGGATAATGACGTTAAACCGTAGGTCCCGTCTCTCACATACACTACACTATAACCGGAAACAGAGACGTTAAAGAACCACGAGGACGTCGGAAGTTGCCCATCCTCAGTGCAGGGCTTACAACCTACTAACCCACTAAACTGACAAGGGAACCTCGTAATTGGAGCTTCTCTCTGTGAGGATTTCCCGGCCCTCGGGCGAAGCTGAATAAATGAATAAATATACTGCAACCTAAAGCCATGTGGGACACTTGCGCTTGTCAATATAACTATGTCACCGAAATGACGATATCGTAATTCTTAAGGCTGTTTTGCTCTTTGCCGCTCCGTCGATCGCTTCAGACTGACTCGCCGCCGACAGCATCAAGTTGGAATTTTATGATTGGTTTAAACAATTAACTGCCCCTGTGATCATCGCCTCTCATGTAACATGCTACGGGTTCCCTGTGGTTCTAACCTGATGTCAAGGTGCCTGCTAATGAACTCGAACTCCTGGTTATCCTTGATGTCGGTTAGGTAACCACCTCTTCCTTGGCAGTCCGCGCGGGCCTGGTTAACGCTCAGTTTTGCTGTGTTGTTGACGTGAAAATAGTAGCAATGGTCCCGGAATGGGATCCAGCCTTTCTGGCAATGAACCGCTTTTATGATAGATAAATAGATAGATAAATAGATCAACACAGGATATATATATACGTTATCACCTTCAACAGTGAAATATTGAACAATTTGAGAGTGAGAAATCAAGAATTCGTTGATTTTAAGTATGTGCCGAAGACAATAAATGATCAAGAAAGTCCTGTCGGTTTTCACGAATCCGCGCGGGCTGCCTGTGGTATTCTTGAAATCTCGGTCCAGGCCCTTTTGCCTGGGAAAAACAAAATGGCCAGTAAGAGAATGATTATTCTCGAACATCGGCAGGTTTTGGTGATTATTCTGTTACATTCCATAAGATATAAGGAAAAATACCTACAGACCTTCCAAAAGGGGATTTCCTAACCGGAAACACTATTTACTGTTTAGTCACGTGACATGCCTTGTGACGTCACTCCGAACTAAACTAAAGCGTGACATGCCTTGTGACGTCACTCCGAACTAAACTATCGCACCAAAATGTTCAGTTCGTCGAGTTTTATCATTGTGCCATGCAAAAATTAGCCTATACCTTAAATAGATTAAAGCGATTGAGGGACGTGTCATTATTTAACGGGGGGGGGGGGGGGGAGGGCTCCTATTTTTGTGGGGAGGGTCCTAATTTTCATATCGAGATAGCGTTGTCGTTTTCTGTGAATACGCGCGGGCTACCTGTGTTTTGCCCCAGGCCCTTTGGCGGAGACAAAAACAACATGGCGGCCATGAGTACCATGTTTCTCGAATACCTGTAAGTTTTGGTGGATTTCTCTGCTTTTTTCGCTAAAATATGAGGAAAAGTACTTACAGACCTTCCAAATAAGGTAAGGGGGAATTCCTAATAGAGCAGATTTCGTATGACTGCGAAAAGTGCCGTGGTACGGCGCGGTACTGTCGCGGTGGCGGTACGGAACCTGGCCTGCTGTAGATGGAATGAAATCGCCAATGAAATCGCGCAGTCGCGGTACGGTCACGGTCGCGGCGCGGAACAACTTTGTGGCGGTACTTTTCACAGTCATACGAAATCTGCTCTAAGGAAAGCGGCAAGTCGACAAGGTTAGGCTGCAAACGTCTTGATATGTTTCGCGTGTCTAAAGGGAGGGTTCAATTTTTTTCACTCCTGTTTAGGGAGGGTCATAATTTTTTTAGCAACATTTCAACGAAAGAGGGTACAACAGATGCCGATAGTAGTTATTTCAGCAACTTCTCTATAACAATTTCGGCGCGCTTCGCGCGCATAAAGAGTTACGTCTAATATACTATACTTGCACAACAAAGACACCATCCTCACGCCGTTTACAAGAACAAGTGTATCTTGACGAGGAAAAGCAAACTCCACCAAAAATGCCCTGCAATGATAGGCATAGCGGCCAAGTCACTATATGTTTGAAAGAAGACCCTATAGGTAAGCGTGAGTTGATGTTACAAGCATAGAAATTCATCCAATGGGCCGCGCTTTGCGCTACATGAATATTAATAACTTCGTCATTTTCGGCGCGCAGTTGTGCGCATGAATAATATAACCTTGTTGGCTCAGGAGCCCATAAATAGCTAGAAGCTTTCATCTAACCTATATTTATCAAAATTCGGGCGCGCGAGAGGTGATGGGATCGTTAATCATTGTACTTATAGAGGGAGGATCAATGCATTTTTACTATGTATTACCCAAAAACCTCACGTAAATAATCGAGGCGATAGAAAATATAGCTTTGACAGAAGTAAGAAAAAGTATTTCTCCTATTAAAAAAATGAAAGAGACATTGCTTCACTCGGACAATAGACTATCTGACAGGTTTTTTATAACATATATATGACATGGGGGAGGGTCCCAAATTTTTTTACCTACGACTGGGGGAGGGTCACGTTATTTTATTATGTTCAACAGTTCAAGGGAGGGTCTTAATTTTTTTAGTCTTTTTTTGAAAAAAACGGGAGCCCCCCCCCCCCCGGTAAATAATGACACGTCCCCTTAAGGCATATTTTGCGTTTTCCCATGCCCAGTATTAATGTGCTCGAGCCATATATATGGGTCATTTTTTCTTTCTAAACCACTACCAAAATAAGCCAATCCCCCCCCCCCTTCACTCTCCCTTGACTCAAAAATAATAATCCCCTAACCCCATGGGCAAAAGTAAAGCACTCAAATGAGTGTAAAAAGCCCACCCCACTGGAGTCATGTGCATAGGTGTACTCAAACAGGGAGCGCGATTCAAGAAAACTTTGCGATAGACCCCGTTCACACGAGAGCGGTACAAAACCGGACCGGTACAATTCAGGTACGAAACCGCCTGTTCGTACGGTACCGGTACAATTCTGGCACGTTTTGCAACAGTGTTCATACGCTCAGTGGCATTAGGGCATGGCTCTAAAACGAGGCCCTGCTTTTTTGTAACTTCGTTATTTTTCAACGAGAATCTTTCAAACTTGGCCCACAAACACGTTTTGGAATTCTGATTTCGATTAAGTTGTTGTTGCCATGGTAACGATGTCACGTGACTCACCATCCGCCATTTTGGATGAAATTTTTAGCGCCCGTGCAGGTATGTAGAGAAGATGAAAAATAGAAATTTCTTTCCAGCATAATCTTTCTATCATTGGATATCGTGGATCATGTTTTAATAAAGACATTTTTTCACAATATCATGTATTTCAAAACCACGAAAAATCTGATAATTTCTTTTTTCTCGAGAAATTCCAAGATATCCAATTAGTTTCATTTGAAGGAAGTTATCCTGTATCTAAATATGTGTTTACTTTTCAATTTCACCTTTTTCTGTGTATCTTCAGAGGGTCTAAATAAAAAATCCAAGATGGCCGCCACCTAGTCACGTGATAACCGTTTCCATGGTAACGAAATATAGCTCTTGTTAAAGTTATTGTACTCACCAATTTTGATGATGATCCATACAATAGAACACGAGTTATAAAGAATAATCCCTTTTTTTCAGGCAAATGGTTTTGAGCCATGCCTTAATGCCACTGAGCGGGACCGTGCCCGCCTAGCCGTGCCAAAATCGGTCCGGTACCGCAGGTCCCGTGTGAACGCGCGACGGTAAAGTACCAGAATTGTACCGGTCCGGTTTTGTACCGGTCTCGTGTGAACGGGGTCATAGACTGTACATGTAACAATGTATAAACGCCAACCTCTCATCGGTGGCACCGGTAAAGCGAATGCCAACAAATATAACAAACAACACATATTACTAAAAAAAAATTAGTACTGCATAAATAATTCTGCATCGAGAAATCAGCTAAAGGCAGTGAAGTACAGTAAAAACCCGCATAAAAGAACAGGTGTTTTGGGGATTCAGGCTGATTTTGTTCTTATACATTGGGTGTTTTCTGCAAAATCTTAAGGTGTTCTTAAAATTGTTCCTAACATCAAATACTGCATTCACTACCAACAGTCAAATAAAGAATATGATTGGCAGAAAATTAAGCTACATGGCTAAATGCACCCTGGAAATCCCCATACAGTACCTGCTGTAGACATCTGTGTGCAATGGTCTATTTGTCTATTGATCTACTGTACTCTACCACAGTAGGTTACTGTACTTGAATCTAACTGGCAGCCATTTTTTATGCAAGAACACAAATTTTTCATTTTTCAGGCTGAATGCGAAATTTTACGCTGAATCCGAATTTGTTTGTTGCCAACGCAGATTTTGCATTTTAAGAGGTGAAATGACGTCATGATTGACAGCTGTCACACAAACCTCTACAATGAATTTTTCGCCGATTTTTCTTTTCAAATTTTAACGGCCAGTGAAATTCAAATGTATAAGTGGCAATGTGATATTCAAAAAAATGTATCTATATTATGGGATAGGGTGATTGATGGGCGTAGAACGTCATCCAAAATGGCGGATCCAAGATGGCCGCCGTGCCGCCATTTTGGATATCTGTTGATTGTTTGAGGCCATCACGTTCAAAGGCTAAACTTAAAAAAAATAAAAGACAAAACTTAAACGATTCTGCAATACATAAAAAGTAGCAACTGACGATTATGGTGGAAAGAGAATAATACATAGGCAAATATATGATTGTTGTTAGTGAATTTAGGTAGGAAGCGCAATCCACAAAATTATAGCAAGTTAGTCGTCCCTACTGTAAAAGTTCTCACTATGACTATTCATTCCAAAGCCTATCACTGAGTCAACTACATCTACGACTATTGTTTTAAATGCATGCAGAATATTCCTCTTACACACACAGGAATAATAATGATAAGAAAAAGCAGGGAAAAATGTGGAAATCATTCTATGGCAATTTAGGCGTTGCTCCAGCCTTTTCCGAATTTTGTTTTATAGCCTGGTGGTAGCAACTTTGAACTTATAAGCAAAAGTAGCGAATGTAAGACTTTAATTTGTCCTCGGAGTAGCTTTCCTCTCTATGCTTGAAAGCCCTTTCCTATTCCAACCCCTTTCTTGTCTGAGGTTTCCTTTTGAGGTTTTCTGCTGGTCCTGAGGTTTCCGCTATTTTTCGATTATGCCACGGGGGCAGCAGATTGCACGGTCATTTTGAACGAGCTTTTGATATAAGGACTTCAAAGGCATAGTTTTGTTGCCGGGACTGAGGATGATCATCGAAAAATGGTGATATCGTTTAGATCGTAAAATCAAGCGGCGGTGAATCTGATTAATTCACCTTTTCATATTGATTTGCCTTTCATATATTTAATATGGCTTCATTCGACTAGCAGCACTGCATTTCATGCTGTGATACCATGAATTCATTGTCAGGTATTTATTTCCATGTCTTTTTTGACTACCAGACTGATAGTTTTTTAAAAATCAAATTTGACGATATGGCGGCCATCTTGGATCCGCCATTTTGAATATCACAGCAGCGCCATATCCGTATAATACGACAATTTTTCGTATAGAACATTCTAAACTATCCTGTTCAAGTAAAATATTCGTTCGAATTTGAAATATAGCGACAAAACTATTTTAAGGGGTTCGCGAACAGCTGTCAATCATGATGACGTCATTTTCACCCATTAAAATGCAAAATCAGGGATGGCAACAAGAAAATTCGGATTCAGCGTGAAAAATTACATAAGAAAACTCTTGTTGCCAGCTTTTACTAAAAAATGCCTCATGCGCCTTAAATATTGCAATTTTCTGATATTTCGTCTAGTCTATTTGGCCAAACTCCAGCCTGAGTGTTCTTTTCATGTGGGTTTTTACTGTATTGGGGTAGGGTTCCCGTCCTACTTTAGTCCAGTACATCTATCGAACCTAGAACTAATTGCAACAGAAGGTCTCTCAACGGTTTTCGACACAGAATTCTATGCTGAATAACATATCAAAAGTCCTATTTAGTCCTAGTGGTGGAAAGTGGTGAAATTTAGATTTTAGAGACAGTGCTCGAAATCTTGAATGGCCGCCATCTTGTGTCACAGGGTAAAGCCCGCGTGGTAACAAAAGTAGAAAATTAACATTAGAACACTTCCATATTGATCTATTTCAGGTCTAAATATCTTAGTATGAATATTTGAAACCTGTTTAACAACCTAACATTGTATTTCTTTATATTTTGAGCAAAAAATGGAGTTCGACAGAAAGCGTATGCAATTCTAAGCCGATGAACTCACATCGCTTAATCAAGAAGTCAACAGAATTTTTCACATATTTATGGGAACAGGTGAAATTCGGGATTTCTTTACTTTATTTGCGTTATTTAGAGTAGTTTTCCTATAATTCGACTCTTTATCAAGCTACTGTGACTTCACCTGGGTCGTAAATTTACACTTGAATGAATCAGCAATCAGATTTAGGCAGTCTCATGGAAAGGCGCATCTTTAGGAAAAGTGGGATCACCCTAAGATCTGATTACGATCCGCCAGCTCCTATTTCTGATAGCAGTGAACTACATATTTTTCCAGCTATAGGTGTTTGAGTATATTTTTATCTCATATTTGGTATATCTCATGTTTTGCACATTTCGAAAACTAATTCTAATTAGATTACACGCAACAGTTTAAAATGCTGCGCGCGCGATCTATAAAATATTTTTTCGAAATATGCTATTTGTTTATCACAGAAGAAGATTATATTTTAGTAAAGCGAAATAAAATATTTTTCGAAGAGAAACCACCTAATAACAACAAAATATTATATACATAGGTACGTATTTCAGTTCATTTGAACTGCATTCCAAACTAATTGAAGATAACTTTCTTTGGTTGCCCGAGAGATTTTTTGTGGAATTACATGGCTGCAAAAAGTAGAATTCAATGAAAACACAGGAGACCCGCGAAATTAAAGTTCAACACGACAAATTTACAATTTATCAAGCGAGAAGGCAAGAACAATTACTTTCTAAAGTTTAAAACTCTGTCAAACACTGTATGAAACGTCTTTTCGTCAACGAAGACGCTTCGCTAGCGAGATTTTTAAGTTACATTTTCCTGAAATTGAAACAGTTTGGCAATGACTTCCTTGGCGCGCGTAAACCCTTTTTTGTAAATTAAAATCAATAAAACCTACGGCATGGGATTCAAAGAAAATACATTACCCGACTCTGGAATTCTACACTAAATCTCACTTGAAAAATCGATATCACCCTTGTCGTCGCTACCCGAGTCGGCGATATCGATTTTTCGCGTGAGATTTAGTGTGGAATTCCTGAGTCGGGTAATGGATTTACCTATAGAAAATGAAACTCTCTTACTTTCTCTTACCTTATTGAACATTTCAATGAGGACGAACATTGTGCCTTCAGCCAGGGAAATACGAGGCACAAAACTTGTCGCGCTACGTTTGTCATCACAAGTTGTGTGTTTTCATGAAAAACGAGCAACAATGTCAGAATTTGTGGCTCAAAGTATAAGACCCGCACTCTATTTCGCGCAATAAGCTTCTACAATTTGCAACAAATGTTTTGGTTGCGGGACAACTTGTGATGCGAGATGAAAGACGCGCAACATCGATCATCAACTTGCAACGCACTAATTTTGCGCGACAAGTTGAGGGATTTCGTGCCTCGTATTAATCCCGGCTTTAAGCTTGATGTACACTTGCGACATAAGGACATAAGAAAAACATCACGCGAATAACATTTAGTGGTTTCAAAAAATCGCTAGTGTGCACTGTGCATTACGTAAATAAATATACTGCTACTACTACTATAATGCAAAATCTATCCATTTGCTTCACCAACTTATCAGATAGGGATGTTGATAAAGTTTATGGTTCTGGGAATGCCTCACCACGTAATAAAGCGCATATACACCCGAGCCGTGCCATTAAATTTGGTACCCGTACCACTTTTTATCCGAGCCGTGCTAAAAAATCCCTTCCGCGTAAATGAGCCTTAAGTGCAACTTTACCAGACAGGGCGGGAATCAATAGATGCAGCAAGGAATGAAATAGAACCGTTTTAAACATGCCCGGCACAATATGTTCCTGGAACCCAAGTGCAAGGACTTCAAACTTATACATTTCCCTTTTGTGGTTTACACTAGAACGCAAGTGCAGACGCAAGCATATGAGCATCAAGTTGTCGCGTTCCCTTGAACATGGGCTTGCTTCTAGTGTGAATCAGGTGAACACAAGCGCTGATTTTAGGCCTGCGCTTACGTCGCTATGATTCACGCTTGCCTTGCGCTTACGTCCTGTACTTGCGTCATGCGCTTGCGTCCTGTGCTTGCGTCCTGTACATGCGTCCTGTGCTTGCGTCCTGTGCTTGTGTGCTGTGCTTGCGTACTGCGCTTACGTCGTGTGCTTGAGTCCTGTGCTTGCATCTTGTGCTTGCGTTCTGTACTTGCGTCCTGTGCTTGCGTCCTGTGCTTGCGTCCTGTGCTTGCGTCTTGTGCTTACGTCCTGTACTTGCGTCCTGTGCTTGCGTCCTGTCCTTGCGTCCTGTACTTGCGTCCTGTGCTTGCGTCCTGTGCTTGCGTCCTGTGCTTGGGTCCTGTACTTGCGTCCTGCGCTTGCGTCCTGTGCTTGCGTCCTGTGCTTGCGTCCTGTGCTTGCGTCCCATGCTTGCGTCCTGTGCTTGCATCCTGTGCTTGCGTCCTGTACTTGCGTCCTGCGCTTGCGTCCTTTACTTGCGTCCTGTGCTTGCGTCCTGTGCTGACTGCTGAGGCTTCCTGCACTTGCGTCCTGCGCTTGCGTCATGTGCTTGCGTTCCAGTGAGTACCGTTTTTTTTCTGCCGACCGCAAAATATCACGCAAGTCGAAAAGGACATCCCTAGTCCCAAAGTCAGGCGTCGGTCGCTGGCCCGCAATATTGAAAGCACTTACAGTTTTGATACAGAGTTAATTTCGATATTGCTTGAGAAAGAAGCGCTAAAATGCTATCAAGGTTCTCTCGAATCTGATACTGTTATGTGGATAGGTGTTGTGAGGGGGATTCATGGGTGGTGGTAGTGAGGGCGAGGTTGCTGCAAGTGCAAGACTAGCCAGCCGTGGTGTATAGAGCAGATTTCGTATGACTGTGAAAAGTACCTTGACACGGCGCGGCACTGTCACGGTGGCGATACGGAACCTGGCCTGCTGTAGATACCGAACGCAACCGCGTAGTCGCGATACGGACACGGTCGCGGCGTGGTACAACTCTTTCGCGGTACTTTTCACCATACGAAATCTGCTCTATCATCAGTTGTGTAGAGGTGTGCCGCCAAGGTCTCAAAAACTTGACCCTATCAGATACCAAAAATTATCGTTTTTTATACCCTACCGTAGACCTACGGTCAAAATTGTATAGGGTGGTCAAATTGGTCGCAATCAAAACGGCATTTTGATAATCATGAAAAGGTTTCAAAATTAACCACTGTTCCACTAATTGCGGCACAACTTTGATCGAAATTTGTTTGCATCTGGGTAGCCAAAAGATGAGCATCAGATGATAAAGACGATCTTACGAATTCAGAAAATGCCAGTTTATTACTCTTATGATTACCAAAGGCGAGAATTGCATCTGTCACTTTCAAATTATTGTTAAGGACGACCAATATCAACGAAAATAAAAACTCCTATTTTATATGCGTATTTCCCTTACGATTTTGACCTAATGCGCGTATATCGCCCCTTAAATCTTCCTAAGAAAACTACTAGTCTCAAGAATAAAATACTCAAAAAGAGTCACATATATTAGAAGAATGTTAAAGAAGACACAAAATATATATTTCTTTGAGATCAGATAAAATAATTGCTCGGTTTCCAGCGAAATAGCTCAACTTCCGGTTACAGCCTCGTTTCCATGCTAAAGGAAAAGAGTCATATTCTAAACTGTTAAATTTGGAGGCGTTCCACCGCACGGATGCAGTAGGACTTTTAGTATGTTGTTTATGATGGTAATTACTATTGAATTGTGAAGAGAGAGCTTCTGTTGCAATTAGTTCTAGGTCTATCCGTAAATGTACTGGACTACTTACTGTGCGACTACGTCAACCTACCCTGCGAGCAGTGATTTCCTCCTCTCCTTCAGCCATTCAGAGAGCGAATACAGAACAAAGGATCTTGACTTTCTTGAGATCTCAGACATCGAAATATTCGTCATCTTTTTTCTCAAAATTGTAAAAAAAAAAAATTATTGCAGGTATTAAATTTCCTTAAAATGGTTTGAATCTCGAAATGACAAACTTTTTACGAGATGGCCCGGTTGACGTAGTCGCACAGTAAAGAGCCACAGGGTACCCGTGTGTAATATTTTTAGTCTTACCTTTCTTGTGCCCCACGAGGCTCGCCCTGAAACACAGGATACGCTCGGTCCATTTCTTGGGATAAATTCTCACACGCCGAGCTACAACTGCAGTGTCGAGATACTTCGTTACGGCTGCGTACTCATTAGGCTGGATTACAGTGAACCGCTTTGCAAAAAACACGGAACGTTTAAAAGAGTGTAAACTTACAGCTGTTTCAGGTAACACGCGACCCAGCGCGTTCAAAACATTTTTGGCAGTTTCTTTTTTGCGTAGCCAATCAAACCACGTGAGCCAATCAGGTCCTTGCCCAGTTTCGCCTAGTGCAGTGAATTGGCTTTCTGTCGCGACATGTCTCGCAAGGAAAGCCAAACAAATGCACTGGGCAAGGATTTGATTGGCTCACACGGATTGCATTGATGGACAGCGCAGAAAAACCCAACTGACAACTTCAACAATCGGACAACGGTGAAGTTGCGTGCTACCTGAAACAGCATGTAAGTTGCCGAGATTTCAGTTGTTAATCAGTCCATCACCAGGAGCCACCATCACGTGTGTACAGTCGCAATTTGTAATAATTATCGCAATTTGTAATACCTGTCGCAATTTGTAATAAAGTTGTCGCAATTTGTAGTACCTGTCGCAATTTGTAATAAAGTTGTCGCAATTTGTAATAAAAAAGCTGTCGCAATTTGTAATACACCTCCGTCGCAATTTGTAATAAACAGAGCTCTCGCAATTTGTAATACACCTCCGTCGCAATTTGTAATAAATAGCTATCAAGAATTACAATTGGTGCCACAGCTTCCGGATAAAAGAAAGGATGACAAGCAACCAGTTTCATAATATTCGTCATGCACCATTTACGTGGTATTATACAAACATTTTTTGCCAGATCACTGCGCATTAGATACGCAAGTTGCTCTACAGCCAAAGTTGTAGGTCCCATCCGCAAATCAAGAAGGGTGCCACAGAGCTATAAATATTGATATTGTGTTACGGTATATGGATCAATAAAAATAGGGCTTCGAAACTCGCTATAAAGTCAAAACCCAGTAGTTCCCGTGCAAAACTCTCACAGATGTGCAGGTAAAAGCTCCGAGGAACAAGTATGGAAAACCGAAATAGAGAAGTTGCCATTCCAGCATTACGCGGCATTTCTGTGACTTGACTGCAAAGTTTTCCATTTCATTTGCAGCTCAAACCTAGGCGATTTCATAGTTGCTTATTACAAATTGCGACGGAGGTGTATTACAAATTGCGACAGCTTTTTTATTACAAATTGCGACGACTTTATTACAAATTGCGACAGGTATTACAAATTACGACAACTTTATTACAAATTGCGACAGGTATTACAAATTGCGACAGTTATTACAAATTGCGACTGCACAACGTGTAGCAAAGCGAATTTCTGCAGAAACCCATCCATGGGAAAAGCTAATTTCCCATGGAAGAAGAAGGGTGAGTGTTCGGATTTCCCATTGAAATTTCCCATGTGAATTCCGAACACTTCCCATGCGTATTTGGATAAGAATTTAATCTAGTGAATTTTAGGTTCCAAGATTGACTAATTACTATTCTGAATTTTCTTTGCGACGACTGTAACTCAGTTATCCATTTCTACAAAACTCAATGGACGATTTCAGCTATAACGCTCGTGCGCGCTGCATGTCGGTAGATGTGGGACATTTGTCCAACATGTTGGAAATATGATACCTTATGCTGAGTTTATAATATGTAAGTTAGAGACTATTAAGTAGCATCCTATTGGACAACTCAATGTTATGCTATCACGTGACTTCACTTAGAAGCTCCTCCTGGGCTTTTGTTTTATCGTTCTTTTGATTTAGCTCTTGTACGAAGCGTTTTGTGTTAGTAAATGCCCTGAGAAACTACAAGGTTTCAGTCTCGATCTCTAGTATATTTTAACAGATCAAACTGTTAAAAAAGCGCGCACTCCATTCTGTCATAGTTGGGGGACACGGCTTGGGGATTTCTGAACAAAGCAGTGAGCGCGCGGTTATATCTGGAATCGTCCACCAGCGGCAACTTGAAACGACAGCCAATAAATCAATAATTAAATAATTCAACCTTACAAAATGTCGCCTTGGAGCCTTGAACTATGTTGAACTAGCTAGGTTAACAATGAGTTACCAAAACCATTAGTAACGATGTCGTTGATTACTTTCTTGAACTGTAAAACTGAGTGATTGCAGTATAAGAAAAAGTGTTGTCACTAACGTTTTAGGGTTTTCTGCTCCAAAAAAACACATTCATTTATTTCTCTAGTTCTCTATAAAACCACTAAAAACCACGAGCAACCCCCCCCCCCCCCCCTCTCCCCCCATGGAGCTCATTTACCTTTTTAGTATCGCTTCCCGGGTCTTTAATTGCTGTCCACATCGAATTGTCCAAGCTGGTTGTAATTTCATATTGCGTGATCCATCTGATGTACGTATAAAAGCCTCTGGGTTGTGTGACAATTCCCGTGACCATCATTACGTGACCTAAATCGAATTCTAGCCAGCTGTTGCCGTTGGAGCTTGGGCACCACCGTGCGATGTTCCGCTGACTTGTGAGTGTAGGCGCCCATGCTTTGCGTAATTGTTGGTAAAGTGTGAGCTGGCTTTTAATTGTGTATCTGGGATTTCACCATTAGCAATGCCAAGGTCACCAGGGGAATCTAATGAAACACAATACAGTCAGTAGACTCCAGTTAAGCCTGGTGCACACTTGCGACATAACGACATAAGAAACATGTCACGCGAACAAAATTTAGTGGTTTCAAGAAGTTGAAGTCGTCAAAAATAACATAAGATTGCTTTGGTGAAGTAATCTAATGAAGATCCATGGAAAATATTGATTGTTTCAATTATTTTCCCGTACTTTTTTCGTTGCAACATAACGTCGTTATGTCGCTAGTGTGCACCAGGCTTTATTGCGAACAGTCGGACACCCTCGGGGGAAGCTTTAGTGTGCGTAATAGCGGGGTAAGAAAAGCAGGAGGAAAAAATGAGTAAGAGGGTTAAGATGATGGTGATGACATTTCGGGCCGTTCCTTGTAGCCATCATAGGTATGACAAAAAAGTAAAGAGTGCAAACGAAATTAATCAAAAGGATAATTAGCCATTTCTAACAAAGAAAGCCGGGGAATTTCTCTGGTGTGTCAATCTGGTATGAAGTCATATTTGTTGAGCACAATCAAAGGGTTTAACTACCTTTTAGCTTTGACAAAGAAGAAAAAAATGTTTCTGCTAAGAAGGATGAAAGAGACTATGCAACACTCGGACAGGTATGTGATATGGCAAGCATTTATTTAGGACAACGCTTTTTTAGGGAGGGTCACAATTTGTTTTTGCTGTGTTCAAGGGCCATAAAATATTTCGACTCATCTTAGCAGGATTCACGGAATGGATGGGGCCGACAGAAAGTATTGGCTACAACAGGAAATCAATCAGCGAGGCATTCCCTCTTTTCCTGGGACACAGAATACAATGGAGAAGCATGAATTGTGTGGTCCCTTTCAACTCCAACACCCTTTCACGTGTATGGTAGTCAGAATGACCGTAAGTGGGAAGAATGTTTGGGTCCAAAAACCCCAACGCATAGTCTGGTGCTATGCTCAGTGGCAACCAGTCTACACCGCCTTCGCCATGTCTACACCACAAGTAGAATTCGTAAAGGATTTCCAAACAACATTGAGCAAGACTCATACTTCGACGTGCATATTCGGAACCTCATTGTCATTGACGATCAGATGATTGAAACTGGATAACAACAGCAAACTTGTTCACCAAGGGATCCCATCACAGAAATCTGTCAGTGATTTATATCCTTCCAAACCTATTTCACCAAGGGAAAGTCAATTGCAACATCCTTAAACAGCCACTACTTGGGTATTCAAGAATCCAAGAGACCAATTGCAAGTGATGACGTTGGCCAAACAAATGTATCCACGCACTACACGCATTACTTTCTTGACAAGTATGAAAAAGTCGTCAGGAAACCTTTTGGTTGCCTGTTTGTTGACTTAATACAAGCAACCAACGACAACTGCGGACCACGCACCAATGTCTTTCCCGGGAAAGTGTCAACCAATGAGAAGAAGGAGGACGCTGTTGGGAAAGAACTCCTTAAATTTCTTAGTTATCAAAATATGGATATTTCTCCAGTGGCGGCGCATGAGAGAAGTACACGACAAATGGATGACATCCTTCACAGTCAAACTATGAGTAAAGGTGAAGAGGTCATACGATACACGCAGCTTCAAGACGATTTGCTGCGAATGAAGCACCAATCAAGTCACAACCCTCCAGTGGGTGTAGAACCTCCAGTAACAACACCCAACCTACACTACCCCCCTAAGTATCCCGTTATCATCATTATTAAATACCCTATTCGGCAAAGGTGGTAGAATCTCCCAAGATATCCTTTGTTCCGCCGACACCGACAGTTTCAGAACCGACTCCGACACCACCACATTCAGTCGCTATTATCACAAAGAAGCCGAAATTACAAAATATATTAAAGAAATATTTGGATGAAAAACGGACCGTATCTAAAATCTACGTTGAGACATTATCGCTTGCGTTCCTACCGTTCTTCTCTATATAAAATTAAAAAAAAGATGAGTGGAAACCTCTACCCCAAGTCAAGAATTCTAGTGAACAAACTTTAGACTTGTAACCAATTTCTTAATCGGAATAAAGTGTTGATGCTTATTTAACTTCCGCTAGTGGTAGAATTTTATGTAATACACTGTAA
Organism: Scolanthus callimorphus; assembly: GCA_033964015.1. Taxonomy (NCBI): domain Eukaryota; kingdom Metazoa; phylum Cnidaria; class Anthozoa; order Actiniaria; family Edwardsiidae; genus Scolanthus; species Scolanthus callimorphus. The sequence goes on from CM066911.1 coordinate 33,220,411, forward strand.
AAACGCACTGGTCATTTTAACCAAAACATTTTTTTCATTTTATCGACTTGTAATTAGCATTGAACCCTGGAATAATATTTAACATGAGGGCAAGAGGAATAATTGTTTAGTGAACTCACACTGGTATGTCAATTTGTATAGCCAAAAACGTTTTCTGCTCTGGTCATTTGCCATTTTCTGGCTTTCAAATCCGACACTTTTCGCTACTAGTAGGCTATAACTTATAGCCTACTAGTAGCTAGACCAATCAGAACGAAGCATTGACAATAGACCACTAGTGTGATTTGACTAATACTCGATAGACTGAGGTCACAGCTCTCCTTGCATTCTTCCTCACCACCCTCCTCACCCCCATGCTCACCCGCTCGCTCATCCGCCCGCTCACCCGCAAAAATAATGGTAATTCGGTGCGCCCTATACTACTGATCTGTGGTGTTGCAAACTAGGATCCTAAGTTCGCAACTAAGTTCCCAACCAGCCTCGAAATTTTGCAGCTCAGATGGAAAATTCGGATAAAAAGCAGATAAAAACTGTCGATATTCACAGATCACTGCCAAAGAAGCCTAAGCAGCCAGCAAACGCTTTAGTTTTCCAAACAACAATAAGATGAGAACTTGGTTGCGAACTTCGCATCCTGACACGGAAAAGTATTTTGAAATAAACTGTAAAACGTTTAGGCAGCCTTCTTTCTTGGTTGTTTGTATGCCTGCTTTTGTGTACTCTCCTGTTGTACTCACGTTTCCCATACTTGTACAGTTCCACTCGCATCGCTATGGTATTGGACCACCACTGCTTGGGATGAAACCGCACAAAGGAGGCATATATCGCGGGCTCAAGGAACCTGGTCATCACTTTCTCGCGACTAAAACTCGCCGACAATTCCTGTAAAAAGAAAGTAAAACTTCAGAAGTCATGGCGCTGGGTCTCTCACAACTGTGGTCCGGAAATTGTTGTGTATTCTTGGTTTTCAGTTGTCACGTGACTAAACTTATCTCCCCAAACATACTATGAAGCGCGTTGCACTATATGGTTTCTGGGTAAATTTGAGGTCGATCGAGCGTTTCCCAAGCGAAATATATGGAAATGAATTCGCGTTATTTTGTACATTTTGTACAGTAATTGTATGGAGCTGCCATTTTGGTGACCAAGCAGCAGATGAACACCAAATGGCGGCCAAATTATATCAGCTCTCCAAAATAACTTTTTCATTAGTGGAACAAATCAACAATAATTTTGTCGTAATTGTAGGATATGAACATTTATAACATGCTGGTTCGTCTAGATCGTAAAACTGATCAAATTCAGTGAATTCTGGCAATTTCAAACTATGTCACTGGTGTTGCGTGACATAAATAGCTTCATCAATGCAATATCGCAGAAGAGGCCGAAATTTGGTGTGACGACTCCTTTAGAGCGGATTTCAGATGACCGTCGTGTTTGCAATTGGTTTGCTTTCTGGTTGGCTGCTTATTTCTATCAACCAATCAACTTGCGAACTAATTACAAGCAAGGAATTACTAGCCAATTGGTTCGGCTCCTGATTGGCTGGGCTGGAAACCATTCAGCAGTAAGTTGTAATTACTCTTGTTTCTGATTGGCTAGTGATTGCACAATTGCGTTTACTTTCACGATGGTCATCTGAAATCTGCTCTAGTAGAGTTGTAATTACAGTACAGCTGTTTCAGGTAACACGCGACCCATGCAGCGCGTTCAAAACATTTTTTGGCAGTTTGGTTTTTCTGTGTAGTCGATCAAACCACGTGAGCCAATCAGGTCCCTGCTCAGTTTCAGTGAATTGGCTTTTGTCGCGACAGTCTCGCAAGGGAAGCCAAAAATGCAATGGGCAAGGATCTGATCATGATTGGCTCACACGGATTCATTGATGGACAACGCAGCTGCCCAGCTGCCAAACTCCAAGAATCTGAAAACTGAGAATACATCTCCGTATAGTTCTTAGTTTAGAAGTTAGCATTATGACGTCACGTGAAAACCACCAATATGATTAACAACCATTCATTCGCCCTGGGACACGCATGTGAAAATTCATATATTTCTGGCGTCCCTGCTTTCCGACCAGCTCGTGCTCCGAAGTCCAAATATTGACCTACCCTTACAACACCATTCACTGTGTAATCCGACCACACTACGTCATCTCTGCTATGCGTCAACTGGTAACGTTTGACATAGTTAGTGCTCCAGGGACGACCCTGAACAGCCACCGCTGACACAAAACGCATAGTACCGAGGGCGACCTGGATCCATTGGCTTGTGTCATGTGTTTTAGGAATCCAAACTTGGCCGGGACCAAGTTTAGTTCGCAGAAGGCGGCCATTGAAAGGGGGATAACCAGCTAAATAGGAAGATGATGAGGTGATCGCACTGTCAGCTATTGTACCGTCAAACATTCCTAGGGCATGTAAAGGATCTGCAACAATAGCATGTTTTAGTGTAGTTACTCTTGAGTGATTATAGGAATTTACGCGCGCTGATTGGTCGAAACTGTTTGTTTTCTCTTGCTATTTGAAAGGATTGGGAAAGCACGCTCGAGTTTTGTTATGATCGTGAAAAAATCCAACAACAACAATTATTTTTGTCTAAAAATCTTATGAATCACTTGAGCAATTAGAGCGGGTTTCATATGACTGCAGTAGTGATTACACCAATTCTGAATAAAACCTATACTGGGAGTAATATTAACAAAGTAATTGCGAACTACTTACGACAGTCATCTGAAATCCGCTCTATACTAACCTCAATTAGTCGCCTCAGGCTCCGTGATTATCGGCGACTAATCATTTTCTTAGCGACGCTTTTGGTTTGCAAATTTGTTTTTTTAGTGTTCCGCCTGTCACAAAACCATCTAAGATAATCAGGTCTGTGTCATGTTCCGCCTAGTGCAGTCGTCCCGTTTTCTGTTGCGAGGAAACCCCAGTTGACCCGCTTAGGGACAAGGTCAAACCAACGTTTATATCATGCCCCGACGAAACTCGTTGCTTTTCAATTAACACCTCACGGCAAAAACCATGGAATTATTTACCTTAAGGAGGAGGGTTATCCTTTCTTCCCGGACAACTTTTCCCATATAAACGGGCCCCAAGATTACTTAAGTTTACTTGGTAGCCAAGCTCAAAAGACAGTGAGACCTAGGTTTTCCGTTAGCAGAATCCAGCATGTAGGTCAGACAAAAGCGATCTACTGCTCGTAAGAATTATTGCTATGGCAACATAGAATAGACCAATTTCGATATATTAAAATTATTACTTGAGTCCGAGGAATAACACAAAAAAATTGCATCGTCATCGAAAAATTTATAATTTATTTTTAGTTTATTGAGCCTCGTATCCAAGTTTGAATTTTAGAACCCCGTCCACACTATACCGTTTTCAAACGAACGGATACTTTTTGCTCCGGATACGGCTATTCGTCTACACTACAACGCCGAAAACGATCACCGCAAACGGCGAAAACAATACGAAAACGATAAGTGTAGACGCAAATGTTTTTGAAAACGGAGCAAAAAGGATCCATTTTCGTTTGAAAACGGTGTAGTGTGGACGGGTTCTTAAAATATCGAAGTTGGTCTATTTGGAATAATATTGTACTCATGGCAACGCTCACCTGCATCGCAACCCTTCAGCTCTAGCCTCATACACACGTGACCATACCACGTGACAGGGTGTATTCTAATGTATCTTGCTGCCGTTGCTGTTTTGAGTTGTCGCCTTGCAACCGTCGTTACACAGTTTGTGTTTCCTTGGAACTAGGATAAAGACAGAAAGAGTAGAGACTTTTCCTGCTTTGGTTCCACAGGAGTGTCACGAAAGACTTGGGCGGGTACAAAAATTTAAATTCCTAGTATTGTGGCTTTTAAAAAAGAAAGCGAGTAGCGAATACCGTTTAGGTCCGTAACAGCACGTAGCAGGAGAAATAAAATAACTACATGGGGCCTTAAAGGGCCTTTTGTTATTTCAGCAAATGCACTGAAAGAGGATCCCATCAACGGGTGCCTCCATCTACTCTAGCCGCTGTCAACGTGGGGGAGGTTTATTGACAATGAGACAATAGTATGCGCAGGAGAAGAATATGCCATTTTTAGACTGTGGATTTGGAATTTAAACTGGAAATTATAATATTTTGAGAGTTAGAATGTTCAAGAGGTTCAACAGGCATGCGTGCGATGGCGGCTCTTTTGAGAGACAGGACATAGTTTTAATAATTCTCGCGCTGGATTCAAAATCTACAATCTAAAAATAGGTGCATCAACTCTCAAGTCGCTTCAGACGCCGAGCAATATGTGATGGAGACTCCTAGTGCTGGGCTCCTGATATGACTGAAACATAGGGATAGATTTCTTGTATAATTTTCTTACCACTTTAGTCTGCCCGTTCTCAGTATAGTTGACCCAATGCCCATCATTTATCCCGTACATTACAAAGAATGACGTCACAAACTCGTCCGCGCTAGGGGAGCCTTGCAGTACTACATATGTTACCATGGTAACAACACCAAGGTCAATCTGTATATACTGGCCAGCGGTGTTTTCTGCAGCACACCAGGCATGCGCACTGTAAAGTCTAGCATGTTGAGGTCCGAACTTTGTGAGTGGTGAACGTGATGTCGAGGATGTGATTTGGGAACTTTGGATATGGCCAGACTCGAGTCCAAGAGAGTTCACACAGTCTGATGGAAGAGACAACAAAATATTTGAACTAAGCAATAGTGTCTACTGTAACCGCACTTTCGTGAGTCAAGTACAGTTAAGAAAGTGCTTCTGCAATTGTATTTCACATATTAAGTGCCTTGTCAAATTACAGCAAAAAAATCGTTGCACCGCGACCCACGTTTTCAAAAACATCAATTAATTGTGTTTTGCGATTTTAGACTTTGCTGTTCCGTCAATCAAACTATCCGAGCCCGAATGAAACTCTTGCCCTGTTTCGCCTAGTACAGTCAACTGGCTTCCCTCTAAACTAAAACCAGACAACGTCGCGACGGAAAGCCAGGCGACTGCACTAGGCGAAACAGGTGTTGGTATCCCTATGACGTGTACGTCCGAGGAACAGTCTTGTAATTCTACGAAATTACTCACCATCTTTCGTTGCTGAGACAGCCGAGCCATGCAAACCCTGTTACGTATATAAACAGATAAAAAATATCTTATTTTAGAACAGATTCCGTATACTATTCAAGGGTGCCTAATTCCCAGCCCACCAACCGCCAAAAAAATCGAGCAAGTCTCTGACCTAGAAAACATTATCGCAGAAGCAAAGATGGCGTTAAAAATAAATCGAACAAATTCACTCTAAAGCTATCACAAAGTTTTCAAACTTCCCAACAGTTTCCTCTCTCTGAATCTTGGCTACTTTTTTTAGGGAACCTAATATCTTTATGAGCAGTGAGAGTGCGGCTCGCGCGCACAAATTTCTTAAATATTTTTTGGACAATTCAAGTAAATTTACTCTAATAAAACGGGTAACCAGTTTTCACTGCAAATGAAGGGAAGTGTATATTGTTATTAAAACAGCAATTTCTCCTTTACCGCTGGACTTTTCTCATTTCTTTCAAAACTGCATGATATATCCAAAAAACTAGGTTCTGTTTAATTGGGTTTTTACTGTACGCTATCGTCTATAATTGTAAACAGAAAAGTGTTGAGATACAGAAAGTCGAGACACGCAAACGTCAGTGTATAAGATGTACTTAATTTTTCACTTCCTACCTTCTCCACTGACCCAAATAGAACTGTTGCCAAGAGCTGAATGATTAGGGTTTTCATGGTATATCTCAAGATGTTATTTAGCCAGCTATACTAGAATTTAAACATTTTCCCCTTCAGTTTGCGTGCTCTGCGATACTTAGATCCTTCGAACAGGTGACTACTAACAATTAGAAAACTATTCGATGTTTATTGCTATACACAAGACCGCCCTGCTGGAAACTGGTTAAGAAGTCAAACTTTATTAGAGTTCCAGGTTTATTCACTGTTTGGGAGGTAATAAGAATCTAATAGATGCTTGCCAAACATAAAAGGAATTAAATATTGATAGCTCGCACGGGCGTCATATTTTCGACCATGCATCGACTTTTTTGTTATTTTATGCATGCATGCTGATGACACCTCACAGTGCACAAAGGATTGGTTGTCAAAACGAAATGTTCCTAGATCCAGCGAGATAATTCTCGCAGTTTTGCAGGGAAGCAAAAAACAACAAGATTTAGTCATCATACGAGTCATACCTAGTTTGCATTTGACAAAAGGCAAGATTTTCTGAGGAGTTCTTGTGCTCAATTGCTAATAGGCTGCTGCATTTACAAATTTATGTTGAAGCAAAATCCAAGCCCATTAAAGAGAAACTAAATTTTCATATATTTTCCATGGCACACCCCGACCACAACATGTTAGCACCCCTCTTCAAAGTAGGGGGTAGCAATGCTTGTTCTGGGGAATGGGGGACACAGTAGTCACCTACTTCCCATATACAGAGCGGAAATAAGATTACTATGAGTTTCTAACTCCACAGTTTATGAATATATAAGCTAAATATTTTGCACAGTAGCCAATCAGAGCACACGAAAAACAATGCATCAATTTGAAAACAAAAGAAAACGGTGCGCAAAAGGCTCCCGGTTGGTGATGGGCCTTTAACTTTGAAAGCTGAATTCGACAAAACACAGCGTGCAAAGAAATTTCAAAGCGCTCGAATTTTTTCACTAAAATTATATCAAATCGTTTTGCTATGGGATTCAAGAAAAAATCATCACTCAACTCGTGAATTCCACGTTAAATTTTACGCAATAAACGATACCGCACGGTTCATAATGTTGTCAAGGAATGTCGTCAACGTCGCGGCAACGTTTCAAAATCACGAACTTTTCCTTCACAACATTACGAACTCCACTTTCCAACGTACTTTCTAGACACTAAAACAAACCTGAAAACTTTAACGACAAGACTTTTGGCATTCCGCGCTCAACTGGATAGAGCAGTAACATTTTTTTTTACAAACATGTTTGAGAAATTAATGCAGCCGAAAAAAATATATAAAGAAACTGATCACCAAAAGTGAATTCCACTCTGCCCCTGAGGGCTCGAAATAAAGAAATCATCATTGTCGCAATCTCACGTCTTGTACCAACATTATAGTCTAGGCAATCACAGTCAATCCAATCGGAGAACACTGAAGAAACTAAAAGACAGTCGTTATTTTACGCCTAAATGGCGTATGTATCGGGCGCAATTCTCAGAATCCTTTTCGTAGTTCCTTTTGCTTGCCTCATTAACACCATTATCTTGCAGCTCCCAAAGGAGCTCAAACTTTGGACAACAAAACGAATTCGAAGAGGATTCTGGAAGCAGTGGTATCAAGATGTTATAAGGGGAATTGTGAATTGAGCACAGCCTGTCCCTCCATACTCCCATAGCGACTACAGCTCTCACGTCCCATGGGCAAAAAAAAAAAAAAATAAATAAAACGCTACCCATCCTAGAAATTGTAGATTGTCCCTACTCACCCTGGAATTCCAGTGAATTTTCTGGAAATTATATTCATCCACCCTAGAAATCCATATTTTGGGGCACCCATCTTGGAATTTTGCTCCAGTGTTCCCTGGTATTCCTGTGCTTTTGATGACCACCCGCCACCCTGGAATTCCTAGGTCCTGAAAAGGGGCTGCGAATTTTTTTATGCAATCGCTCATTATCATACACATATATACAATTTGTGCATAATTCATATGTATTCTATTATATAGAAAGAACTCCAAGATCTTCCGCTACTGTTTTGACATCGGTCTTACAATCATCAGTGGAAACTAGTGTCGTGGAAACTAGTGTCGAACTACTTTCTTCTTTTCTTCTCTCTTCGCGTCTCTTCTTTTTCTCAACTCGGGCTTGTTCCTTCCTCTGTCGATTACTAAGATGGCTATTGTTTTTGATGCCCTTTGGTTTAGAAATCTGTTTGGGCCTGGCCCCAGACTTGGGGTTTATTTTGCTAAGACTGAGTCCACTGTTTTCAGATGTCCCACTAAGTGAAGATTTACCAGAAATATTATTAGTGCTTTCATGCTCTTCAAGATTTAAAGTTTTGGAACTTTCTCCGCTCATTAATCCACTAGCAACATCACCATTTCCGTCATCAAATGACATTATCACTTGTTCATCAAAATGTGAAGTCTCTAATAAATCATTTCCCATGCTTCTGTCCAATGTTGTGTCTATTGTTTCCATTATTTGTGCTGCATCAGTGTTCATACAAGTCTGTTCTTCGTCAATGGTATCCGCGCTCGAATTATAAGTCGGGATCCCTGTGTCTAATGATCCATAATCCATTGGGCGATCGCTAGAATTTAGTCCAACAGCACAACCGTCTGCTGGAAACAAAGGAAAGAGGGCCTCAAGGAAAGCTAGCATATACCGTTTCCGGGATACGTTGTCACTGGAAAAAGCAACAATGCTTGGTGCGCTAGGGAGTATGGGAAAATATTTATTAGAATTTTAATTATTTAACCTGTGGTTGCGATAACTGTAGACAGAATTCAGATCAAAACAGGTAGCAGATTAGATGGCCCAATTATCATTTTGCGCTAGGGAGTGGGTAAATATTTATTTGAATTTTAATTATTTCACCTGTGGTTGCGATAACTGTCTGAATTCAGATCAAATAGTAGCACTTTATATGCCCCCATTATCCTTTGCGTTCAAGCTTATAGGCTTTTTGGGTGGCAACGTTTCCCGGAAACGGGAAATTTGACCAAGATCCCATAAAAAGCAGCAAAGTTACGTCTTTTTGAAGTTTTAAGAGTTTTACTATTCGAATTTGTCTCTCTAGAACTCTTTGATGCGTATCAAATGTAGGATTTTAGTGACGGAGTGAGAGAGGGGAGGACATTGAATTTAAGGCCCCGTCCACACGTATCCGTATATTTTTGAATCCGAAACTTTTTCTTTCCGGATACGGCTATCGTCCACACGCATCCGGCGAATTCGCAGACGAATCCGGATATTTTTGAATCCGATCTCCAGAGTGGAATTTTCTTAATCCGATAACATTTCGGTATGCGTGTGGACGGTCGAATCCGGATTCATTATTTTCTGATACTGATGATCGGATTTGTCTGCGAATTCGCCGGATGCGTGTGGACGATAGCCGTATCCGGAAAGAAAAAGTTTCGGATTCAAAAATATACGGATACGTGTTCAAAATTCTCATTAGCAAATGCAATAAATGTATCGGTAAAATGTCAGAGAAAGGGGGCGGTGCCCCACTCGGCGACCCTCTTAATCTGCCCATGGATTTATTAGGGGATATCTGGGGTTTGGCTTCACATCCCGTCATGCACTAAAACTCCGGAGTACCCCAAGGGTGGGGTAAAAAGCTGTCAACGTTAAAGAACATCATCAACCTGGAGCCTTTGTTTCTCGTTTTCTTTTGTTTTCAAATTGATCCATTGTTTTTCGGCTGCTCTGATTGGCTAATAAACCGCAAAGGCTCTCGGTTGATTTTTAAAATAAAAGTCATTAGATTTCCCGATTTCTCTTATTGCTGGTAAAGCAGGTCCACTCATATTGACCAGAATACCTATAGTATAGTGAACATGCCACATACCTTGTTGTTGCGAGAGGCACATTATTTGCAATATATATCCTATGGACATGTCAACGTCATAATTATTTTCCTCTAAGGTTTGTAATACCAGTGGAAGGTCCTGCGTAGGTAGAACAAACTTCAGTTTAGTGGAATGACAAATAACGACAAATAACGATTTAGCAATTAGTTGCCGCAGCGATTTCAACTCGTGGAGGTTAGCAAGGAGGAGGGCTTCTTTGCTGCACCTTTTCCACATATGAATTTTGATTATAATATGCCCTTGTCGAGGAGGGTACCATTGCCGGGTCTCATATTACAATGAGTCCCTGGAGCGAATTCCTTAATATTGCAATATTGAGATACAACTCACGTAAAAAGAAAGAGCATGGAATTTCACGGGATTTTTAGGTTCAAGTTCGCGAAATAAAAAAACCTGTCGATTTCGCAAGAACTTTAGGGGTAAATGGTCGCTTATTAGACTTTTGATTTGAGAGACGTTTTGAACGGAAACAAATGTACAACTTTGTCACTTTTTCGCGAGAAATGTTGTTCAAGGGAAGTGGCAACCACAACTACTACGTGTCGCCTTTCTAAATTCCCGAGTTTACCTGGTTTTGCGGCAAGTGAATAACCCATACCGCTGAAATGTGTTTTAAATATGTTGTGTCATTAAGCATTTGTTAAGATTCAAATTTTAACGGATTTCGCGGTATTTCGCGTGTTTTGGTACATTTCGCGGATTTTACCACATTTCGCGCCGGTCCGCGACCGCGCAAAATACCGAAGCCTAAACATTAAGGATTATCCCTTCACATCTACAGTACAGGTAACTTTTGTAATAAGGTCTCTGTTATTTTTTTTTTGACAAATCATTGACTCAACACAGACTCTGATAAACACTCAGGTAAACACTGAACTAACATTAGGCCCTGTCCACACGTATCGTGATATTTTTGAATCCGCAACGTTTTCTTTTCGGATACTGCTATCGTCCACACGCATCCGGCGAATCTGCAGAGAAATCCGGATATTTTTGAATCCGTTCTCCAGAGTGGAAATTTTTGAATCTGATAACATTTCAGACACGTGTGTGCGTCGAATCCGGATATTTTCTGATACGATGACTGGACTTGTCTACGAATTCGCCGGATACGTGTGGACGATAGCCGTATTCGGAAAGAAAAGTTGCGGATTAAAAAATATCCCGATACGTGTGGACGGGCGAATTCGATTTGAATACGCTGTGATCACATTACGTGTGAACACTGATATTTTTGTATCCGGCAAGAAAAAGTTGCGGATTAAAAAATATCTGGATACGTGTGGACAGGGCCTCACTTTTAAGTTAAAACTTACTTCACAAGCAGTAGCTGACATCACAATTTCCTCAGGGGAGGGGTCAGTACCACCACATGCACCATTCTGTTGCTCAGTCATGCTCTTCTCTTTCTCCTTCTCTTTCCATCTCTCTTTTTTCTTATTTTCCTTGATTTGTTTATTTCCTTTTGTCTTTTCCTAGCAAGAAAACACAGGAGAAGTAAAAACCTAGGATTAATGCCAGTGTTTACCATTTTCGTAGCCTGAGTAGCTGATAATGCATATCATACAGGAAATCATACAGCCTCCCAGACGCCATCTCAAGGGGTGCAGGGAAAGATGACCTTCCTGTGGTGGAGAGAAGTGTGGGGGCACATGGTTGAGTGTGCCCTGGCGCCAAGGTCTGCCAGGTGTTGATGAATGCATGACCAACTCAGATACAAAACAGATAGAATAGTAAATCATCTTCCATGGATAAAGAGATTTTAGCAGAAAAGGTGTCATGTTTATTAATATTGTTCAAGGGGATAAGCATTTGCAAAATTTGTACTGCCATCTCATTGAACAGATAGAAACATTCATCTTTCCAAGCATAAAACCTACTTGAAAAAAAAGCTGCTATGAAGGCATACCAAGTTCTGCCCTAGGTAAGGGGATTCAAGATCCAGCTAAATTTGAGGTTTGGGATCTGGGATCAAGAGTGTGGGATCTGGAATCAAGAGTGTGGGATCCAGAGGTGTGGGATCCAAGGATCCATGGGTCAGGATCTGGGATCCAAACCTTCTGTGGATCCCCTTTACATGAGACTAGTTTTTCAAAAAGGTGTGACATTCTGGGCCAAGTACTTGCCTGACCCCAACATAAAAAATAATAGCACTCTTGCGGGTATGTTAGGACACAGAATGTTAATATTTTTGTGACTCATACCACATACTTTTTCTGTAGTAATTCTCTGACGATCATGATGTAACCAAGCAGGGCCATCATCTGGATCTGAAATCCTGCGCACGGATGAGTAATGTTCACCATTATGGTAGGATATGTGTAGCTCAATCTGATGTCCTGTCTTTGAGTATTCTCTGCCATGGATTACCCATCTTGGCTCATTTAGTTGATGGATAACAACATCTACACCATTATTGCGGGCAAATGCAACTATGGAGTCATTTCCACCATAAACACCAAGCTGTGACAGCTGTTGCACTGTAGATCGGTAAAAAAAAAGGTAAAAAATCATTAAGATGACAGTTAAAATATATAAAGAAATTATAGCATAGTAAGCTGCTATATATTAACATTTGAGACTCCTTGACCACAGTACAAAAAATCTGAGACTCTGAGACGGCCAAAATTCTGAGAAAAAACGACATTCCGAGATGTGCGAAAAAAAAAAAGACGCTGAGATTCCAAGATATTACAGATTCTAATTACGTATTGTGACTCACAAGATTATTCATGAGCTGGCCAATGGCATTGCAATGACTAGATATGATGAGTCATCCCACATGGAAATGCCCCCTATATCCCATTCAAAATTTCTGTATCTCCCCCTGAAACCATGCCTGTTCACTTACAATGTTTATCAAATGTAATATCCTCTTCCATGAAAGGTTCAAAGTCTTCTCTATGCTCCCTCATGTATTTGACAGTTTCCTTGCGATGCTTATGGTGTGATGCCTGATCTCCATTCAGCTGGTCTCCTAATGCCCTGAACAAGCAGTTCCTTAAGCATGAAAAATAATAAGCAATTAAACAGATCTACATGATACTATAGCCTCCTCCACAGGTGTCTCTGCTTTTCTCCCAGAGCATTTCTTTCTCTTCTGGAGCAAATTTTGATATGCAGGTTTCCTGTGGCAACGTCAAATTGAACAACTGCTGGAAGGGGGTGAAAAACACCACAGTGGCCTTTGACCACAAAGAACACTACAGTGTTGCCTGCAGAGGAGGGTAAGGATATTACACAGTGGCGCAAAGATATCACACAGTGGCGCAAAGATATCTATCACCCCGAAAAATTTGCACCCATAACCTGCAAAACAAATGTCTTTAAAGAAAGCTTTTCCCACAGGCAATAAAACTATGGAATGGTCTGCCTGTTGGCGCCATAACTCAGCCCACTATTGACAGTTTCCTAGCTAGCCTATACTGACCACTTATATTATTTATTATTATTATCATTATTATTATTTATTTATTTTTTCTCTTAGTTATATGATTGTTATTTTATACCTTCACGTCATGGTTATGCCTTTGTGAAGTATAGTATTAAACGTAAACGTCTATTTTTCGAGTTGCAAAAACAAAAAGAAAAAATATGTACAAAATCAATCTTCTTTATTTTTACTGATATCCTCACTGGTTGATATGTGGAAAATACTCCACTCAGGTCTTTTCAATAACCCAAAAATTTGGCGCACCAAGGTTTATTTTCATTTTTCAGCATTCATTGCTTATTCCACTCAGGTCCTGGATGAATTTTGCCGAGATGTACGAATGATGTATTTCCAGTAAAACACTCATGTCTATACAATTTTAAATAACTTATGATAACTTCACCAATGTACAGCAAAATAAACTAAGCAGTTAATAGAAATCTCTTTTTAGATGCTTTTTCTTCAGCAAGAAATGGATTTTGAGCAAACTATCAATAACAAAATCAATAACAGCAGTTCTGGATAGTTTCTGGAATCATATCACATATGACAGTTGTGACTGATAACGTTGGTGTGCCCAGACCACTACGCAATATGGGTTAAACACCTTACATATCAATGACAAATAGTTTTGGTATCGCAAATCACACGTTTACTACGTTATTCTTGATTCTTTTTCTTTCTAGCAGTCTTACACTTCATTATTCCTGTAGTGGTGGCGTTGCTCTGACAACGTTGATAAAATAGCTGTATACTTACCCGTCTCCTAGGATGTCCTTTATTTTAAACCCAATAGCCTCTAGTTGGTTTCTAAAGCTCACAAAGTTCTCGTCATTCTCAAGGTATTCCTTGATTTGTTTTTCTTTCTTGAGTGCCGTCCTTCGTGATCGTTCATCCCTTTTTCTTTCCAAATCATCTCGTCTCTGGCCTTTAGTTTTCTTTGAATTTCCTTTGGCCATAGAAATTGTAATCTGACCTAGAGATGGTTTTAACAATGGCAATTAACAAATAGATCTCGTTTTGTGTGCGTGTGTACTGTAATAAATACACAGATGACTCAGAATGTCATGAACAAAAAAGTACGCAATGAGACGCAGTCGAGTTGTGTGACTGTTGTTCATGTCATTCTGTATCATCTTCTCGGTATCTATTACAGTACATACGCACAAGAAACGAGATTTATTTGTTTTATACAACAAAAAAACAGGGAATTTTGCCAACCGTGTATCTTTTCTCTTATAGCAACATGGCCTTGACCAATCAAAGCCTGCAATTTACTAGTGTTGTTGTATAATGTTGAATCACACTCTGGCATACATAATAGCTGATCTAATTGTTCTCTATCTACAAAACTTTCCAAAGGCTAGGTAGCCTACTTGTAGGCGTTTGTCGGTGTTTTATCGCAGGAGAAACCAGCGCGAATCGACTAGCGGCCGCCATCTTGGATTTGAGTGTCATTCGCGCTGGTTTCTCCTGCGATAAAACACCGACAAACGCCTACAAGTAGGCTAAAGGCTAGGAGGTACTGGAGGTGCAAGGAAACAATCAAACAGTTTTTCATCTGGGCCATGAGAAGCGAAAAGGAAATAATATTAATAGATATGAAGTGGGTAGAATCTTACGTTATTAATACTTACTATGCCAAAGTGATTCAGTAGAATATGCAGCAAGAACCCCTGAATTTATCTGCCAAAAATGTTGTTTTCCTTACCATTTTGTCCGCCATGTTTTCTTGTAGTGGTGCAACAAATTACCGCTGACCTGTATTAGCCACACACAGGTAACCCAAATTGTCACAAATTGCCATTTTTAGCGGAGTTCCTTAGCGGCCAAAGGCCGCAGAGCGGCGTACCATAGGTATTGCAGGAAGGATACAATAGCTCAAAGTAGAACAGGTAGAACTCAGGTATACGAGCGACTTCATTTTTCATTGTTCAGCAGTATTCCCATTTTGGTATCGCGGGCGCGTCCGTACGTGTCTGCCCCACCACAGGTAAACCGAGACCCTTCTCAGTTTATTAATCATATCTCAGGAAGGGATGAACCTCACTACCTCAGACAACCAAACTTGGCATGAAGTTGTCTCTGTGGCAAGGGGGGTGCACCTGCATGGTCACGTGGTATGACGTCATCATAGGAGAAAAAGAGTATATCTCGGGAAGGGATGAACCTCCAGACAACCAAATTGGGTGAAGTGTCTAACGTGGCAAGGGAGGTGCAACTACATGGTCAGGTTGTATGACGTCATTGATGACGTCATCAAACGAGAAAGGGTTTATATCTTTGGAAGTCAAGAACCTCAGACAACCAAACTTGGGTGAACTTATCTAAGTGGCAAGGGGGTTGTAAGTGCTAAGTCACGTGGTATGATGGTGAGAGGGTATGTACAATGGCAAGATTTTTGTCTCATTAACACAGAAAATATGTAACCGCCTCAAATTCCAAGATGGCACCTCTACGATCATCGAACGGACCGGGTGTTCCGCGATAAAAACACACAGTACCACCTGAACGGACCGGGTTTTCCGCGATAAAAACACTCAGTACCGCGTGCAGGCAGGCTATACAGGGGGCCGAGAAGGGAAACTGAACAGGAACGAGTTATACTTCAAGAGCTCCGGTTACATAACATATATGTTGCGTGATTAATTCTTGCTACGTTGCGTGATATCATGACAAGCTCTAGTCAGCCACTCCTTGTTATTGTTTCATTGACAATTCGAATACGAAATAATTATGTATAGAAATTTCGAAATAACCATACAAAGAAAGTTTTATTCTTAATTTTACCAGAAGCTCATAAGTAGGAGCGTGCATCCCCTATTGGGTGGTTCTCACATGTGTTTTATAGCTTGGGCTATTTTTAGATTTTCGCGCGAAAAATCAACCAATCAGAGAGAAGTAAACAAATTACGTCATACATGCAGCAGGCGCACGAAATACGAAATCTTCCTCTGACACGACAAGAACGGTTTTTACTTTATAGCGGAGCTCCTTAGCGGCCGAAGGCCGCAGAGCGGAGCACCATAGGTATCGCAGGAAGAATACAATAGCTCAAAGTAGAACTCAGGTATACGATCGAGTTCATTTTTCATGGTTCAGCGGTATTCCCATACTGGTATCGCTGGCGCGTCCGTGCGTGCCTGCCCCACCACAGGTAAACCAAGACCCTTCTCCGTTTTTTAATTATATCTCAGGAAGGGATGAAGCTCAGACAGCCAAACTTGGGTGAAGTTGTCTTAGTGACAAGGGGGGTGCAACTACATGGTCACGTGGTATGACGTCATCAATGACGTCATCATAGGAGAAAAACAAGATATCTCGGGAAGGGATGAACCTCAGACAACCAAAATTGGGTGAAGTTGTCTTAGTGGCAAGGGGGGTGCAACTGTCTGGTCACGTGGTATGACGTCATCGATGACGTCATCATAGGAGAAAAATAACATATCTCGGGAAGGGATGAAGCTCAGACAACCAAACTTGGGTGAAGTTGTCTAAGTGGCAAGAGGGTGCAACTGCCTGGTCACGCGGTATGACGTCATCGATGACGTCATAAAACGAGAAAGGTTGATATCTTTGGATGAGCCTCAGACAACCAAACTTGGGTGAAATTATCTACGTGGCAAGGGGATTGCAAGTGCTTAGTCACGTGGTATGACAGTGGCAGGCTATCTATGTACAATGGCATTAACACATGTCTCATTAACACAGAAAAATATGTAGCCGGGAGCTCCGCTTTTAGCCAGTGGCTAAATCTATATATTACCTTTGCCAAAATGAAGCAAATATTTTTAATATAGTCTAGTGATTTAGAGCCAGGGTGCAAAAATAGCAAAACACACGATGAAGTGCCAAGCTAGCAGGCGTACATATCCACGAAGTGCTAAAAATGGTTATGATTGTTAGCGAACAGCAAATGAATAGGCAAATAAAAAGAGCAAAGCAGTACCCTACAAGAGGAGCATCGACAACTTTTAATAAGCTAACTTCTGCCCTCAGACTGACTGGTTGTTAAGCAGATGCCATCCTCGACTGCCATGTATTTCACGGAAATCAAAGCAGTGCTCCGTTGGCACTTGTTGGCCGACAATTTTAGAAAACGCTTGCTGTTTCCTCGAGTTTCCTGTCGATTCGCAGAGTGCAGAGTGCCATCATGCAGTGCCTACTTTTCGCACCGGTACCATTCATTTTGTTTTCAAATAGTTTATAGAATGTAAGCAATAAACTTCTGTCGTTTATAAAGTATACCTTTTAATAAACGCCTGATCAAACTCTTTCAAGTCGTGCTTCATTCAAGCAGTTCAAGTACAAGTTCAACGCTACTACGTCCTTACCACCGACTCCAGAATTCTCGCAAACAAAAAACAAACTTGACAAATTTCGTGCATCAAAAAAATAATTTCACACAAATGAAAACAAAAAGAAGAAACTAAAAACATCCATGTCGACTTAGGAATTGAAAAAGTTCATAGTCCCGGCTTACCGAGTTGTATAAATGTGTTCAGTTTTTTCGGCGAACACGTTGTAAAGTTTTTGACAAACTTTCATTCTCGCCTTCCTGCTTGGATCGTTTGTATGTAGCGAACTTCATCTGTCAGTGTACCAAATTAGAAATCAAATCATCCACTTAATCCTGGTACTTCGTTGTAAATCCTTTATACTTCCCTAATCCATCCGTAGCCACCATAGTGCATAAATTTGTAGTCCTTCATGAACTTTTCGCTGTGCGAGAACCGTGAGAAGAAGCGACGAGGCCGCGGTTCTTTTCTGCTTTCCCTTAGTCGTTTAGATTGTTTTCAAGTAATTTTTCTTTATGTCTGAAGCCATCTGTTATCTGTTTTAGTTTACTCAACTTGTACAGTCAGAAACCATGCAAAGAGATACCATTTTCACTCGGTTTTCCATCTCGAAAAGAACTGCAAGTAAAAATAGATTTAGCCACTGGCTAAAAGCAGAGCTCCATCTGAATTTTGATGAGGCGTGACGTCAAATGTAAGGAAGAATTCTGATTGGCTAATTTTTCCCGCGCAACTGTTTCTAAAAATAGCTCAAGCTATAAAACACATGTGAGACCCACCCATTTCGTAGGATGCACGCTCCTACTTATGAGCTTCTGATTTTACATAATTCAGTCGAAATTATCGTGCTACATTCCCTAAATCAGCCGATAAATGAACGCTTTCTCTGAGTGGCTCGTGGCTCGGTATGTTGGTAGGCTGACAACATGGAGGCAGACATAGACTCTTCATATCAAGAAAGTTCTCATTGAAATGTGTCGTTTTCTAAAATTTCCTTATATGGAAGTTTCTACTTACGATATTTGGAGTTCGAGAAGTTTACCTAGCCTATTTCTTACCCTAAATTGTCAAAAGGTTCGTCAAAACTTGCAGATTTTGGAGAGAAACGTTGTTCGTGTAGGCCGCCATCTTTATATTGGTCCCCAGGAGCTCGGAAATACCTACACAGGTAGCCCGCGTCACGCACGGGTTGGCATTGACAAAAGCGACACATTTATCTTGATATGTAGGGGGCGAAAAGACACCGCGACGAAACGCAGTTCAAATGCGAGAATTCACTGGCCTCATTCTCGTACCCAGAGCTCCCCGGCTCGTCTGCCTTCTGGCCTTCACTGATTGGCTGATTTTGAACGTTAGGGCATGCGCAGAACGTTGTTTCTCTCAAAGGCTCTGTATTAAATCACGCGCGCATGCATCAGTGGCTGTCCCCAGAGCCTCCCGCGCGAGACGAGCCGGGGAGCTCTGGATTCGAGAATGCACTGGGCTGTGAAACCTGTGGAACCGATCCCCAAAGCGCACCGCACATTAATAGCGCACCTTTTAATTCGTTTTTGAGTAACATATCACGATATCAAACACGAGACAGCGTGTCTCACCAGAATTTCCAAACACTGAGAAGTGGGTTGAAAAAAGGAGGGAAAGCTGAGTTTTTTAACCGAATTCGAGGTTCTTGGAAATCCCGATGAAAAGAATGTAAGCGTTTGATATAGCTTCTCAATTGAATATACGTTAATGTCGAGAAAAAAAGGAATAAAATCCAAATCTCTCCTTCTCGCTTATGATTTTTTTTTTGTTAAGCTTGATGAAAGTAATGAGTTTTAATAGGAACCCATGAGTCCACCTCACATATAGGGTCCATGAGGCAGCGTTTTTCCTGACCGATCTATTTTTAGAAAAACACTTCATGGTACAATAACAATTTATTTACATACATGTGAAGATCTCCCATCAATCTATGTATGTTCTCTAGCGTAACCAGGCAACAAAGAATTAACCTAGCAACTCTATTCTAAAAATAGATTCAGGAAAAACGGTGCCTCAATTTTATAAGCAAGTTGGAGTTAGGCGGTGATTACATGAGACCGGTACGAACTCAGAGGGATCTGAGTTCGTATCGGCTCTCATACATTTCTTAACATGCGTTTACATGAGGCCGGTATAAAAAAAAGTCCTTACCGGCATGAGTTCATTCCGGTTGCTGACCCGGCACAGACGACTTTCGAGTCCGTACCTGTCTCACGTAAACACGATCAAAAAGGTGGTGATTACATGAGACGGTATGAACTCAGATCGCTATGAGTTCGTACCGGTCTCATGTAATCATCACCTAAGTCATAGACTCATGGTTTGAGAAACAAATTTATGCACTTATAACCTAATGACATTCCCTACGCTCCCTACGCTATTTGGATGGCGATGATTGAAAACTACCCTGCGGAGCAGAGGCCATCAACAAGGCTCCTCCATCTGACAAGATTCTGGGCCCTTCCCATCTCCACCCACGCAATTCCACTTTCCTTCAGCTAGCTTTCCGCGCTCCTTCGCCAGCTGTTTCGAGGGCGTGCTCGCCTCCTCTTGCCTTGGGGATTCCAGTTGAGCGCCTGGCGTGTGATGTTATTTGCCGGCTTGCGCAAGGTGTGACTCACCCATCCCCACCCATAGGGAAATGCCTATTGGCTCACGTATATGGCAGCAGCTAGCTATAAACCACTAGAACGGACAGATTCCAATGTAAATTGTCCCATTATAAGAGCATAACAAAACCTGGAACGTTCGGTGCACGAGTTTCTACAATAATGAAGAAAAATAGTGCCCGAAAATAAACCGGTCCATATCAATACAATGCAATACCACAGGAAGGCAACCCGGATTCGTAAAAAAAACGACAGGACTGTCTTGATATGTATTCGGGACCGGTTATTTTTATCGACCCTCCTTTGTCACTAGGCACAGACAGATTCTGCTCAAAAATTCTTTAAAAGTTGCCGCAAAATACCCTCAAAAGTTGCTCAAAAGTTGCTCAAATTCGAAAAAGTTGCTCACAGAATCAAAAAAGTTGCTCCCCCAAAAAAAGCATTTCATCACGCTTGTCGCCTGATTTATTTAAAAAATGATAAAGAATCACTCAACTCAAGATCTCCATAAGATCAGGCAATTATATTCTAAACACCATATGACATAATTTTACTTATCAATGGAGGCTCACTTGCCGCCATTCTGTTGGCTTAGTAAAAAAAATGGGGAGTTTGTAGTATCAAACTCATACAATAATAGCTGCTGCTACTATTTTTGAAAAAAACTATAAGGAAGCCCTTTTAGGTTATGTCACCTCAGCCCCATTTTCTCTAGCAATTTGAATAGGGTCTTCCGCCATTTTGCTTCTGTTCTATATGTAAGAGTTAAATACCGAGGGCTGAGGCAATATGGCATATAAATACCGAGGGCCGTAGGCCCGAGGTATTTATATGCCATATTGCCGAAGACCGAGGTATTTAACTGACTTATTACATGATCTAAGGTGATTTTTCTATCAGGTGGAGCGCCGTGCAATTAAAAAGTCGAAAATACTTCGTCAAATAAACGATTTTTAACCATATAAATCAACCAGGGATCTTTATTTTTCCAGTAGAGGGGTATCCCCTGAGGTTTAAGTCGTATCGGAACAAAAGGATGAAAAGTGTTTTTGAAAGCTATTGTCGTCAGTGTTGGTTAGGAAATATGTGATTCCTTGACTGTCTTTTTTCTTTTCAACTTCTCATAATAACGTGTATTTTGCGTGGCAATTCAAATTCAAAGGACTTATTGCTAACGCTTTATCACTGCAGAGAAGGTGCCTTTCACAATACGTTTGTTTGCATTCTAAAGCCCCGGTTGGGAGACTACAAACAAAGTGTGGGCTATTGTTCCTTTAGCTTCCATGTATTCATTTTTAAACGACCAATGGTAGTACTTCTTTTTGTACCAAACAAGAAAAGAATCAAAACACCTGATTTTCGAGATTTTAGGTCGTCATTTTGTAGAAGTCAGTGCTTGAGTGCTGAACTAGTTGTCTCTAAGTTGGCGACTGAGAACGAATTTCGGAGAAAAAAAAACAACGCTTGAAGACTCAAGACTAAAAGGGTGCATTATGCGCGTGAGGAACTCGGCACTCACTGTGTGGTTTTAAGCTGTTCAAGAGATAATACATTTCAAAGTGTCCTGTAGTTGGCGATTGATAACGACATGGTAAGTTTAACTAAAGTTCTTATTTACAGTAATTCGTTTTATTATAACAGTTGAAATATACCGCTCTGGTGAATCTAAATTGCATGACTAACTTGAACGTATCTTAGACCGGTGTGCCGTTGATGCTGCGACGTACAAGGTCCATCCTAAAATTTGAAAAACTGGTAAAATGTATTGACGAAAGAAATTTAAAATGTGTTGTGCAAATGTATTCTTATGAGCTCAATGTTCTAATTATTTTTATTTCTATTTCTTTCACAGTTTGTTTGAGCGTGAAGCAGAAATGGAACCGGCTAGCAAGGTTACCTATAACATCTACTTATTCCATATTAATTATAGTTAAATTTAGTAGAAAAGTAGAAAGAATCGCCAATTTGCAATTTAGAGACACACTATTCAGTTAAAGCTAGTAATTACATTTTTTTGTTCAAATATATATATATTTATTTTCAATTTAACCTAGCAAACAACTTTGTAGTATTTATCATTTAGCTGTAAATGTGTTTCAGCATCAGAAGGGGTGGGCTTTATTTGTCTAATTAGTCATAATTGCTCCTCATTATAAACGCGCCGGGTCATTTATGAGAATCAATTGTTCCATAAAGACCCGCGCATTTATAATGCGGGTCATTTATGACTAATTATTCAATAATAGCCCCAATCTTCCCTGCTGAAACTTCAAGCCCTCCCCGTTCTTTAAGAATGTAATTAATTCATAGGGATTTAAGTAAAATAAAGGGTCTTGAATAACAATAGAAAAGGTGTCAATCATGTAATAATTGGAATGTGATACCCAACGAGACATCCATATCTTGAAGATACCTCTGAGCAGTGAGCACCCAAGGTGAAGAAAGTACTTTTTTATTATCTTTTTAGCAAGACTTTTCATTCTGTGTTTGATTTGAAATGGCAAATGTATCACAAATTGTTGTAAAAATTCAATAGGAAATAGCGGAATAGTTGCTCATAGTTGAAAAAAGTTGCTCAGAATTGAAAAAGTTGCTCAAAATTGAAAAAGTTGCTCAAAAGTTGCCGAGCAGAATCTGTCTGTGCCTATTTGTCACACGACGCGTGTTCTTTTTATTCCTCAAGTAAACTGGTCAAAGTATGTCGAAACTGGTCGATTACAAGCGTGAGAGCCAAACATGGGAGCTCCTCCATGTTGGCCTCGTTTTCATGTTCAAGATGGCGGTGCCTGACAAAGGAAAATGATATTTATTTATTCATATGTTATAATATGCTCTTAATGACTGCTCCCGGGGGAAAAAGAAAGTCTTTCTTAAGGGAAAAGAAAACTCGCTGACATATCAAGATAGTTCCCTTGAAAAAGTGTCGACTTTCTCCAACTTCCTTATAAGGAAATATCTTGGAATCCTATTAAGTCTTTCACTATTTCTATTGGCCTAGAAAGCTTAAACCTCAACCAAAACTCAAATATACTCGAGGAAAGATGCTATGTGCATTTTCTTCTGTGTTGTTCATGGTCAAGAGCCTGGCAACAAGGTAGACAAGATACCACAGGAAGCCCGGTCAATCTCTAGAATTGCGACACTGCTATCTTGATATGTTCCCGATGGTGCAGTCATTGGTTTTATTATATAGCAAAAAGAAAATACAACAAAATAACATACAACTTTCCCGCCGAAATTTCCCACTCTGGCGATGTCGCCCGCGCAGGCAACAATATTTTGATTGTAGCCCGTGCGGGCGACATTTGAGTTCTTGTACTTTACCACGTGACCATGATAGAACCAATCAGAGCGCGCGCTTTGATCGAATAAACACGAGCTATATCATAACTCTTGTTGCTCACATCACTTTTTTGGTATTTTTAGCGATTTATTGCCAGAAAGGCTGGATCCCATTCCGCGACCATTGTTACTTTTTTCACGTCAACAACACAGCAAAACTGAGCGTTTACCAGGCCCGCGCGGACTGCCAAGGAAGGGGTGGTTACCTAACCGATATCAAGGATGACCAGGAGTTCGAGTTCATCAGCAGACACATTGACATCAGGTTAGAACCACAGGGAACCCGTAGACATGTTACATGAGGTGATGATCACAACGGGAAGCACGGTTGGTCCAGCGTTACGGCGTTGGGTCTCTCACCGGCGTGATCCGGGTTCGACTCCTGGCCGGGACAGAGGAAATTTGGTCTCGCTCGAAATTGGCTCATATTAAGAGTTGAACGTTGTTCTATTGTGTTTCACGTCTTCCGAATGAACAAAAACTGAGGTCCCGTCTCGCCTTTCTATATACTATCAGTTTCAGAGGGGCGTTAAAGAACCACTGGGACGTAAACCTTCTGGCAGTGACCATCCTTAGTGTCTGTGCTCATCGTGACCGCTTGGCTGCCAGTGGCGCCGGCCGTTGGGACTGCAGCTTACGAGCTGCAAGTTCTGAGGAGTCGGTTTTCCAACTCAACGATATGACATCCTTTTCTGTCCCATGGAAGTTTCTACTTGCCACATTTGGAATTTCATTCGAAGTTTTCCTAGCTTATTTCGTACTCTTATTTACGTTCGTCAAAATTTGCAGATTTTTCGGAGAAACGCTGTTTGTGCAGGCTGCCCGTTTTTGGAACTAGATACAGGTAACCCGCGTCATGCACGGGTATAGGCGTTGACTTCCATATATTGTCACTGAAACTAACAAAATGTCGACCTTTTTGTATCTTAGTGGAATTTTCCTTTGACGTAATATATGAAACACTAGAGAGCGTGTTTGATCAGGATTCCCAAACACTGCGAAGTGGATTGAAAAAAAAAAGGCAAAGTCGAGTTTTTTCAACCGACATCGAGGTGTTTGAAATCCTGATCAAAAACTCTATCTAGTAATATGAGGTGTCTAGTAATCGAGGTGATTGACATCCTGATCAAAAACTCTATCTAGTGTTTGATATAGCTTCTCAAACGAATGATTAAAAAGAAGGAATAAAATCTCAAAATTCTATGCAAATTTATAAAGACCAGGTATCAAACTTTCCTCCACGATTGTGACTTTTGAGATTTCATTTCCTTCTTTTGTGTCTTTTTCTCGACATTAATTTGAGGAGCTATATCAAACACTAGATATAATTTTTGCTCAGGATTTAAAAAACCTCGAAATTGGTTGAAAAAACTCGACTTTGCCTCGTTTTTTCAACCCACTTATCAGTGTTTGGGAATCCTGATGAAACACGCTCTCTAATGTTTGATATATTACTTCCAGCTTTTTTCCGCGAGTCTGGCACTTGAAGGACTTGTTTTATGCTAAAACACACATAAAACACCCGCGCTGTGTCCGCAGTCAATATAATTAACAATTATTGGATGAGGTTGAGCACGATGGTGAGATCGCGGATAACACTAACTCGAGGCGTTGACACTAATCTCACTATCATGCAAAAACCGAATTCAATTATTGTTTTATTTATTTAGCAACCAACAATTCTTACCTTTGTAGCTAAACGAAGTCGACGATAAAGTTTTCCAACTCCAGGTTACGCGGTCCATTGGTATTTCCTCTTCGTATTCGATTCAAATAGCCCGCATATGGCCATAGTTGATATGATCTCCCGTCAAAAATCATAACCGATTCAAGGAGAATATTGACAAAATTGGCTTTCGCTTCCGAAATGAAAAGGTTCCAAGATGGCGACCAACCTATTTGCTTGCGTTATGACGTCATTACAGTGCATCAATTCTAATGTCTGCAGTATGACGCCATGAACTGCGTGCCAACAAGATTTTGCTGCGTACTCTTAGCCAATCAGAATCGAGATAGCGGCATGGCTGAATAATGATATGTTTCTTCTTATTCAGCTGCCATAATGCATTCGTTTCAGAGCTGAAGGAGAAATTAAAATAGGTCTAAACGATGAAGATGAGGAAAAAGTGTGGAGGTGGCTAGACGGCACTGTGCCCTCATGGCAACTGCCCTGGTATAATTACGAACCTAATAGTGAAAGAGAAGAAAACTGTATCGGCATCTGGCCCTTGGGTTATTACATCCTGGACATCTCGTGCTCAAATGTTTCCACGGGCTCGCATATCTGCAAGAAAAGATCCCCACAAGGTACAAACATCTGTCACATGTATTGTCTGAGCTGCGAAATGGTCATTGAATAACGCTAGACTTCTGTAAAGGGAGGGAAAGCGAAAAAAGACACGGACACGTGCGAAGCTAAAAGAGCGCAAAGTTATGAATACTGTTTATCATATACCCGAAATTCTTACTCTATCAAGAAAAGATCCAAAAGTGTCCTGTCGCCGTCCTTGCAAAACTTCCTGATTAGAAAAAAAATCATGTACCATATCTAGAAGGTCTGTATTTCTCCTCCTATTTTAACCTTAACTGTAATATTGACCACTCGAGAAACATCTCATTTGGTAGCCTTTTATTTATTTCGCGCTCAAAGGGCCCGGTGATTTCCTGGTGGTTTATATCACGTGATTACCAAAATATTGACATGTGACTGAGCACCGACTGTTCATTTGCTGAAAACTCTGTGCATCTTGTCTTGAAAATTACCCAGGAGACCCTGGGAACGAGGTTGCCTGTGGCTTGCGCGAGCGATGTCACGTGACGTAACATGCGGTGTGCAAATACATAGTTGCACGGTGAAAAATAGGCATGCAGAGACGACATGAGTGCATATCATGAGAGTTTAACTACTCAAGATTAAGAATCTCTCACTTTCTGATAGGAGATCTAGGGCATGTAGCGAGTTCATCAAACAGCTATCAGTTAGCAACCCAGTACATAGATTAGTTAAAGAGAGAATTCAACCATCCTCTGGTCATTACAAACTCCGTGGCCCACTCATCCCACACATTAAGCCCTGCAACACCAACAGGTTCAGGGATTTTATCACGAACAGTTACGCTGAGGAAATAGCTAGGGACTAAGACTAAGCCCCATGATGAATCAATAATGTAATTGTAGGTTTATTAGCATATTATGTATTTATTAGCCTATAATGTAATATTGAATGTTTGCTGACCGTATCTGTAATTCAGCTTCGGCTGCAAGAGATACATTAAACATATCTATCTATCTATATCTTATCCTTCCTTGTCAGGGTCATGAAAATGATACACATCCATAGTGAATAGTGAAATGCAGTCATAGTGAAATGCAGCAAACAGTTGCTTGTAGTTCTATTTTTGATGGTCTTCAGCTAGCGAATAGCAAACCAACCAACCAAACAAACACAACAGGGAACCTCTGCAGAAACACACCCATTGGAAAAGCTGAATTTCCCATGGTGAGAATGGGAAGTGTGTGTTCGGAAGCGACGTGATTATCAGCGAATATTCGCTATTCGCCGATAATCACGGAGTCTAAGGCGACTAATTGTTTTAGTATCATTTCTCAAGTGCATAAAGGTTTTAGACAAACAAATCTTGGGTTTTTTTTTCACGATCATAATAAAAAACTCGTGCACACACTTCAGTCCTTTCAATGTCATAATCACCGACCAATTTCCTATGCATGTGCATCAAAAACTCGTGCACACACTCCAGTCCTTTCAATGTCATAATCACCGACCAATTTCCTATGCATGTGCATCAATTGTACCAAGTTTGAAAAAATTATAGGTAGTACAAGAATCACCTTAAGTTTCCTTAAACTAATTTCAGACAAACCTCAAGATGACCGTCTGTTTGTGAAGCAACCACAGCTGTCCATTATTCCCCAAGGTCACGTGATAGATGTGGTTGAGGTAGCAGACCATATGAGGTGTCTACAGATCTGCATCGCGTGCAATGCATGCCGGTCGTACAGTCACAACCCGAGCCTTGGAACGTGTGAGATTTACAACACCAGTCACGTGATCATAATCAGTGACTTAATAGAGCGCAGGGAGGGGTACTCGTACTTTTCACCAGAAATTGGACTAATGGTGATCGATCAAGACTAAAGCCCTGGCTAATCTAGGACACATGTAGCGCACAACACTTTAGCCGGACACACGTTTCCTTCGTATTTCCCAGTTTAGCCACGCGAGAAACATTGTTGCGCGCAACATATTTTGTAGCCGGGACACAAAGAAATGTATTCTCAAGACAAGAAAGTACATTGTATGTGTCCGAGACACATGTGTCGGATGTTTCATAGTTTTAGTCACTTTGAAAGACATGCAGGACACAAATGTTGCGCGCTTCATGTGTCCTAGTTTAGCCGTAGCTTAAAACTTCGCTTCATGTAGGCCTAGCCTGCCGAAGCCGATACCACTTAGCGCTCGCCGAAAGAGAGAAGCATAGTCGGTGTCTGCGCGCGCAAGCCAAACATACAATCATACTGATGACGTATTTTGATCCAGATCTGTTATAGCACAGAAAGCAATTTATAGTGAAGCATTCAAATAAGATGCAAATTTAAGTTTATCTGGCCACATTTAACTCGGCACCTAAGGGGCCGACATCTTCAGATCTGAGTCAAAATACGCCATACGTGACGAGTTGTCGACTCAACTCAACTTTATATTATCTCTTCTTTAAATGATACAAAGATGACATGCCGCCTGCAAATAGTATATCTAGTCGAGGCAGGCGGTGAGAGGACAAAGAAGCAGAGAGAAACGACGGGTAAAAACGTGAGAAAAAAATAACGATAAAAGAGCAAAAACGATTAAAAGATAGGCTCGTTTTCAGCCTTGCTCTAGTTTCGATGTTTCCACGATACTCCCGCACCTAAAGGGCCAACCATTTAAGTTTTGAGGGGAGGAGGGAGGGCTTTTTTGTCAGTGCAATATTTTTTTTATACCTCTGTTATGCGGTGAGAATATTTTTTCCAATAAGAAAGAAGGGTTTCAGTCACCATTTTGCCACAAACAAATGTTTATGTTGTGTGACCGCGCAGCGTCAAAATTGGCGGGAAAAATTCACGCTCTAAGCCTCTATAACACATCAGAAATCAATAGTAATGATTGGTCCTTCAAAGCGCAACGAAAAGAGCATACATATTAGATTAAAAGTAACCGCCAGTTCGATGTAAAAAAAATTAAAAATACTACATTTGCCAAACTACAAACAAAAAACAAGTGTCACTTCAAACATTTATTTTTTTTGTTGCAACTTTCTACTTCACAAATATCATTTTCATATGTACATTATGCAAAACATGAAAACATCTTAAATATTTTCTAGACTACACAGCAACATTTTTTGTGAACATTATTTTTTCTGTAAAATACTTCTAAAACTGTAGAAGAGGTTCTGATGCTCCACTAATATTACCAAAAAAAACATGCACAAAATAACTGATGTCATTTTTTCTGTCTAGCATTATGTATTGGTGCAAGAAAAACACTCACGAACGGCGTCAAAAAAATGCCTTTTTGCGTTCGGACATTTAAGAAATAATTTGCTTGATTGTCCAGCTATTGTTGTCCTGACAAAACCATATAAAACTAGAAGCGATTCATAAAGTGACACTCACGTGTCTGTGACACTCACGTATTGCGTGACAGACATCACGTGTCACTAATAATAAAGCTAATAATGTCTCTCAGTTCTCTCTGAGGAACGAGCCGTCAAAACTTGTGTAGCTGCGGCGAATGCGAGTGTCATAGCCGTCCCCACTTGCACACATCGACACCGACTTCCACGAGCACACTTCTCTGTTGCCCAGCAACTCTGGATAGAATGACGTCATCGACGATGAGAAGCTGTGATTGGCCGACTCGGGAGAATACGTCGTCGACCTTGAAGCGCTGTGATTGGCTGAATCCTGCTCGTGCGTGACAGACATCGGAGACCATTGAAGCATTTGATTGGCTGAGGCAGGATGAGCGGGATTTGTCAAGAACGGGTCCTGATTGGTCATTTCGAGGTCGCTAGGAGTGGAGGACCAGAAAGGCATCTGGTTTGTCAGTTCTGGTACAGCTCTGCTGTGATTGGCTGCCTCGTTGTTACCGAACACGCCGGAGATCTCGACACGAAAGCGCCCGTTGATTGGCATAGTATATGACGTCACCGTGTCGAATGTTGGTACGAAAATGGGTCTCCCATGACAGGGATGTATCTACAAAACATACAGATTTGTTGGTGTTGCAACGCATGGTTTTCAGAGGTTTGCAGCAAGCAGTCGAACAACAATCAGCTCGGATGATGCCGACTAATGATATTAAAACTGGTACTACAGACCGCGAGTGAATGGAAATAAGAATTGTGGATTTTTTTCCTGCACTAGAGCGTGTTTTTGTTTTCGAGTCTCACGAATGCCAACATATCCTTTCGTTGTTTCGCGTTGCGCATTTTTGATGCATCGATTTTCTCTGCCTCGCGTAAAGTCAAACCATCTATAAACCAATCATATCTTTGCCCTGTTCAGGGCGGATCCGGGAATTTCAGAAAGGTAGCGGGGGCGATTGTGAAAATATTCAAGAAATACAGAAATATATGGAAAAATCTCCAGAAAAATGGGGGCCACGGTCCCCCGGGTCCCCTTATATTCGCCTTTGCTGATTTGCCAAGGACAGTCGAATGGTTTCCGTAGCGACGAAGTTTTGAGCATGCGCAGCACCGCGAAACAATGAATTTGGCTGTAAAAAATCACTGATTTCAAAAGCGCACGTTAATATGCACAATTGGATCAGAGTTGAAAATGGTGAGAAGTTAGCTCTGTACCTGTAACTTGGTTGCGGCTCGTGAGAATTCGTGAGCTCGTCGCCACAGCAAGACCTGTTGAATACAAGAGGAGAAAATGAGAGGTTAAACTCTTGAGCTTATTTGCGTGACAACGCGCGCTTTTTTGCGTTTTTCTGTAAGACCGGGTATTTGGCCATCCTCGTTGTTCAGTACTAAACGACGAAGTTTCGTGATACAACAACAGCAGAAACAACGATCTAAAACCTGTCTGAAAATGTACTCGACTCCAAGAGAGAAGTTATTTCCTTTTGTCTTGACTGAGGCTAGTTGCGGTTGCGCTTGCCTTTCGAAGGAGAGCTTTCGGTTTAGTGAAGAAAGCTCATTTTTAACTCGTGAACATGTGAAACATAGAAACGAGTTATCGTGAGGGGTAACAATGTCACTCACTCACTCCAGTTCCGTAACCTCGACCAAGGGCGATAGGATAATCACTTATCTCTAAGGATAAAAATCAAAAACATTCCAGGCCATAGATGGAGAACCAAACTTGTGATAAATTCATTTCTTTTCGTGTGACCCATAGCACAAAATTGATTTGGACAGAAAGACACTGACAAATCTTAGTGTATTATTTGATATTGCTGGCAGACCTTTGCTGACAGACAGAGTAGTGGTGTAACCTCTTGGTTGAATCCAGTAACCCTCCATGGATAACAGTTCTGTAATAGAAGTAACAACAAAATTATAATTACTTGGCGCACTTTGAACTTGATTTTGACGAACTCAAAAGTACAGCAAAAGGCTGCGAATATCTGTAGGACCTCCATAGAAATTAATGTTCCCAACCCACGACTCTAAATCAGCCGCTGATTGTGGAGAGCTCGAGAGTTAAAAACTATCAAAAATTGGCATGGACAAATGTCGATGCCCAAAACTTTTACCAAAAGAAGACCCAATGAAATTTTGAGGGAGGTTTACATTTGTTGTTCCACTTTGTTTGAAGGAGTGCCAACATCTCTGCTGGAACTGGTCCATGCTAGGGCCAAGGCCTTCATGGACTCCTTTGGCGGTTTCGCGTGAACATAGGAAGACTGGGCCGACGATTCACCCGAGGATGACGTCATCAGGCGTTGTTTCTTGTCGGGTCGTGTGACGAGGATTCATCTTCATCTTTCGTTTCGACCTCAAAGCTGAATTGTCCAAAACAAATGATTAGGGATCAGATTACACGGGAAGTTTAACCTGGTTTGCAGTCTCTGAAATTTTAATAGCTGGCTTTCAGAAGAGCGCTAGCGACGTAAGCACAAGCTTAAAATCAACATCCATTTATTTGCATGCGCTTTCTTTGATTTACAATAGACGCAATAAGCGCAAGGGAATCCAACGTCTCGATTTTCTTGCTTGCGTTTGTGCTTGCGTAAACTTGCCTTAAGTGAGTAATTGTCCAAAACTTTGTTCATACCTGCTTTTTCTGAAGGCCTTGGCGTAAGGGTTGTTCTGTATTTTTAGAGCGGTGATGGCCGGGTTCTGGTAACACGTGACGGCTATAAACTCGGTCTCCGGGAAATCAAACACCCAGCGCTCGCACTGGGAGCTGAGCTTGTTCACTATCAGCTGGAGCTTGTACTTGTGGAGAGTCGAGAGTGTGATCTGAAAAAAAAATTGAAAACAGCCTTAGATTTGATCTTTAAAGATTCGTAGAAAATTTCAGAGATTCATAGAAAATTTCAGCTGTGTTCGATTTGTGTTTCGATTGATGTTGCGGTGGGCCATAGCAACGTTAGGACAGTAACAACACAACTAGTAAAAGCTTCATCTTTTCTGCAAATTCTGAAGCGAAAATTTCAGCTATCGTAGCGGCATCCGAACCGATATTTACCGAAAATGATGGCGAGCGATTTCCCTACAAAAATGCTGACAACGGAAAGATTTTGGAATTCAATGGCACAAAAAGCCCAAATTAACACGGGACATGATTGAAGGACATACCTTATCATTTCCAGGATGTAGTCTGTTCGTCAGTTTCATCTTATTGAACATAACACTGAGGTTCATCCAGACCTTCCCCAGGATCACCCCCAGGGGGTGCACATAGCTCGGAAGGGATTCAAAGTCATCTTTGATGGTGGTGGCCTTCCAGACTTCACTGCGCGTGTCATACTTGTAGCGGTATCTGTCACCGCTGACCAAACGTAACTCACAGCTGTAATAGGACTTGGGATCCAGGCCTTCTAGACTGAACTCGGGGACTGGAAACATGCGTCTGCGAACAAAGAGAAAGAGTTATGCTTATAACACATCGACAACTACCATTTGCTTTCAACCCTGAAGCTTGGAGAAATTTTTCGCGTAGGTTTATATTTCAAACGTGCACGTTTTGTCGAGAAGTAATCGCCTTTCTCGCACTCTGATTGGCTGAAAAATAACGGTCAAAACAGCAACCAATCAGCGAGCGAGAAACGCGAAAACTTCGAAAAAATCGTCAAGCTTCCGGGTTGAACGCAAAAAGTATATTCGGGCTTCGTGGCCTTCCTTGTGAGGAAGTTTTGGAAGTGAGAGAAATGTAATTTGAAACCGAGGCGACTGTACTAAGTGCGAAATCCTCAAATGCGAATCAGGGCAAGGAACTACTATTGGCTCACAATGCTCGAATAAGTGCGAATAACACTGGAAGAACAGAAAAGGAAATCGATGTTTGGAAAAAACCGGCGCGAGTTTAAGACTCTTGCGGCTAGATTGAAATGACCAGATATTTATCGCTTAGAAATAATACGATACACTTGAGTTATACTAACAGCAGTAATGTGAGGCCCATTATAACCAGAAACAAACGTCTTGATAAGCAATGTTTTGTTGTTTTACTGCGATTTTCATGATTCTGCCAACTCCCACTCGACTACACTACGTTTTTCTTCTGTCAATCAAACCTTTTAACTCAACTCCACGCATATTACCTGAGTTTGGATTACATTTTTACAGTGAAAATGCCTAGCTAGAACCTATCAGTTCACAAGATCCAACAAACCTCCGTCAGAAATCACCCTGTTCACTCGTTTGATTGACGGAAGCCAAACCGTGGTTTGTTGGTCGGTGAAGTAGATCGCAGAATTATGAAAATCGCAGTAACTAACGGCGCAGCAATCATCATTAACCCTTCTAGTAACTGTGAAAGTCGGCAAACGTTTTCGAGATAAGCCGCAAGTAGAAGTTCGAGCGTCTGCTTTGTTGGCGGCCCAACCGCTACGGCTTTTAGGATAAATAAAGTCAATCGACAAGACGGGCCGCAAAGCCAACAAGTTTATAGGAATAATCGACTAATTAAGTTACAACGTACCTCCTCACTCGTGTAAGTAGCATCTCGTTTTGATGCGCATCAAACTTCTTCCACAAGCTGTTCTGTAGAAGTTGCGCTTTCACTTCTCCCTTCTTGCCTTGCTTCACTTTCAGCACTCTGAACCCTCCAGCATCCATTCCAGATTCTCTCATTTCAAGTTGCTTTTGCGCCATTGCGATTTCAGATTTCTCGGAGTTTTGATGTAGCACGTTTGATTCTCAGGTAATATGGTGTGTTTGAGGATTCAGGGGAATGGATTGTATATATATAGTTTAGCAAACAATGGACACCAGCCATTGTTTCACCGTGTTAGTTTTCGCGGGTTTTGAGCAACAATAGAAGACACGCGCTTTTGTTTTGAGTCCCATTCATGTGTTGGTCTTTTTGTTTTCTACTTGTAATCGAAATCTAGAACCCTCTATTCAATTCATTGGCCTTTTGTGTGAAGTAATTAGTTAGAACTTTAGAGCCTTAGGTGAAAAATTTTGTTTGAGGTTTGCCAGCTAAGTGAATTAGCAAAAACCATGTAGATGCACAAATCGACACAAACAATGTCGAAAAGAGTTTTTAGTAAAACTTTATGCACAATTCAACAGTATCCAGACTTGCACGGATTTTCGTAACAGAACGTCGGCGAGGATTGTAAACGTACTTCAGACTGGATTACCTGATTTTACAGGAATGGCGTCAGTGTTTTTGCTACGAATAAGCGCCGAGCTTTCACAAAGTGATTAATATCGATTACTCTCGATGAACTTTTCATAGAAAATATAACGATTTTTAGCGAATTCTCAAAGGAAAACATTAGAAGAGTAAAGAAACTATCTTAAAGTTCAAACTATTTTGCGTAAAAGCTGGTAGAGCAGATAAGTGGACTTTTTCTAATGCTCTCGCACAAACTATATCGCCCAGATTCTCCAAGCTCGCGCCATGCCATTTTCTGAACATGCGCGAAAGGGAAAACTGATTTGTGTTTATAAAATAACTCCGATAGTACGCGCGCTCTGATTGGTCGAAAACCAATTACAATAACGTTACCACTCGCCAAACTATGAGAAAACCACGGCGACAAAACTACAGCTGTTTCTATCATTTCTCCATCTAAAAAAGCATCTATATAATGATGAAACCTTCATAAAACGTTAGAAAAGATTGGCAGAGTGAGGAAATATCGAGATGGACAGATTCTTTTTGATTTAGCAATTGAAAACGATCAAATCAAACGTGCGACTTCCCTGCTAGCAGAGGCCACTCCTTGAAGTGGCCTCTCCACACAAATGTCACAACCTCGTCCAGGATCGTGGACGTACTTGACTGGTTTGGCTGGTTTTACAAGAATGGCGTCAGTGTTTTTGCTTCGAAAACAGCTTGCGCTTTCACGAGTGATTTCTCGTTCAAATGACCAACACACATTTTACTCAAATTTCTATAGAAAATAGAACGATCTCGAGCTAATTCTCAAAGGCAAACTTTAGAATGAGTATCAGAGCTGCGTTTAAGAGCCATTAAAGGCCACAAAAAGTGATTTTGTGTAAGTTGTATAGCAGACAAATTTCCTATTTTCTTGATCGCGCACAAACTTGATCGACCAGTTTCTCCAAGCTCACGCCATTTCTCGCACATGCACATTTCTCGCCTTCGGCTCGTGTTTTTCAAGTTTTGATCAGTTCTCCCAACATCCCCCTCGTGTTTTTAAGAAAGCAGAGAGCACGCGGAAAGTACTTTTATTGCTTAAAGAAAACTAAAAGAAAATGCAGGGAGATAAAAAGTAGCCTCTGCTCGCAGGGTAACGTGCGACGGGCAAACCGACGGAAAACGGCAAGGTGAGTTAAGTTTTGCTACTCGCAAATTAGGAATTTACACAGTTTATGATATTTATACAAGAAGGATTGCATACAAAATAGAGGGTACAAACGCGTGTCAATTCAAACATTTTATTTTTTACTGCAACTTTTTACTTTACAAATATCATTTTCATATGTACAGCATGCAAAACATGAAACATCTAAAATATTTTCTTGACTAGAAATGATGCACAGGAACATTTTTTTAATGAAAATTAACCACTTTTGGGTACAATTCATAGTTCCGACCTGTCATTCAAAGCCTTAGTTACTGTTGTATGTCCCACAAACAAACCAGGGTTTTCCTTAAAAAAAATCCAAAAATATTCCGATCCCGCTAAGGTTTACCAGATATCTCTATCTTCGGATCATCTCAGTTTATACTGTCATAAAAGGCAAAAAAGAGCTGCAAATCGGACTGATTTCGGCAGTCCTGAAATACTGTTTGTGGGACACGATCAGTCCCCATGGGAGAAGTTTCCAACTCTGATTGGCATCTCCAGATAGCGTGAAATGGCTTCATTGTTTGATCGGAACTATGAATTATTTTTCGGTAAAATAGTTATTTTGAATACAGTAAAAACCCGCGTATAAGAACCTATAGAATTTTAGCCTAAAATGGGTTCTTATTTGATTTGAAAATACAAGGAAACATGGGGTTTACATGGATAATTCTAGCCTAACAGGTTCTTAAAATCCAGGTTCTTATATGCGGGTTTTTACTGTTCTATTTTATTCCAAAAATACACCAGAGGCTAGGCTACCTATAAAACGTTACTGTCAAAGAAGTTGTGATGCTCCACTAATATTACTAATAAAGCGTGCACAAAATTACTGAAATCCTTTTTTCTGTCTAGCATTATGTATTGGTACAAAAAAATGAGCACGCCACATGTGTGACGCTACAAAAAATGTTGTGACGCTACAAATGTTGTGACGCTACAAAATATTGCAATTTTGCTTGATTGTCCTGCTATTTCTTTTTTCTGACAAAACGATATAAAAACACAAGCGATTCATAACGTGACACTCGTGTGTTGGGGAAAGTATCGTTCTGCGAAGAAATAAATGTCTTTCAGTTCTCCCTGAGGAACGAGCCGTCAAAACTTGTGTAGCTGCGGCGAATGCAAGTGTCATAGCCGTCCGCACTCGCACACATCGACATCGACTTCCATGAGCACAGTTTTCTGTCGCCTAGCAACTCTGGATAGAATGACGTCATCGACGATGAAAAACTGTGATTGGCCGACTCGGGAGAATACGTCATCGACCATGAAGCGCTGTGATTGGCTGAATCCTGCTCGTGCGTGACAGACATCGGAGACCATTGAAGCATTTGATTGGCTGAGGCAAGATGAGCGGGATTTGACAAGAACGGGTCCTGATTGGTCACTTCGAGGCTGCTAGGAGTGGAGGGCCAGGAAGGCATCTGGTTGGTCAGTTCTGGCACAGCTCTGCTGTGATTGGCTGCCTCGTTGTTACCGAACACGCCGGAGATCTCGACACGAAAGCGCCCATTGATTGGCATAGTATATGACGTCACCGGTGTAGAATGTTGGTACGAACATGGGTCTCCCATGACAGGGATGTACCTACAAAACATACAGATTTGTTGGTGTTACAACGCATAATTAACAGGGGAAAATAGATTTGCAGCAAGAAGAACAACATTGATGATCTTTGCCCTTTTCAGGGACGGATATTATCCAGGAATCTTAGAAAGGGGGAACGATAGTGAAAATTAGAACGAATATTTACAAATTTCCCGTCCGCAAATACAGAAAAGCTATGGAAATATATCCCGAAAATTTGGGGTCACGGACCCCTGGGCCCCCCCGTTGACCCGCCCTTGTTGCCTAGAGGACAGTCGACTGGTTTCCGTAGCGATGAAATTTTAAGCATGCGCAGGAGCGCGAAAAACCAAAGTTGGCTGTAAAATATGATTTAAAAATCACAGATTTCAAAAGCGCATGGTTAATGCACAATTGGATGAGAGCTAGAAATGGTAAAAAGTAAGCTCTGTACCTGTAAGTTGGTTCCGGCTCGTCAGAATTATAACAACCAAGAGAATCCGTGAGCTCGTCGCCACAGCAAGACCTGTTGAATACAAGAGGAGATAATGAGAGGTTAAAGTTGAGTTGAATTATTTGCGTGAAACGCATGCTTTTGGGGATATTTTGAGCGGATATTTGATCTTCCTCCTTGTTCAGTACGTAAGGCCGAAGTTTCATGGTATATACCGTTTGCGGGATACGTTGTCTCTGGGAGAATGGGTAAATATTCATTTGAATTTCTGTAAACGCTTCGAAATTTGCTGAAATTTAATGGTTTTACTAGTGGTTACGCATAACTGCCTGAATTCATATCAAACAGTAGCAGATAAGATGCTACTATCCTTTGTTGCGCTTCATGCAAGCTTATTGGCTATTTTAACAGCAGAAACGACGATCTAAAACGCCGTCTGAAAATATACACGCCTGCAAGAGAGAACTTATTTCTACTTATTATAACTTATTTGCCGTGACTGAAGCTAGCTGCGGTTGCGCTTTCGAACGAGAGCTTGCGGTTGATTGAATAATCTCATTTTTAACTCGAGAATATGTGAAGCATAGAAACGAGTAATCTTGAGGGGTAACAATGTCACTCGCTCACTCCAGTTCCGTAACCTCGACCAAGGGCGATAGGATAAGCACACCACCTCTAAGGATAAAACAAAATCCCAACAAAATTCCAGGCCATATAGATGGAGAGCCAAACTTGTTATGAATTCATTCTTTTCGTGTGACCCATAGCACAAAATTGATTTGCACAGCCAGCGATAAATGCTTAGTGTATTAAGTGATATTGTACTGACCTTTGCTGGTAGACAGAGTAGTGGTGCAATCTCTTGGTTGAAACTAGTGACAAGCCTCTGTAATAGAAAATGTAAACAAAAATAATTACTTACAATCAGAAAAATGTGAGGGGAATAGCGCACGTTGAATTTGATTTTGACGAACTCAAAGTACTGCAAGAGTCTGAGAATACTGCAGAATCTCCATGGAAACCATACTAAATCTGAGCTGTATATCAAGATAGTTCTCTTGAAAAGTGTCGACTTTCTTCAACTTCCTTTTAAGGAAATATCTGCATACCATATTTGGAATCCCAGTATTTTTTCACTATTTTTAATGACTTATGAGGTATAAGCAAATGTCGATGCTGAACAAACTTTAACAGAAGAAGACCCATAAGCGAATTTTGAAAGAGGTTTACCTTTGCTGTTCCACTTTATCTGAAGGAGTGCTAACATCTATACTGGAGCTGGTCCATGCTAGGGCCAAAGCCTTCGCGGACTCCTTTGGCGGTTTCGCGTGAACATAGGAAGACTGGGCCGACGATTCACCCGAGGATGACGTCATCAGGCGTTGTTTCTTGTCGGGTCGTGACGAGGATTCATCTTCATCTTTCGTTTCGACCTCAAAGCTGAATTATCAGAAACACATAATTAGGGGTCAGATTACTCGGGCAAGCATTACACCCGAGGAGATTCTCGTGCAAAGTTTAACCCGGTTTGCAGTCTTCTGAAATTAATGTCCGGTCTACACGCAAGCGCAGGACGCAAGCTCAACAACAAAGTGATTTTGATTATTGGTGTTGTTGTTTAGGCAACTGAAAATCACTTCAACGTAAGCACAAGCTTAACAATCAACATCTATTTCGTTACCTGTGCTTGCTTTGATTTACAATATACGCAAAGCGCAAGGGAACCCAACGTCTCGATTTTCTTGCTCGCGTCTGCGCTTGCGTCGTAAGCCTGTCCTAAGCCATTCCCTTACCCAGAGCTCCCCTGCTCGTCAGCTCGCGGGGGAGGCTCTGGTGACAGCCACCGACGCATGTGTATAAGGAAATGGTGGTTTTATGCCTCATAATTACTTTTGGAGCGTTCAAGTCGGAGGAATAGGTTAAAAAGACGACTACGAAACGAATGCCAGTGTTATTTTGCCAGATACGTTTTTATAAAGCGAGATTAAGCTACTTTTATGAAGGCGCCATTTCAGCCAATCAGCGAAGGCCCTCACATGGATGTCTCCAGAGCCTCCCCTGCGAGGCAACGAGCCGAGGAGCTCTGGGTTCGAGAGTCGTAAGCGAGTAATTTTCCAAAATTTTGAAAACGGCATTTGTCAATATGAGAAATGTTCATACCTGTTTTTTCTAAATGCCTTGGCGTAAGGGTTGTTCTGTATCTTTAGAGCGGTGATGGCCGGGTTCTGGTAACACGTGACGGCTATAAACTCGGTCTCCGGGAAATCAAACACCCAGCGCTCGCACTGGGAGCTGAGCTTGTTCACTATCAGCTGGAGCTTGTACTTGTGGAGAGTCGAGAGTGTGATCTGGAAAAAAAAATTGAAAACAGCCTTAGATTTGATCTTTAAAGATTCATAAGAAAATTTCAGCTGTGTTTGATTTGTTATTTTGCGGTGCGCCATAGCAACGTTAGGACAGTAACAACAAAACTAGTAAAACATCACCTTTTGTGCAAATTCTGAAGCGAAAGTTTCAGCTAAGTAGCGCCATCCGAACCGTTTTTTTTACCGAAAATGATGCCGTGCACACGAGCGATTTCCCTACAAAAATGCTGAACGGAAAGATTTTGGAATTATGGCACAAAAAGCCTAAATTAACGCGGGACATGATTGAAGGGACATACCTTATCATTTCCAGGATGTAGTCTGTTCGTCAGTTTCATCTTATTGAACATAACACTGAGGTTCATCCAGACTTTCCCCAGGATCACCCCCAGGGGGTGCACATAGCTCGGAAGGGATTCAAAGTCAGCTTTGATGGTGGTGGCCTTCCAGACTTCACTGCGCGTGTCAAACTTGTAGCGGTATCTGTCACCGCTGACCAAACGTAACTCACAGCTGTAGTAGGACTTGGGATCCAGGCCTTCTAGACTGAACTCGGGGACTGGAAACATGCGTCTGCGAACAAAGAGAAAGAGTTCTGCTTAGAACACATCAATTACTATAATTTGCGTTCAATCCTGAAACTTGACTATTTTTTCGCGTAGGTTTATATTTCAAACGTGCACGTTTTGTCGAGAAGTAATCGCCTTTCTCGCACTCTGATTGGCTAAAAATAACGGTCAAAACAGCAACCAATCAGAGAGCGAGAAACGCGAAAACTTCTCAACAAAACTTGCAAGTTTGAAACGTAAACTTACGCGAAAAAATCGTCAAGCTTCAGGGTTGAACGCAAATAGTAGTATATTCGGTATATTGTGAAGAAAGTTTTGGAAGTGAGAGAAATGTAATTTGAAACCGAGGCGACTGTACTAAGTGCGAAATCCTCAAATGCGAATCAGGGCAAGGAACTACTATTGGCTCACACTGCTCGAATAAGTGCGAATAACACTGGAAGAACAGAAAATGAAATCGATGTTTGGAAAAACCGGCGCGAGTTTAAGACTGTTGTTCTGGAAAAAGATATAAATTATGCGGCTAGATTGAAATGACCAGATACTTATCGCTTAGAAATAATACGATTACACTTGAGTTATACTAACAGCAGTAATGTGAGGCCCATTATAACCAGAAACAAACGTCTTAATAAGCAGTTTTGATGTTTTACTGCGATTTACTGTGAACTCCCACTCGACTACTGCGTTTTTCTTCTGTCAATCAAACCTTTTAACTCAAGTCCACGCATATTTTCTGAGTTTGGATTACATTTTTACAGTGAAAATGCCTATCAGTTCACAAGATCCAATAAAACCTCCGTGAAATCACCCTGTTCACTCGTTTGATTGACGGAAGCCAAACCGTGGTTTGTTGGTCGGTGAAGTAGATCGCAGAATTATGAAAATCGCAGTAACTAACGGCGCAGCAATCAGCATTAACCCTTCTAGTAACTGTGAAAGTCGGCAAACGTTTTCGAGATAAGCCGCAAGTAGAAATGTTCGAGCGTCTGCTTTGTTGGCGGCCGAACCGCTACGGCTTTTAGGATAAATAAAGTCAATCGACAAGACGGCCGCAAAGCCAACAAGTTTATAGGAATAATCGACTAATAAAGTTACAACGTACCTCCCCACTCGTGTAAGTAGCATCTCGTTTTGATGCGCATCAAACTTCTTCCACAAGCTCTTCTGTAGAAGTTGCGCTTTCACTTCACCCTTCTTGCCTTGCTTCACTTTCAGCACTCTGAACCCTCCAGCATCCATTCCAGATTCTCTCATTTCAAGTTGCTTTTGCGCCATTGCGATTTCAGATTTCTCGGAGTTTTGATGTAGCACACGTTTGATTCTCAGGTAATATGGTGTGTTTTGAGGATTCAGGGGAATGGATTGTATATATATAGTTTAGCAAACAATGGACACCAGCCATTGTTTCACCGTGTTAGTTTTCGCGGGTTTTGAGCAACAATAGAAGACATGCGCTTTTGTTTTGAGTCCCATTCATGTGTTGGTCTTTTTGTTTTCTACTTGTAATCGAAATCTAGAACCCTCTATTCAATTCATTGGCCTTTTGTGTGAAGTAATTAGTTAGAACTTTAGAGCCTTAGGTGAAAAATTCTGTGTGAGGTTTGCCAGCTAAGTGAATTAGCAAAAGCCATGTAGATGCACAAATCGACACAAACAATGTCGAAAAGAGTTTTTAGTAAAACTTTATGCACAATTCAACAGTATCCAGATCTGCACGGATTTTCGTAACAGAACGTTGTAAACGTACTTCAGACTGGATTACCTGATTTTACAGGAATGGCGTCAGTGTTTTTGCTACGAATAAGCGCCGAGCTTTCACAAAGTGATTAATATCGATTACTCTCGATGAACTTTTCATAGAAATACAACGATTTTTAGCGAATTCTCAAAGGAAAACATTAGAAGAGT
This sequence comes from Scolanthus callimorphus, assembly GCA_033964015.1. Classification (NCBI taxonomy): domain Eukaryota; kingdom Metazoa; phylum Cnidaria; class Anthozoa; order Actiniaria; family Edwardsiidae; genus Scolanthus; species Scolanthus callimorphus. Next base: position 33,262,620 of record CM066911.1, read on the forward strand.
AAAGAAACTATCTTAAAGTTCAAACTATTTTTGCGTAAAAGCTGGTAGAGCAGATAAGTGGACTTTTTCTAATGCTCTCGCACAAACTATATCGCCCAGATTCTCCAAGCTCGCGCCATGCCATTTTCTGAACATGCGCGAAAGGGAAAACTGATTTGTGTTTATAAAATAACTCCGATAGTACGCGCGCTCTGATTGGTCGAAAACCAATTACCATAACGTTATGGTAATGCTATGGTACATAGCTTTGACCGGAAATGTGTTTCCACTCGCCAAACTATGAGAAAACCACGGCGACAAAACTACAGCTGTTTCTATCATTTCCCCATCTAAAAAAGCATCTATATAATGATGAAACCTTCATAAAACGTTAGAAAAGATTGGCAGAGTGAGGAAATATCGAGATGGACAGATTCTTTTTTGATTTAGCAATTGAAAACGATCAAATCAAACGTGCGACTTCCCTGCTAGCAGAGGCCACTCCTTGAAGTGGCCTCTGCACACAAATGTCACAACCTCGTCCAGGATCGTGGACGTACTTGACTGGTTTGGCTGGTTTTACAAGAATGGCGTCAGTGTTTTTGCTTCGAAAACAGCTTGCGCTTTCACGAGTGATTTCTCGTTCAAATGACCAACACACATTTTACTCAAATTTCTATAGAAAATAGAACGATCTCGAGCTAATTCTCAAAGGCAAACTTTAGAATGAGTATCAGAGCTGCGTTTAAGAGCCTTTAAATTGAGTAAACCAGCCATTAAAGGCCACAAAAAGTGATTTTGTGTAAGTTGTACAGCAGACAAATTTCCTATTTTCTTGCTCGCGCACAAACTTGATCGACCAGTTTCTCCAAGCTCACGCCATTTTCTCACACATGCACATTTCTCGCCTTCGGCTCGTTCTTTCAAGTTTTGATCAGTTCTCCCAACATCCCCCTCGTGTTTTTAAGAAAGCAGAGAGCACGCGGAAAGTACTTTTATTGCTTAAAGAAAACTAAAAGAAAATGCAGGGAGATAAAAAGTAGCCTCTGCTCGCAGGGTAACGTGCGACGGGCAAACCGACGGAAAACGGCAAGGTGAGTTAAGGTTTGCTACTCACAAATTAGGAATTTACGCAGTTTATGATATTTATACAAGAAGGATTGCATACAAAATAGAGGGTACAAACGCGTGTCAATTCAAACATTTTATTTTTTACTGCAACTTTTTACTTTACAAATATCATTTTCATATGTACAGCATGCAAAACATGAAACATCTAAAATATTTTCTAGACTAGAAATGATGCACAGGAACATTTTTTTAATGAAAATTGACCACTTTGGGTACAATTATTTTTTCGGTAAAATAGTTATTTTGAATACAGTAAAAACCCGCGTATAAGAACCTATAGATTTTAGCCTAAAATGGGTTCTTATTTGATTTGAAAATACAAGGAAACATGGGGTTTACATGGATAATTCTAGCCTAACAGGTTCTTAAAATCCAGGTTCTTATATGCGGGTTTTTACTGTTCTATTTTATTCCAAAAATACACCAGAGGCTAGGCTACCTACAAAACGTTACTGTCAAAGAAGTTGTGATGCTCCACTAATATTACTAATAAAGCGTGCACAAAATTACTGAAATCCTTTTTTCTGTCTAGCATTATGTATTGGTACAAAAAAATGCCACATGTGTGACGCTACAAAAAATGTTGTGACGCTACAAATGTTGTGACGCTACAAAAATATTGCAATTTTGCTTGATTGTCCTGCTATTTCTTTTTTCTGACAAAACGATATAAAAACACAAGCGATTCATAACGTGACACTCGTGTGTTGGGGAAAGTATCGTTCTGCGAATAAATAAATGTCTCTCAGTCCTCCCTGAGGAACGAGCCGTCAAAACTTGTGTAGCTGCGGCGAATGCAAGTGTCATAGCCGTCCGCACTCGCACACATCGACATCGACTTCCACGAGCACAGTTTTCTGTCGCCTAGCAACTCTGGATAGCATGACGTCATCGACGATGAAAAGCTGTGATTGACCGACTCGGGAGAATACGTCATCGACCATGAAGCGCTGTGATTGGCTGAATCCTGCTCGTGCGTGACAGACATCGGAGACCATTGAAGCATTTGATTGGCTGAGGCAGGATGAGCGGGATTTGACAAGAACGGGTCCTGATTGGTCACTTCGAGGCTGCTGGGAGTGGAGGGCCAGGAAGGCATCTGGTTGGTCAGTTCTGGTACAGCTCTGCTGTGATTGGCTGCCTCGTTATTACCGAACACGCCGGAGATCTCGACACGAAAGCGCCCGTTGATTGGCATAGTATATGACGTCACCGGTGTAGAATGTTGGTACGAAAATGGGTCTCCCATGACAGGGATGTACCTACAAAATATAAAGATTTGTTGGTGTTACAACGCATGGCTTTCAGATCGTTTGCAGCAAGCAGTTGAACAACAATCAGCTCGGATGATGCCGACTAATGATATTAAAACTGGTACAACAGACCGCACACACAATGGATATGATAGCGAGTGTATGGAAACAAGAATTGTGGATTTTTTTTCCTGCGCTAGAGCGCGTTTTTGTTTTCGAGTCTCACGAATGCCAACATATCCTTTCGTTGTTTCGCGTTGCGCAATTTTGATGCATCGATTTTCTCTGCTTCGCGTAACGTCAAACTATCTAAACCAATCATATATTTGCCCTGTTCAGGGCGGATCCAGGAATTTCAGAAAGGGGGTGGGGGTGATAGTGAAAATTTTCAAGAAATACAGAAATATATGGAAAAATCTCCAGAAAAATGGGCCACGGTCCCCTGGGTCCCCCTTATATCCGCCTTTGCTGATTTGCAAAGGACAGTCGAATGGTTTCCGTAGCGACGAAGTTTTAAGCATGCGCAGCACCGCGAAACAATGAATTTGGCAGTAAAAAAATATGATTTTAAAAGCGCACGTTAATATGCACAATTGGATCAGAGTTGGAAATGGTGAGAAGTTAGCTCTGCATACCTGTAAGCTGGTTGCGGCTCGTGAGAATGCGTGAGCTCGTCGCCACAGCAAGACCTGTTGAATACAAGAGGAGATAATGAGAAGTTAAAATTGAGCTGAATTATTTGCGTGAATTCACGCGCGCCTTTTTGCGTTTTTCTGTAAGACCGGGTATTTGGCCATCCTCGTTGTTCAGTACTAAACGACGATGTTTCGTGATACAGCAACAGCAGAAACGAGGATCTAAAACATGTCTGAAAAATACACTCCCTTCCAAGAGAGAGGTTATTTCTTTTTGTCTTGACTGAGGCTAGTTGTGGTTGCGCTTTCGAAGGAGAGCTTTCGGTTTTATTATTGAAGCTCATTTTTAACTCGTGATCATGTGACATATAAAAACGAGTTATCGTGAGGGTTACAATGTCACTCGCTCACTCCAGTTCCGTTACCTCGACCAAGGGCGATAGGATAATCACTTATCTCTAAGGATAAAAATCTAAAAAATTCCAGGCCATAGATGGGGAACCAAACCTTGTTATGAATTCATTCCTTTTCGCGCGACCCATAACACACAATTGATTTGGACAGAAAGCCACTCACAAAGCTATAGTGTGTATTATTTGATATTTTACTGACCTTTGCTGGCAGACAGAGTAGTGGTGCAACCTCTTGGTTGAATCCAGTAACCCTCCATGGATAGCAGTTCTGTAATAGAAGTAACAACAAAAATATAATTCAACTTTCCCTCACGAGTAATGTGAGTGGAAAATACTTGGCGCACTTTGAACTTGATTTTGACGAACTCAAAAGTACAGCAAAAGGCTGAGAATATCTGTAGAAGCTCTATAGAAACTAAATCAGCCGCTGATTGTGGAGAGCTCGAGAGTTAAAAACTGCCAAAAAATAGGCATGACAAATGTCGATGCCCAAAACTTTTACAAAAGAAGACCCAATGGAATTTTGAGGGAGGTTTACCTTTGCGGTTCAACTTTGTTTGAAGGAGTGCCAACATCTCTACTGGAACTGGCACATGCTAGGACCAAGGCCTTCGCGGACTCCTTTGGCGGTTTCGCGTGAACATAGGAAGACTGGGCTGACGATTCACCCGAGGATGACGTCATCAGGCGTTGTTTCTTGTCGGGTCGTGACGAGGATTCATCTTCATCTTTCGTTTCGGCCTCAAAGCTGAATTGTCCAAAACAAATGATTAGGGATCAGATTACACTGGAAGTTTAACCTGGTTTGCAGTCTCTGAAATTTAAATAGCTGGCTTTCAGAAGAGCGCTAGCGACGTAAGCACAAGCTTAAAATCAACATCCATTTATTTGCATGCGCAATAATAGACGCAATAAGCGCAAGGGAATCCAACGTCTCGATTTTCTTGCTTGCGTTTGCGCTTGCGTAAACTTGCCTTAAGTGAGTAATTGTCCAGAACTTTGTTCATACCTGCTTTTTCTAAATGCCTTGGCGTAAGGATTGTTCTTTATCTTTAGAGCGGTGACGGCCGGGTTCTGATAACACGTGACGGCTATAAACTCGGTTTCCGGAAATCAAACACCCAGCGCTCGCACTGGGAGCTGAGCTTGTTCACTATCAGCTGGAGCTTGTACTTGTGGAGAGTCGAGAGTGTGATCTGGAAAACAAAAATTGAAAACAGCCTTAGATTTGATCTTTAAAGATTCGTAGAAAATTTCAAAGATTCATAGAAATTTCAGCTGTGTTCGATTTGTTATGTTGCGGTGGGCCATAGCAACGTTAGGATAGTAAGTAACAACACAACTAGTAAAACTTCATCTTTTGTGCAAATTCTGAAGCGAAAGTTTCAGCTATCGTAGCGCCATCCGAACCGATATTTAACGAAAATGATGCCGTGCACAAGAGCGATTTCCCTACAAAAATGCTGACAACGGAAATATTTTGGAATTCAATGGCACAAAAAGCCCAAATTAACACGGGACATGATTGAAGGGACATACCTTATCATTTCCAGGATGTAGTCTGTTCGTCAGTTTCATCTTATTGAACATAACACTGAGGTTCATCCAGACCTTCCCCAGGATCACCCCCAGGGGGTGCACATAGCTCGGAAGGGATTCAAAGTCAGCTTTGATGGTGGTGGCCTTCCAGACTTCACTGCGCGTGTCATACTTGTAGCGGTATCTGTCACCGCTGACCAAACGTAACTCACAGCTGTAGTAGGACTTGGGATCCAGGCCTTCTAGACTGAACTCGGGAACTGGAAACATGCGTCTGCGAACAAAGAGAAATAGTTCTGCTTATAACACATCGATTACTACCATTTGCTTCAACCCTGAAGCTTGACTATTTTTTCGCGTGGGTATTTCAAACGTACACGTTTTGCCGAGAAGTGATCGCCTTGCTCGCACTCTGATTGGCAGAAAAATAACGGTCAAAACAGCAACCAATCAGCGAGCGAGAAACGCGAAAACTTCTCTACAAAACTTGCAAGTTTGAAACGTAAACCTATGTGAAAAAATTGTCAAGCTTCCGGGTTGAACGCAAATAGTATGTTCGGGCTTCGTGGCCTTCCTTGTGAGAAAAGTTTTGGAAGTGAGAGAAATGTAATTTGAAACCGAGGCGACTGTACTAAGTGCGAAATCCTCAAATGCGAATCAGGGCAAGGAACTACTACTGGCTCACAATGCTCGAATAAGTGCGAATAACACTGGAAGAACAGAAAAGGAAATCGATGCTTGGAAAAACCTGCGCGAGTTTAAGACTCGTGTTCTGGAAAAAGATATAAATTATGCGGCTAGATTGAAATGACCAGATACTTATCACTTAGAAATAATACGACACTTGAGTTATACTAACAGCAGTAATGTGAGGCCCATTATAACCAGAAACAAACGTCTTGATAAGCAATGTTTTGTGTGATTTTCATAATTCTGCGAACTCCCACTCGACTACTGCGTTTTTCTTCCGTCAATCAAACCTTTTAACTCAAGTCCACGCATATTTTCTGAGTTTGGATTACATTTTTACAGTGAAAAATGCCTAGCTAGAACCTATCAGTTCACAAGATCCAACAAAACCTCCGTGAAATCACCCTGTTCACTGTTTGATTGACGGAAGCCAAATCGTGGTTTGTTGGTCGGTAAAGTAGTTCGCAGAATTATGAAATTCGCAGTAACTAACGGCGCAGCGATCAGCATTAACCCTTCTAGTAACTGTGAAAGTCGGCAAACGTTTTCGAGATAAGCCGCAAGTAGAAATGTTCGAGCGTCTGCTTTGTTGGCGGCCGAACCGCTACGGCTTTTAGGATATATAAAGTCAATCGACAAGACGGGCGGCAAGACCAACAAGTTTATAGGAATAATCGACTAATAAAGCTACAACGTACCTCCCCACTCGTGTAAGTAGCATCTCGTTCTGATGCGCATCAAACTTCTTCCACAAGCTGTTCTGTAGAAGTTGCGCTTTCACTTCTCCCTTCTTGCCTTGCTTCACTTTCAGCACTCTGAACCCTCCAGCATCTATTCCAGATTCTCTCATTTCAAGTTGCTTTTGCGCCATTTCGATTTCAGATTTCTCGGAGTTTTGATGTAGCACGTTTGATTCTCAGGTAATATGGTGTGTTTTGAGGATTCAGGGGAATGGATTGTATATATATAGTTTAGCAAACAATGGACACCAGCCATTGTTTCACCGTGTTAGTTTTCGCGGGTTTTGAGCAACAATAGAAGACACGCGCTTTTGTTTTGAGTCCCATTCATGTGTTGGTCTTTTTGTTTTCTACTTGTAATCGAATGAATCTAGAACCCTCTATTCAATTCATTGGCCTTTTTTGTGAAGTAATTAGTTAGAACTTTAGAGCCTTAGGTGAAAAATTCTGTGTGAGGTTTGCCAGCTAAGTGAATTAGCAAAAACCATGTAGATGCACAAATCGACACAAACAATGTCGAAAAGAGTTTTTAGTAAAACTTTATGCACAATTGAACAGTATCCAGACCTGCACGGATTTTCGTAACAGAACGTCGGCGAGGATTGTAAACGTACTTCAGACTGGATTACCTGATTATACAGGAATGGCGTCAGTGTTTTTGCTACGAATAAGCGCCGAGCTTTCACAAAGTGATTAATATCGATTACTCTCGATGAACTTTTCATAGAAAATACAACGATTTTTAGCGAATTCTCAAAGGAAAACATTAGAAGAGTAAAGAAACTATCTTAAAGTTCAAACTATTTTTGCGTAAAAGCTGGTAGAGCAGATAAGTGGACTTTTTCTAATGCTCTCGCACAAACTATATCGCCCAGATTCTCCAAGCTCGCGCCATGATGCCATTTTCTGAACATGCGCGAAAGGGAAAACTGATTTGTGTTTAGAAATAACTCCGATAGTACGCGCGCTCTGATTGGTCGAAAACCAATTACCATAACGTTATGGTAATGCTATGGTACATAGCTTTGACCGGAAATGTGTTTCCACTCGCCAAACTATGAGAAAACCACGGCGACAAAACTACAGCTGTTTCTATCATTTCTCCATCTAAAAAAGCATCTATATAATGATGAAACCTTCATAAAACGTTAGAAAAGATTGGCAGAGTGAGGAAACATCGAGATGGACAGATTCTTTTGATTTAGCAATTGAAAACGATCAAATCAAACGTGCGACTTCCCTGCTAGCAGAGGCCACTCCTTGAAGTGGCCTCTGCACACAAATGTCACAACCTCGTCCAGGATCGTGGACGTACTTGACTGGTTTGGCTGGTGTTACAAGAATGGCGTCAGTGTTTGCTTCGAAAACAGCTTGCGCTTTCACGAGTGATTTCTCGTTCAAATGACCAACACACATTTTACTCAAATTTCTATAGAAAATAGAACGATCTCGAGCTAATTCTCAAAGGCAAACTTTAGAATGAGTATCAGAGCTGCGTTTAAGAGCCTTTAAATTGAGTAAACGAGCCATTAAAGGCCACAAAAAGTGATTTTGTGTAAGTTGTACAGCAGACAAATTTCCTATTTTCTTGATCGCGCACAAACTTGATCGACCAGTTTCTCCAAGCTCACGCCATTTTCTCACACATGCACATTTCTCGCCTTCGGCTCGTGTCTTTCAAGTTTTGATCAGTTCTCCCAACATCCCCCTCGTGTTTTTAAGAAAGCAGAGAGCACGCGGAAAGTACTTTTATTGCTTAAAGAAAACTAAAAGAAAATGCAGGGAGATAAAAAGTAGCCTCTGCTCGCAGGGTAACGTGCGACGGGCAAACCGATGGAAAACGGCAAGGTGAGTTAAGTTTTGCTACTCACAAATTAGGAATTTACGCAGTTTATGATATTTATACAAGAAGGATTGCATACAAATAGAGGGTACAAACGCGTGTCAATTCAAACATTTTATTTTTTACTGCAACTTTTTACTTTACAAATATCATTTTCATATGTACAGCATGCAAAACATGAAACATCTAAAATATTTTCTAGACTAGAAATGATGCACAGGAACATTGTTTTAATGAAAATTAACCACTTTTGGGTACAATTATTTTTTCGGTAAAATAGTTATTTTGAATACAGTAAAACCCGCGTATAAGAACCTATAGAATTTTAGCCTAAAATGGGTTCTTATTTGATTTGAAAATACAAGGAAACATGGGGTTTACATGGATAATTCTAGCCTAACAGGTTCTTAAAATCCAGGTTCTTATATGCGGGTTTTTACTGTTCTATTTTATTCCAAAAATACACCAGAGGCTAGGCTACCTATAAAACGTTACTGTCAAAGAAGTTGTGATGCTCCACTAATATTACTAATAAAGCGTGCACAAAATTACTGAAATCCTTTTTTCTGTCTAGCATTATGTATTGGTACAAAAAAATGAGCACGCCAAATGTGTGACGCTAAAAAAAATGTTGTGACGCTACAAATGTTGTGACGCTACAAAAATATTGCAATGTTGCTTGATTGTCCTGCTATTTCTTTTTTCTGACAAAACGATATAAAAACACAAGCGATTCATAACGTGACACTCGGGTGTTGGGGAAAGTATCGTTCTGCGAAGAAATAAATGTCTTTCAGTTCTCCCTGAGGAACGAGCCGTCAAAACTTGTGTAGCTGCGGCGAATGCAAGTGTCATAGCCGTCCGCACTCGCACGCATCGACATCGACTTCCATGAGCACAGTTTTCTGTCGCCTAGCAACTCTGGATAGAATGACGTCATCGACGATGAAAAACTGTGATTGGCCGACTCGGGAGAATACGTCATCGACCATGAAGCGCTGTGATTGGCTGAATCCTGCTCGTGCGTGACAGACATCGGAGACCATTGAAGCATTTGATTGGCTGAGGCAAGATGAGCGGGATTTGACAAGAACGGGTCCTGATTGGTCACTTCGAAGCTGCTAGGAGTGGAGGGCCAGGAAGGCATCTGGTTGGTCAGTTCTGGCACATCTCTGCTGTGATTGGCTGCCTCGTTGTTACCGAACACGCCGGAGATCTCGACACGAAAGCGCCCGTTGATTGGCATAGTATATGACGTCACCGGTGTAGAATGTTGGTACGAAAATGGGTCTCCCATGACAGGGATGTATCTACAAAACATACAGATTTGTTGGTGTTACAACGCATAATTTTACAGGGGAAATAGATTTGCAGCAAAAAGAACAACATTGATGATCTTTGCCCTTTTCAGGGACGGATATTATCCAGGAATCTTAGAAAGGGGGAACGATAGTAAAAAATTAGAACGAATATTTACAAATTTCCCGTCCGCAAATACAGAAAAGCTATGGAAATATATCCCGAAAATTTGGGGTCACGGACCCCTAGCCCCCCCGTTGACCCGCCCTTGCTGTTTTGCCTAGAGGACAGTCGACTGGTTTCCGTAGCGATGAAATTTTAAGAACGAAAAAGCAGATTTGGCTGTAAAATAAGATTTAAAAATCACAGATTTGAAAAGCGCATGGTAAGGGGTGGACCATTAGAAATTTGGGGAGGGGGGTGGCAATTTTTTTGTGCATGAATTTTTTTTTTCAGGGATCAGGTTGTGCAAGAATTTTTTTTCGGAATTTATATCATGTTTTTTACTAGCTTGGATCTCTGCAAGTTTTTTTTTGGAGGATTGGCCTTGCTCGAATTTTTTTTGGGGGAATTGCCCCCCCCCCCCCCCCCCCCAATTTCTAATGGTCCACCCCTTAATGCACAATTGGATCAGAGTTAGAAATGGTGAAAAGTAAGCTCTGTACCTGTAAGTTGGTTCCGGTTCGTCAGAATTATAACAACCAAGAGAATCCGTGAGCTCGTCGCCACAGCAAGACCTGTTGAATACAAGAGGAGATAATGAGAGGTTAAAGTTGCGTTGAATTATTTGCGTGAAACGCATGCTTTAATTTTATGATATTTTGAGCGGATATTTGATCTTCCTCCTTGTTCAGTACGTAAGGCCGAAGTTTCATAGCCTGAGTTAACAGACGCCCGCTCAAAATCTAAAGATTTGAGCGAGACGTCTGAGCAATATAGCCAAATGTAACGTACTGGGTGGCGTGACACTGCACAGATCTGGGTAGTGATTCTGATTGGTCGGCGCGTTTTGCCTGTGTCGTGTTTATCTTTGTGAGTTCAAGATGGCTTCGATAGCAATCAAAGCTGAAGTTCGGTCGATTTGAAACGTCTCAAAGAAGTGGTTTTTATCTCGTTGCAAGCATTTTTAAGTTGAGAATTTATACGAAGACTAGTTGGAGCACTGTACAGGCGTGTTTGTTGACCAACTTTGCCACACGAACTTGGCATTAGCTTTGTATTACGCTATTATATCGAGCATCAAGTAAACGAGTGAAACTTGGAGACTCGTATGCATCTAGTAAACGGGCGAAGCTTGGAGACTCTAGTACCCAAGGCATTGTTTAGCCGCGGATGAAAAAGAGTCCGTCTTGAAACAGATAGGGAACGGACGTTTTAATTGGGGAGTGAAACCGTCGAGTTTGAGTTCGAGTTTAGCATCGTATGCTCCGGTATGCTCAAGTTGCTAGCCGGGTCCTTCATAGGAGAGATCAATGGACTTATTACCACCATTATTGATTGCTTTATGAGGACATCATGAGCATGGCCATCTCCATTTAAACGAAGCTAAGGTTCAATTTGAAATATGATTGACTTTCCCGATCACGAAGGCTTCTTTACTTCTCATTGTACGCATAGAAATCTGTACAGTGCTTGCGACTGGTCTTCATATATATTGTCAACTTTATAAGCGCTTGCAATGAGATAAAAACCTCTTCTTTTAGCGATTTCATATCGACCGATCTACAGCATTGCTTCTGTCGAAGCCATCTTGAACTCACAAAGATAAACGCGGCAAGGCAAATAGCGCCGACCAATCAGAATCGCTACCCAGATCTGTGCAGTGTCACGCCACCCAGTACGTTACAATTGGCTATATTGCTCAGACGTCTCGCTCAAATCTTTAGATTTTGAGCGGGCGTCTGTTAACTCAGGCTAGAAGTTTCATAGTATATACCGTTTCCGGGATACGTTGTCTCTGGGAGAATGGGTAAATATTCATTTGAATGTCTGTAAACGGTTCGAAATTTGCTGAAATTTAATGGTTTTACTAGTGGTTACGCATAACTGCCTGAATTCATATCAAACAGTAGCAGATAAGATGCTAATATCCTTTGTTGCGCTTCATGCAAGCTTATTGGCTATTTTAACAGCAGAAACGACGATCTAAAACGCCGTCTGAAAATAGAGAGAACTTATTTCCTTAATTTGCCGTGACTAGCTGCGGTTGCGCTTTCGAACGAGAGCTTGCGGTTGAATGAATAATCTCATTTTTAACTCGTGAAGTATGTGAAGCATAGAAACGAGTTATCGTGAGGGGTAACAATGTCATTCGTTCACTCACTCCTTTTACGTAACCTCGACCAAGGGCGATAGGATAAGCACACTACCTCTAAGGATAAAACAAAATCTTAACAAAATTCCAGGCCATATAGATGGAGAGCCAAACTTGTTATGAATTCATTCTTTTCGTGTGACCCATAGCACAAAATTGATTTGCACAGCAAGTGATAAATGCTTAGTGTATTAAGTGATATTGTACTGACCTTTGCTGGTAGACAGAGTAGTGGTGCAATCTCTTGGTTGAAACAAGTGACAAGACTCTGTAATAGAAAATGTAAACAAAATAATTACTTAACAATCAGAAAAATGTGAGGGGAATAGCGCACGTTCAACTTGATTTTGACGAACTCAAAAGTACTGCAAGAGCTAGTCTGAGAATACTGCAGAATCTCCATGAAAACCATACTAAATCAGCTGTATATCAAGATAGTTCTCTTGAAAAAGTGTCGACTTTCTTCAACTTCCTTTTAAGGAAATATCTGCATACCATATAGTGGAATCCCAGTATTTTTTTCACTATTTTAATGACTTATGAGGTATAAGCAAATGTCGATGCCGAACAAACTTTAACAGAAGAAGACCCATAAGCGAATTTTGAAAGAGGTTTACCTTTGCTGTTCCACTTTATCTGAAGGAGTGCCAACATCTATACTGGAACTGGTCCATGCTAGGGCCAAGGCCTTCGCGGACTCCTTTGGCGGCTTCGCGTGAACATAGGAAGACTGGGCCGACGATTCACCCGAGGATGACGTCATCAGGCGTTGTTTCTTGTCGGGTCGTGACGAGGATTCATCTTCATCTTTCGTTTCGACCTCAAAGCTGAATTATCAGAAACACATAATTAGGGGTCAGATTACTCGGGCAAGCATTACAACCGAGGAGATTCTCGTGCAAAGTTTAACCCGGTTTGCAGTCTTCTGAAATTAATGTCCCGTCGAGCGCAAGCGCAGGACGCAAGCTCAACAACAAAGTGATTTTGATTATTGGTGTTGTTGTTTAGGCAATTGAAAATCACTTCAACGTAAGCACAAGCTTAACAATCAACATCCATTTCGTTACCTGTGCTTGCTTTGATTTACAATATACGCAAAGCGCAAGGGAACCCAACGTTCAATTTTCTTGCTCGCGTCTGCGCTTGCGTCGTAAGCCTGTCCTAAGCCATTCCCTTACCCAGAGCTCCCCGGCTCGTCAGCTCGCGGGGGAGGCTCTGGTGACAGCCACCGACGCATGCGTATAAGGAAATGGTGGTTTATGCCTCATAATTACTTTTGGAGCGTTGAAGTCGCAGGAATAGGTTAAAAGACGTCTACGAAACGAATGCCAGTGTTATTTTGACAAATACGTTTTTATAAAGCGAGATTTAGCTACTTTTATGAACGCGCCATTTCAGCCAATCAGCGAAGGCCCTCAAATGGATGTCACTAGACCTCCTCTGCGAGGCAACGAGCCGAGGAGCTCTGGGTTCGAGAGTCGTAAGCGAGTAATTTTCCAAATCTTGAAAACGGCATTTGTCAATATCAGAAATGTTCATACCTGTTTTTTCTAAATGCCTTGGCGTAAGGGTTGTTCTGTATCTTTAGAGCGGTGATGGCCGGGTTCTGGTAACACGTGACGGCTATAAACTCGGTCTCTGGGAAATCAAACACCCAGCGCTCGCACTGGGAGCTGAGCTTGTTCACTATCAGCTGGAGCTTGTACTTGTGGAGAGTCGAGAGTGTGATCTGGAAAAAAATTGAAAACAGCCTTAGATTTGATCTTTAAAGATTCATAGAAAATTTCAGCTGTGTTTGATTTGTTATTTTGCGGTGCGCCATAGCAACGTTAGGACAGTAACAACAAAACTAGTAAAACATCACCTTTTGTGCAAATTCTGAAGCGAAAGTTTCAGCTAAGTAGCGCCATCCGAACCGTTTTTTACCGAAAATGATGCCGTGCACACGAGCGATTTCCCTACAAAAATGCTGAACGGAAAGATTTTGGAATTCAATGGCACAAAAAGCCCAGATTAACACGGGACATGATTGAAGGGACATACCTTATCATTTCCCGGATGTAGTCTGTTCGTCAGTTTCATCTTATTGAACATAACTCTGAGGTTCATCCAGACCTTGCCCAGGATCACCCCCAGGGGTGCACATAGCTCGGAAGGGATTCAAAGTCAGCTTTGATGGTGGTGGCCTTCCAGACTTCACTGCGCGTGTCATACTTGTAGCGGTATCTGTCACCGCTGACCAAACGTAACTCACAGCTGTAGTAAGACTTGGGATCCAGGCCTTCTAGACTGAACTCGGGGACTGGAAACATGCGTCTGCGAACAAAGAGAAAGAGTTCTGTTTATAACACATCGATTACTACCATTTGCGATTACTACCCTGAATAAGCTTGGACTATTTTTTCGCGTAGGTTTACATTTCAAACGTGTACGTTTTGTCGAGAAGTGATCGCCTTTCTCGCACTCTGATTGGCAGAAAAATAACGGTCAAAACAGCAACCAATCAGCGAGCGAGAAACGCGAAACTTCTCTACAAAACTTGCAAGTTTGAAACGTAAACCTACGCGAAAAAATCGTCAAGCTTCCGGGTTTCAAACGAGTGTACGTTTTGTCGAGAAGTGAACGCAAATTGTATATTCGGGTTCGTGGCCTTCCTTGCGAGGACAGTTTTGGAAGTGAGAGAAATGTAATTTGAAACCGAGGCGACTGTACTAAGTGCGAAATCCTCAAATGCGAATCAGGGCAAGGAACTACTATTGGCTCACAATTCTCGAATAAGTGCGAATAACACTGGAAGAACAGAAAAGGAAATCGATGTTTGGAAAAACCGGCGCGAGTTTAAGACTCGTGTTCTGGAAAAAGATATACATTATGCGGCTAGATTGAAATAACCAGATATTTATCGCTTGAGTTATACTAACAGCAGTAATCTGTGAGGCCCATTATACCCTGAAACAAACGTCTTGATAAGCAGTTTTGATGTGTTACTGTGATTTTCATAATTCTGCAAACTCCCACTCGACTACTGCGTTTTTTCTTCCGTCAATCAAACCTTTTAACTCAACTCCACGCATATTTTCTGAGTTTGGATTACATTTTTATAGTGAAAAATGCCTAGCTAGAACCTATCAGTTCACAAGATCCAACAAAACCTCCCTGAAATCACCCTGTTCACTCGTTTGATTGACGGAAGCCAAACCGTGGTTTGTTGGTCTGTGAAGTAGCTCGCAGAATTATGAAAACCGCAGTAACTAACGGCGCAGCGATCAGCATTAACCCTTCTAGTAACTGTGAAAGTCGGCAAACGTTTTTGAGATAAGCCGCAAGTAGAAATGTTCGAGCGTCTGCTTTGTTGGCGGCCGAACCGCTACGGCTTTTAGGATATATAAAGTCAATCGACAAGACGGGCGGCAAGACCAACAAGTTTATAGGAATAATCGACTAATAAAGTTACAACGTACCTCCCCACTCGTGTAAGTAGCATCTCGTTTTGATGCGCATCAAACTCCTTCCACAAGCTCTTCTGTAGAAGTTGCGCTTTCACTTCTCCCTTCTTGCCTTGCTTCACTTTCAGCACTCTGAACCCTCCAGCATCCATTCCAGATTCTCTCATTTCAAGTTGCTTTTGCGCCATTGCGATTTCAGATTTCTCGGAGTTTTGATGTAGCACGTTTGATTCTCAGGTAATATGGTGTGTTTTGAGGATTCAGGGGAATGGATTGTATATATATAGTTTAGCAAACAATGGACACCAGCCATTGTTTCACCGTGTTAGTTTTCACGGGTTTTGAGCAACAATAGAAGACACGCGCTTTTGTTTTGAGTCCCATTCATGTGTTGGTCTTTTTGTTTTCTACTTGTAATCGAAATCTAGAACCCTCTATTCAATTCATTGGTCTTTTGTGTGAAGTAATTAGTTAGAACTTTAGAGCCTTAGGTGAAAAATTCTGTGTGAGGTTTGCCAGCTAAGTGGATTAGCAAAAACCATGTAGATGCACAAACGACACAATGTCGAAAAGAGTTTTTAGACTTTATGCACAATTCAACAGTATCCAGACCTGCACGGATTTTTGTAACAGAACGTCATCGAGGATTGTAAACGTACTTCAGAGTGGATTACCTGATTTTACAGGAATGGCGTCAGTGTTTTTGCTTCGAAATAAGCGCCAGCTTTCACAAGTGATTTATCGAATACTCTCGATGAACTTGTTCATTTTCGATAGAAAATACAACGATTTTTAGCGAATTCTCAAAGGCAAACATTAGAAGAATTAGAGTTCAATGAAAACTATTTTTGCGTAAGCTGGTACAGCAGATAACTTGATTTTTTCTTGTTCGCGCACAAACTAACCGCCCAGATTCTCTCCAAGCTTGCGCCATTTTCGACACATGCGCGAAAGGGAAATGACATCTGTACTCATAGGGTGCTGAAAAACAGCTGAAAAACACAGGAAAACAGTAAAAGTAAAAGCAAATGCAGGAAGATTTTTAAATCGATTTTTAAAGTAGCCTCTCGGCTCGCTCGCGGCGAAAAATTTAGTGCGAGATACGATTAGATACCAGACACACGAAGAAAGAAACCTCTGCTTGCACGCAGGGTTTATCTCTATGCCAAAGTCAAACAGTACATCCATAAGCTGCAAAGACGCAAACAATTTCAAGGTTTCTATCGAACTGATAGAAGCTTTTATGGGCGTGATTAGTTGTGGCGGGAGTTGACAGCTAAGTGAACTAGCAAAAACAACTTTTGTGAAGTAGAAAAGAACACAAGAAAAATAGAAAAAAAGTAGCTTCTGTTCGCAGGGAATTAATTTAATAGTGCATTCAAGACTACAAATTTCTACAAGGTCTTTTAATAGGACATTCAGCAACTTCACTGCGCAAACAATATTAAAGTTCAATGAATGAAATGTTTGCTAGTGCACTCTAGACAGGCTGAAGTAAATACTATCACAAAACTGACTGGTTCTAAATTTCATATTTATTTTTGTAGACTCTGAACAGGTTATGTCAAGATAATCCTGGAAACAGTTCCTCAAAAAGTCTAGTTCCGTTTCTGTGAGTTTCAGGCTCACAGCAACAACAACAACACTGTAAGAAGGCTGACATAACACGGAAAATATGGTATATGATTAATTTTTCTTTCAATGCGGTTCGCTAAGTTAGGCCCTGGAATTCGTTTAGACCGAAAAGGTGATTTTTAATTAATCAAACAAATGAAATAACTTTAGCCTGGGCATGGAAACCTTCCCTTGGAGAAGCGACGAGCACTCGACGAGTTTTTGATCGCGCAAAAATGGTAAAGTCAAAATGCACGCCCTCCCGTGCTGTTTCTATGTTTCTGGGGCTTTTCGAGAAAACTTTCGAAGCTATCTAAATATTAAGCTGAGACAACTTCTATGTTGTTCTGTGTTTTAAAGTGGCCTCTGCACACAAATGTCACAACCTCGTCCATAATCAATGACTGGTTTGGCCGGTTTAACAAGCATGGCATCGATGTTTTAGTGTTTCGAAAACAGCGCGCGCTTTTACGAGTGATTTCTTGTGCAATAACCAACACTCAACATTTTGCTCAAATTTCGATAGAAAATATAACGATCCCCAGCGAACTCAAAGACAAACATTAGAATGAGTTTCAGAGCTGCGTTTAAGAGCCTTTAAATTGAGTAAACGAGCCATCTGAAGGCCACAAAAAGTTGTTTAATTGATATTTTCTTGTTCGCGCACAAACATGATATTGATCGACCAGTTTCTCATCCATTTCTCACACATGCGCGACAGAGAAATGACATTTGTGTGCAGAGGCTACTTTTGCGTAGTTAAAAACACTAAAAGTAAAAGAAAATGCAGGGAGATAAAACTCATGCAACGTGATTTGCTCTATTGTGTTTCCTGGATTCCATTTCTATTGTAAGTGAATTTCAATACCAATCTGTTAAATCTCACACTTCTAGTTCATGCAAATAGTATAACAATACCTTCGTCAACTTTATTGTTTTCTCTCAGCAGTAAAATAACAATACACTAGAGTTATACCTCTGAAGTCTTTTCGCACACGCTAAAGTTAAATTTTTGGGTGCGATGTAGACGGTATACTTTTGATTTGTTTGTCAGATTGCAGCATGTTGAATGTCACATGTGATGCATCTGAAAAAAAAAAGACTGCTGTCGTTTCAAAGCTTGTTGTTCTCGAGCTTTCGTGCGATTTCCGTTGAAAAGTTCATTCACTCAAGTAGCCAAGATTAGTATATACCGTTTCCGGGAAACGTCGTCACCCAAAAAGCCTATAAGCTTGAAGCGCAAAGGATAATGGGGGCATCTAAACTGCTACTGTTTGATCTGAATTCAGACAGTTATCGCAACCACAGGTAAAATCATTAAATTTCAGCACATTTCTAAGCATATTTGTTTCTTATATTTTACAGAAATTCAAATAAATCTTTACCCATACTCCCTAGCGCACCAAGCTTTGTTGCTTTTTCCAGTGACAACGTATCCCGGAAACGGTATATACCAAATCAGTGAACAGTCATTTTCGCGCGCCCCCATGGCGAGAAATAGCGAATGATAATGGGAGGAGTTTAAACATGACCCTAATTATGCTGTCAATAAAGTCGATTGTCCTATTGCGTCTCTCATTGGTCGCTGTCGATTGGTGGGTCAATTAGTATGCAAAAACAAACCCTGACTTCCGGGAGAGACAGAAGAGAGAGTGAAGGGTTGTTATAAATTGCTTAAAACTTTGCCTTTTCGGCTGATAACATGCCAAGAAGAAACAATTTGAAAGCAAAGTAAAATAATATATCATGCTTTTTGTTAATTTTGGGAAAATATCGAGGATGCGTTGATAAATAACGAGAGTCAATACTGAACTTTGCCTTCGCCGGTTCGCTTCAAGTTCGCGCTAATATTTAAAAATTAAGTTCGCTAGGCACTCTGGTACTCGTTTCTAGTCTTTTTGGACACATATTATTAGCAGAGGAACGCCTGGTTGTACACTGTCGAAGAACTGGCCGCTCAGAGCGGAAAGAAGCGAAGAAATCGGCATTTTTTTCGAGCTTTTTTGCTTCGAGGCGGACTTCAAGGGCCAAACAATGAAGCCTCGTTTAACATGGAAGTGGATCTTAAAAACCGAGCTGAAAAATCATTTACATGACGTGAAATCTGTGTGAATTTACGAAGGAATTCTTGTTCTTTTGATCTGGAGGTAAAGTGAGGTTTGTACGAGCTTATAACGTTACGAAATTTGACTGTTAGTTCTGTGTATTTTAGCGCCGTGGCATAGACTTCCTCTTGTAAACAGAGCTCTTGAGTTTGTAACCTAGATTTGACAAAACCGAACCGATTTTATACTGTAGCCCACCAATATTACCACGAAAAGAAAGATGAACAACATGTTGTTTCGATCGGAGGCAAAGTAACTTTCGATTTCGAATTTAGCCCAGTGTTATCTTGAATTTAAGTTTCATTGCCATACATTTACAGTAAATTATTTGAAGGTAATCTGAGTCCATATTTTAGAAGTGCCACGCTCAAGTGCGCATGTCCATTCGGTATTTCTCCCCATAGTCTCCCTTCCCTTTGCGCTTGCTACGTAGGCTAGTTTTGAGAAAACTCTCAAAATGGCGGCTCGTTTCGCGCGCGATACTGCGTTATTAATTACCGTATTTTATTCTACTGATTTGGTATATACTAAAACAACTATCCCCCTCAGGGTCAGTGCCTAGCGGTGGATAAATACCGAGACGCGAAGCGTTATTGTTTCGCTCTGTAAATTTTCAAAACGTGGTTTGACTGCTTTTCCTGTCTCTCTTTTTAAACCATCTAGTCAATCAGGTCCTTGCCCTGTTGTTTCGCCTAGTGCAGTCGACTGGTTTTCGTCGCGAGAAAGCCAGTCGACTCCTGCATTAGGCGAAACAGGGCAAGGACCTGGATTTTTATTTGTTTGACTTGGCGGACCAGGAAAAGCAAGATTCCTAAACGTACCTCGAATACCCTTCGAGTTACAGCCGATTGCGTTTGAGCGTTTTACCCTAACAGTTCGCACGTTATGTTTGAACGTTTAAAAGTTGTGTTTCTAGGATGAAACGAGACGTTTCTATGGCGAACCAAAGAGTTTGTCCTCTCTGATTGGTCAGTGAAAAATACACATGGCGGTTGCCCTTGGAAACGTCCGATTTTTGTCTCACAACGCAACTTTCAAACGTTCAAACGTAACGTGCGAACTGTTTGGGTAAAACGCTCAAACGCAATCGGCTGTATTTGGAGATTTCGCTTTATTTTCGTCATCACTGATTTTGTGCGGATCGTATTGTGACAGCGCGCGCTGTTTAAGAAGCAAAGAAACCGACGCAAATTTTGAGAGGCCAAACCGGTGAAGTACGTCCACGAGGTTGAAACTTGCGTGCAGAGGCCCCCTGACAAAACACAGAAAAAGATACTCGGAGTGGCCTCTGCTAAAAGGGCATTCTCGCGCCAGCTCGTACAATTCAAAGAAAGTAACTTCACAAATAGCTAACAAAGACAGCATTAAAAATTACTTATAGAATCGTAATATCTCTTTTTTTGCGGAAATCGAGGACGATATATCGCACGATTCAAGTAGTCTTCAGTCGGTAGATTCCGCCGAAAATAGCACGTAAAAAGGCTTTTTTTCGTGCTATGTTCTTAGCGGAATCTACTGTAATGAAGCTTTGAATAATCATAGCGGAGCTCCCGCGGGCGCCGAAGGCGCCCGCGTGCGGAGCCCCATAGCTACATGCAGGAAGAAAAGGAACAAACAAAAGTGTATATGCATCGAACGATTCTGTCATGGACTTCCGGTTTGTGCGTTCGTTCGTCCGTCCGTTCGTTCGTTCGTTCGTTCGTCGGAATGACGTCATCGAAACTAGAAAAATCAATATCTCAAGAAGGCAACATCGATAGGTGACCAAACTTGGGTAAAGTTATTCTGGAGGCAAGGGGGGTGCACTACCAAGGTCACGTGACATGACGTCATCGATGACGTCATCAAAACTAGAAAAGTCAATATCTCAAGAAGGCAACATCGCTAGGTGAACAAACTTGGGTAAAATTATTTTGGAGGTTAGGGGGGTGCACCACCAAGGTCACGTGACATGACGTCATCGATTACGTCATCGAAACTAGAAAAGTCAATATCTCAAGAAGGTAACATCGCTAGGTGACCAAACTTGGGTAGAGTTATTTGGAGGCAAGGGGATTGCACCACCAAGGTCACGTGACATGACGTCATCGATGACGTAATCAAAACTAGAAAAGTCAATATCTCAAGAAGGCAACATCGCTAGGTGACCAAACTTGGGTAAAAATATTTGGAGGTAAGGTGGATGCACCAGCAAGGTCACGTGACATGACGTCATCGATGACGTCATCAAAAGTAGAAAAGTCAATATCTCAAGAAAGCAACAACGCTAGGTGACCAAACTTTGGTAAAGTTATTTTGGAGGTAAGGGGAGTGCACCACCAAGGTCACGTGACATGACGTCATCGATGACGTCATCAAAACTAGAAAAGTCTATATCTCGAGAACGCAACATTGCTAGGTGACCAAACTTGTGTAAAGTTATTTGGACGCAAGTGGGGTGCACTACCAAGGTCACGTGACATGACGTCATCGATGACGTCATCAAAACTAGAAATGTCAATATCTCAAGAAGGTAACATCGCTAGGTGACCAAACTTGGGTAAAGTTATTTTGGAGGCAAGGTGGGTGCACAGACAGGGTCACGTGACATGACGTCATCAAAACTAGAAAAGTGAATATCTCAGGAAGGCAACATCGCTAGGTGACCAAACTGGGTAAACTTATTTTGGAGGCAAGGGGGATGCACTACCAAGATCACGTGACATGACGTCATCGATGACGTTATTAAATCTAGAAAAGTCAATATCTCGAGAAGGCAACATCGCTAGGCGAACAAACTTGGGTACAGTCGAGAAAACATCCGGAGTATGTGGGTATGGAGCTCTTTGAAATGCAACATAAAAAAATCTGAATTTGCAAGTATGGCAATGGAGAACACGAATGTTTCTGTAGCAAGTGACGTCGCGACAAGTCACATTATTAATCGTTTGCAGGACTTATAATTTTCCCTAGCAAAGGCCCAACAAGATAGGTAAACGCACCCTTTTATAAAAATATGTAACCGGGAGCTCTGCTTTTAGCCAGTGGCTAAATCTATATATTATAGTATCAAATTCAAATAATACACATATTATGGCTGTTTATTTAACAATATATTCTCTACATATAATTTCTCTTTTTATGTGTTGCGATATAGTATATCGCATCACATATAGTTTTATGTGATGCGATATAGTTTGGTCGAGTTTCACTTGCAGCAGCAGCATATGATTGTCATATACAAACTGTACATTTTCCATCTACAGGGAAACTGAATTAGTCATACTTTTAAAACATCCTTGGAAGCATATACAAAGTCTGTGATCACGAGTTTTTCATTCGCAGAATCGCGGAATATTTCCGTTTGGGTAAATCCCAAGCAGAGAGAGAGGGGGGGGGGGGGAACTCCCATATTTTTGACACCGGGGATGATCGTCGTATCTTTTAGGGGTTAAAATCACGGGGCCTTGGTCTCTTTTAGGGGTGATCTTAATCTTCAATAAAATTAGGGAGATTGGTATCTTTTAGGGCCGAAATATGTGTCCAAATTGTTTTCTCTCATGATGGTGCTTCTAAAAACCGTGTAAGAAAGAGAGATTACTCTCGATGAGAAGACGATAAATTAGAAACAAACACGGAAATTTCTTGATGGGTATCTTTTACCTGTTACCTGTCTCCTTCGCGCCTACTTTGCACATAAGGCCTCATCTTTTAGGGTAAGAAATTATTTGAGCCACGCCATGGCCCGCCATGTTTGGTATCTTTTAGGGGTGAAACTGAAAATTTCCGACGATCATCCCCGGTCAAAAAATATGGGCTATTCGGCCCGCGAAATTGGTCGGGTTTGCTGTGGTGACGTCATCGTTTTCACCCGTCCACACTAGAAAACAGCGTTTTCAAACAGCTCCGTTTTCAAATCGCTCCACTCTGGAGAGCGTTTTCGAATTGATCGGGGACGGGGACAGACATCATTTGGGCGGTGATATGGTCGTTCTTTACAGTCCGCATTAGCTCTACAAATCGTTCAGACGGGTTTAAGTAATCATCCATGCATGAAGGAAACGAAACTCCATTGGGTTCGCCACATAGGATATGTCCCTTTTTTTTACCTCAGAGAGTTTTCATGACAAGTAACATAATGCAAGTGAAAAATAATAGATTTCAAATGCTTGAGAAATATGGCGATAAAAACTCTCCAAACCAAACATTAAGAAAAACAAAGGAAAGAGAATCACTATTTTACGCTAGGTTCCCCATATACAGTCTTTAAAAATCTTATATCCTGCATATGAGTACCACATGTGCTTATATCTTACCATAAATCCTGAGAAAAGTCTTTTTTACATGATAATTTTAGCAATTTTTGTGTCTAAGCCAATGAAATCGCCGATATTTTCTATAGAAATAATTGCAATCCAGCATGCTTTGCCGTTGACTCGGGTAGTTCTTATACGGACCATTACTTAAAGTTTTGAGCCCAAAGGTTTAAAGGTTTGAGAGGTGGAACACATCGCAAAATTTAAAGAAACTGGAACTTTCTTTTTCTCGTGATTTTCATTTGAGTAGACTAGTACATACCACAGGGAGCTCACCTTTACAGTTTAAAACAAGAAAAATGCTAAAAAAAATCCATTTTTCGCTGAATAAAGCGAGAGGAAATCTATTTTCTTTGCCCTGCGTTCTGGTCTTTTCTGATTGGCTAATTATGCTTTGCCCAGACTCGCCCACTAGGGCCTCATTACCACGAAATGGCTTCCGTCTGGCCCTAACCTCGTAAAAGAGACAAGGGATGAAACAACTTTGAGTAGCCCTCGGAAAACGCTTCTAAAAAATAGAAGATTTAGGAATTATCGCCCAAAACTCGAAAAGTTATTGATTAATGATTGCTTTCAAATCCTGGTGTGATTCCAATACAATGAAGCTAAATTCAAGCCCCACGCGGGGCCACAAATTCAAACCTCGATTTTCGTCTCGGAAAAACCGTACGCCGGGGAGGACGGAAGTAAAATTCTCGCTTCCGGTTTTACGCCAGGTCAGCACCCCGCAGCAAGTGTGTCGCATTTTAACGCGGGAAAAATGAGCTTTGCGCCAACATTCGAAAGTTCAGCAGAGTGCTGCATTTATTCAGCCAAAGAAATATAACTGCACTTCAAATGTTTTTCGTCTCAAAACATTCATTTCTGAGCGAATGTCTGTTGAATCAGCGTTCCATGAATTCTCGAAAGACGAAACGCCTCAGTGTATATTATTACAAAGAGCGTTAATTTCTGCGCGAATGTCTGAAAAGTACGAATTATTCTTCGCATGAAACCACTTCTCCCCTACAGTCAGTGTATAAATCCATTATTCTTTGATCGGCAATGGAAAGCACAACACTCCGCTACTTCATTGTTGCCACACTGCACTGAGCTCAAATTTAATTTATTTGAAACTTTCAAAATAGTTCCCGATCTTTGAAAATTATAATTTATTTGTGTCCTTCTACAAATTAAGTCAATAAGCTGACTATAGCGATCACTTTCCTAGAGTCGATGATACCAGTCACTTCTGCCAAAAAATTATTGGTTCTCTTCAGTTGAATAATTTTCCCCGTTCAGAGCTTCTCCATGCCAATTGCATTGGCTGAACTAAAATTGTAGGAAATATTTTTATTAGTACAGGAGGAAAAGCAGGAATAGGAAAACGTTTTATGACATTACAAAATTACGCCACAATTTGCACCAAAAAGCATAGATTTAAAATCTCAGCGTCACGCAGCGCTCATCTTCAAGCATTCGGTCGTACGCGTAACGGTCACGACAATCACAATTCACTTCGGTCTTTTGTAGCAATCTACTTCCGTCCTCCCGGCGTACGGGTTTTTCGAGACGAAAATCTAACGGTTGTTTCATCCCTTGTCTCTTTTTACGAGGTTAGGGCCAGATGGAAGCCATTTCGTGGTATGAGCCCTAGTGGGCGAGTCTGGGCAAAGCATAATTAGCCAATCAGAAAAAGACCAGAACGAAGGGCAAAGAAAATAGATTTCCTTTCGCTTTATTCAGCGAAAAATGGAAAGATTTTTAGCATTTTTCTTGTTTTAAACTGTAAAGGTGAGCTCCCTGTGTACATACCGAGTCGTTGCTGCGTTTCTTTCTAGTGCGTTTTGCGTTACTGGCTGTTACCGATATTGCGTTACTGTGAGGCGCGCAATGGATTATGGGAAGGGCGAAGAAAGAGTTGTCCTCCCCAGCATGCACCTGGCGCCTTGAAGAGAAAAACAAAGGTGGGACTGGGCACGAGTTTGTGATTTGAGGACGGTCCTCAGAAAAGAGGGGCCCATGCACCATTTCTGCTTTTTCCGAGTGAGCTTCATTTTGATGCACGTTACTCTTATTCCGCTACAGTTGATTTGTTCTTGGTAAACAGAAGACATGTCGATCCTGTTACCACGACGCAGTTGGTCATATAATTTCTACAACAAGAAAGAACAGACCGAAACGTCAAAGGGACGCCGGCTGTGATATACACAGGGAATTTCTACAGAACCCATTCATGGGAAAAGCTGCGGATCCTTGTGAATTCCGAATACTTCCCATGCGTGTGCCTAAGGAAATTTAGCTTTTCCCATGGATATTTTGTAGAAATTCCCTGTGATACAAGAGGACATACCACGGAAAACCAAAGGACATTTGTTAAATGGAAATTGTTCGTTCTCACCTCGCTGATTTGCCGGACAGAACGTGGTGAATTTACATCAGCTTGCGCAAAATCCTCAGACATTTATAAAGCTGTTCTTGATCAGGGGCGCTGCGACTGAAATAAAAGAAATAATAAAAAAAAAAAACAGGATAAGGTATTTGTTTATTTATAACTACTTACTAACCGAGAGTGAGGGCATTATTAGGGTGGACCATTAGAAATTGGGGGAGGGGGGGTGGCAATTCCCAAAAAAAATTCGAGCAAGGCCAATCTTCAAAAAAAAAATCTTGCAGAGATCCAAGCTAGTAAAAAACATGACATAAATTCCGAAAAAAAATTCTTGCACAACCTGATCCCTGAAAAAAAAATTCATGCAAAAAAAATTGCCACCCCCCCTCCCCCAATTTCTAATGGTCACCCCTTACGTGAAATATCAAACTGAGGTTTTGGCGTATCGACCGAGCGATAGCGAGGTTGATACGCCAAAACCGAGGTTTGATATTTCACGTATGCCCGAACGGTCGAGGTTAGTAAGTTGTATTATATGGCACTTTTCTACAAACTTTTTACGAACGGAAGTCGCCTCGTTCATTTTCCCGCCGAAATAACTCAGACGCCCGCGCCGCGTCGCGCTCGAGTTCATTCAGAGTTTTTCAGAGTTTTCATTCTCTGAATCAAACTGATAGAACAAACCGTGTGTACAAACCACGTCAGACTTGATCTAATGTAATCAATCTCTTATGGATGTCAAATACTTCGGATCCTTCTTTTACAGATATTTTATAATGTTGTTTAGTCATTTGTGAGAAACTTTTGAGGGAGTTACAGAAGTTTTCAAACGGCAGGCAACCGGGAAGCAAGTCTTCGCGACTTGGGAAGCAAGTCGAAGCACCATTGGGAAACCATTGCTCCTTTTGCACTAGGATAATAAATACGGAAGAAGAGTTAAACCTGAAGAAGATACTTCACAAGCTATCCTCCAGAAAATTGCAATGGTTATTTTAGCCGGCTTTTGTGCAAAACAAACGTCAAGAAGAATTTAACTAGGAGATGGAGAGAGAAAAGAAATGAACGACTTCACTATCAGTATCGGTAAGGACAAAGTTTGAACTCGCTTTGTTATTATTTTTAGTTCTCAAGTTTCTTGAATTCCATTAAATTTTGACTTTACATGTAGCTTTTATCTTTTGCTGCTATTTTGACTCCCTTAAGCTTCATTTTCTCCGGATAGACTCGAATTTCTGGAGTAACTTTTTGGCTCTGATTGCTTTTGTAAACAGGTCATTTCTGATATTCAGGCCTTTATTTTCCTCTTGTCACAAGTTAGATTTGTGTTATACTGTGTCATGCATTCCTTGTTGTGAATTCGCTGAAAATCGTTTTGAATTTGTGTATTTCAAGGAGATGAATGCTTGTCAGTCGTGAACTGCGAGCGGGCATTAAGAATTTCCACAATTTCCATAATTACGGAGAGTTACACCCGCTCGTTAGCCAATCAGAGCGCGCGTACTATCGTTGCCATATAAGAAATCCCATTTTTTTAAACAGGGTAAACACTGTCCCACATGCACGGAAAGTGTTCTGAGCTACATGGATAACCATGGGAAATCCGAACACTTCTCATTCGTCTACCATGGGAAATTAAGCTTCTCCTATGGATGGGTTTTTTGCAGAAATTCCATTTGATCATCTATTGTTTTAGCCTTGTCCACACTAACGCTGTTTCAAAAGTATTCACCACAATGAAGTTAGCAGTAAACTCAGCAGTAAACTCAGTGAAGCTAGCAGCAAACTCGAAACAACGTGTTTATGCTTATAACTCACGAACAAATTGACCAAATGTGATGAAAACTTTACATAAGATGTAAAACATCAATACCATTAATTCTATGTGATCGATGAATATTAATTAGCAAATCACGTGACATAACTGTTTGATCCAAGCCAGCAGGAAACTCACGAAATGCGAGTTTAGATAAATTCGCAAGGAAAGCACATCAAATAAAGCCGAAATTCTATAGAGAATATTCTACTATAAAAACAAAGATATTATTAACTGATCACGTGACCGTGGAAAATCTTACCTGATAAGCGACCGTGGTTATATTTTGAAATCTTAACGAGAAATTCTAAAAAAAAATCCTTACAGTTCGTTAAGAGTGGTGTCATTTAACAAAACGGACACGCCCAATGTGGCAGAGCCACAATAATATTTCTCAGTGTAAGGGGTGAAATCGAATATGACTCACATTACATGTCAATCAAACGTGATGACGTCATCAAGCTACAGTACCCACAGTTCCCTGACGTCACGTTTTTATTAATGTATTTCTTTGTTATGGAAATGCCATTTAAATGCCATTTTCAGATAACACACCTTCCTACAGGCTCAAACATCTAGTTTCTAGCTTTTTACAGCTGAGTATTCTGCTTTGGCTCACATGCTCACATTATTCTGAGACAATTTCTTGTTTTGCTTGTAAATATCAATTAGCGTATCAAAGGTCAAAGCGAAACTACGTACTTTGCTGGCTCGAATAACAGATCCTACAAGCATGAGCTCTGATGATCAATTCCTGCACACGGATAGACGGATAGTGCCGACTTTCTTCGCTTTATTAAGCAGCGATTTCATAAATAGTTCAATCTGTGATGTCGCAAGCAATGGTAGAGAAGCTAGAGAAGCTCGCGGGGATCATTATAAGAGTATAGAGAAGTATTAACGTTGTTTACTAACCACAGCATTGTTATCTTTATGAAATCGAGCTGCTTTGCTACTATAAACTTAGGAACAGGCACGGATAGCCACGTTTACCTGCTATACCCACTGTTATACAGAGGGGAAAGTTTTTGTTTCTCAATTTGCATAAGGGCAGAAGTTATGCTTTTCTACTACTAATGCGGCCTTCGCAAAACGCTTTGTATTGCTTTGTAACGCTTTTGGATTTAGTTTTTACATGAGACTTTTATTGAGTAGACGTACAGCAGTAAACTGTAACCACTAGCAGCAAACTCAATTTGAGTCGTTACTCTAATCAGTTTGCGTAAAAAACAAGGCGAGACTTAGTTCTTACATGAGACTTTTTATTGAGTAGACGTACAGCAGTAAACTGTAAACCACTAGCAGCAAACTCATTTGAGTCGTTACTCTAATCAGTTGCGTAAAAACAAGGCGAGACTTAGTTCTTACATGAGACTTTTAATTGAGTAGACGTACAGCAGTAAACTATAAACCACTAGCAGCAAACTCAATTTGAGTCGTTACTCGATACAGTTTTGCGTAAAAACAAGGCGAGACTTAGTTCTTACATGAGACTTTTTATTGAGTAGACGTAGCAGTAAACTGTAAACCACTAGCAGCAAACTCAATTTGAGTCGTTACTCTAATCAGTTTGCGTAAAACAAGGCGAGACTTAGTTCTTACATGAGACTTTTAATTGAGTAGACGTACAGCAGTAAACTAAACCACTAGCAGCAAACTCAATTTGAGTCGTTACTCGATACAGTTTGCGTAAAAACAAGGCGAGACTTAGTTCTTACATGAGACTTTTTATTGAGTAGACGTACAGCAGAACTGTAAACCACTAGCAGCAAACTCAATTTGAGTCGTTACTCTAATCAGTTTGCGTAAAACAAGGCGAGATTAGTTCTTACACTGAGACTTTTAATTGAGTAGACGTACAGCAGTAAACTATAAACCACTAGCAGCAAACTCAATTTGAGTCGTTACTCTAATCAGTTTGCGTAAAAACAAGGCGAGACTTAGTTCTTACATGAGACTTTTAATGAGTAGACGTACAGCAGTAAACTATAAACCACTAGCAGCAAACTCAATTTGAGTCGTTACTCGATACAGTTTGCGTAAAAACAAGGCGAGACTTAGTTCTTACATGAGACTTTTTATTGAGTAGACGTAGCAGTAAACTGTAAACCACTAGCAGCAAACTCAATTTGAGTCGTTACTCGATACAGTTTGCGTAAAAACAAGGCGAGATTTAGTTCTTACATGAGACTTTTTATTGAGTAGACGTACAGCAGTAAACTATAAACCACTAGCAGCAAACTCAATTTGAGTCGTTACTCGATACAGTTTGCGTAAAAACAGGCGAGACTTAGTTCTTACATGAGACTTTTTATTGAGTAGACGTACAGCAGTAAACTATAAACCACTAGCAGCAAACTCAATTTGAGTCGTTACTCGATACAGTTCGCGTAAAAGCAAGGCGAGACTTAGTTCTTACATGAGACTTTTTATTGAGTAGACGTACAGCAGTAAACTGTAAAACCACTAGCAGCAAACTCAATTTGAGTCGTTACTCGATACAGTTCGCGTAAAAGCAAGGCGAGACTTAGTTCTACATGAGACTTTTTATTGAGTAGACGTACAGCAGTAAACTGTAAACCACTAGCAGCAAACTCAATTTGAGTCGTTACTCGATACAGTTTGCGTAAAAGCAAGGCGAGATGTAGTTCTTACATGAGACGTTTATTGAGTAGACGTACAGCAGTAAACTAAAAACCACTAGCAGCAAACTCAATTTTGGTCATTACTCGATACAATTTGAGTAAAAACAAGGCGAGATGTAGTTCTACATGAGACTTTTTATTGAGCAGACGTACGTAGTAAACTGTAAAAGGCCGATTTAGATTATATGATTTTATCCACCATCGCGTGCTCTGATTTTTGAGTCGCAGGGCTGATTTAGACTTTTTGCGACTCGAGTCGTACACTGACGCAAGCGTGTCACACGCGATAGTTGTAGGCACAATCCGTACAGTCTTAATCGGCCTTTTATTACCACTAGCAGCAAACGTCGTACTTGATACCGTTTGCGTAAAAAACGACGGACCATTTGATTTTTGATTGGGTGGGAAGGGGGTTTTCAGGTTTTTGGGGTGCAGGATATTTTTTTTCCGATGTGTTGATTTTTCGGCACCTGCGCATGGACGAACTCAAGGATAATAGTCTCTTTACCTCGGCCTAGAAGTGATTGTGTAGCATCCATCGTGCAGACCCGGGAAAGTGCCATGAAATGGGTGTACATACTAAGGTTTATTGTAGACCGGGGTTGTACTGATATGATGGTGGGACAACATGGATATCGCATTTTTGTACCTTTCTACTCGCACGTTCTTTGTTACATTGTGTGAAAATACAAGAAATATATATTTTTCTCGCTAACCAGAACAAACTCTGTTAATTTACAGAAAAAGAACGAGTAGGGAATCAAAGTGTTGGATTATTATGCATGAATTCTTTTGCTATTCCACTGCTATTCATGAGCTCTCGCCAGATGAAATCGCGAATGCTATAGACTGTACAGCTTTACTCGCATAAGATAATAGTTTTTCTCTACTGGAATTTTTATAGCTCTATATTTATCCCTTTCGAATAAATTTGGGCAAATATCCATTTTTCAGTATTTTCTAATTTGCGCAGAAAGTCTATTTATATCAGCAACGACTCTAGAAGTTATAAAACAAGGTAATCTAGTCACATAAATGATCCATAATTGAACAGTATAGAGATATAGGGTAAGTGCAACTAAAT